>SJYX01020405.1:112018-140082 GCA_006410675.1 Oreotragus oreotragus
CTGCTGCTGCTGCTAAGTCACTTCAGTTGTGTCTGACTCTGTGTGACCCCATAGACGGCAGCCCACCAGGCTCCCCCATCCCTGGGATTCTCCAGGCAAGAATACTGGAGTGGGTTGCCATTTCCTTCTCCAATGCATGAAAGAGAAAAGTGAAAGTGAAGTCGCTCAGTCTGTCCGACTGTTAGCGACCCCATGGACTGCAGCCCACCAGGCTACTCCGTCCATTGGATTTTCCAGGCAAGAGTACTGGGGTGGGGTGCCATTGCCTTCCCTGATACAGCCTTGACATACTCCTTTTCCTATTTGGAACCAGTCTGTTGTTCCATGTCCAGTTCTAACTGTTGCTTCCTGACCTGCATATAGGTTTCTCAAGAGGCAGGTCAGGTGGTCTGGTATTCCCAACTCATTCAGAATTTTCCACAGCTTATTGTGATCCACACAGTCAAAGGCTTTGGCATAGTCAATAAAGCAGAAATAGATGTTTTTCTGGAACTCTCTTGCTTTTTCCATGATGCAGTGGATGTTTGCAATTTGATCTCTGGTTCCTCTGCCTTTTGTAAAACCAGCTTGAACATATGCAAGTTCATGGTTCACGTATTGCTCAAGCCTGGCTTGGAGAATTTTGAGCATTACTTTACTAGTGTGTGAGAGGAGTGCAATCGTGCAGTAGTTTGAGAATTCTTTGGCATTGCCTTTCTTTGGGATTAGAATGAAAACTGATCGTTTCCAGTCCTGTGGCCACTGCTGAGTTTTCCAAATTTGCTGGCATAGTGAGTGCAGCACTTTCACAGCATCATCTTTCAGGATTTGAAATAGCTCCACTGGAATTCCATCACCTCCACTACCTTTGTTCATAGTGATGCTTCCTAAGGCCCACTTGACTTCACATTCCAGGATGTCTGGCTCTAGGTGAGTGATCACACCATCTTGATTATCTTGGTTGTGAAGATCTTTTTTGTATAGTTCTTATGTGTATTCTTGCCACCTCTTGTTAATATCTTCTGCTTCTGTTAGGTCCCTACCATTTCTGTCCGTTATCGAGCCCATCTTTGCATGAAATGTTCCCTTGCTGTCTCTAATTTTCTTGAAGAGATCTCTAGTCTTTCCCATTCTGTTGTTTTCCTCTATTTCTTTGCATTGATCGCTGAGGAAGGTTTCTTATTTCACAAAAATAGAACAAATAATACTAAAATTAACAGGAAACCAAAAGACCCAGAATTGCCAAAGCAATCCTGAGGAAAAAGAACAAAGCAAGAGACATAACTCTCTCAGACTTCAGATAATACTACAAGGCTATAGTAATCAAAACAACAAGATATTGGCACGAAAACAGATAGGTGGATCAATGGAACAAAACAGAGAACCCCAAAGCAAACCCACACACCTATAAACAATCTTTTTTTAACAACTAATCTTTGATAAAGGAAGCAAGAATATACAATGGAGAAAAGACAGTGTCTCTGGGAAGTGGTGTTTGGAAAGAGGACAGCCACATGTAAATCGATGAAGGAAGAACATACCCTCATACCATACACAAAAATAAACTCAAAATGGCTTAATAATATAACTAATTGTAAGACACTGGGAGTTCCCTAGTGGTGTACTGGTTAGGATTTGGTGCTTTCACTGTGGTGGCCCAGGTTCAGTCCCTGGTTGGGAAACTATCCTGCATGCAGATGGAATGGCCAGAAAGCAAACAAATAAGAGGATATCATAAAACTTCTAGAAGAGAACATAGGCAAGATGTTTTTGACATAAATAGTAACAAATGTTTTCTTGGGTTAGTCTCCCAAGGCAATAAAAATAAAACCAAAAAGAAACAAATGGGACCTAACCAAACTTACAAGTTTTGCACAGAAAAGGAAACCATCAACAAAATGAAAAGACAACCAACAGACTGGGAGAAAACATTTGCAAAAGATGTGACCAACAAGGGATTAATGTCCAAAATACAAACAACCCATGCACCTTGCTTATTTAACTTACATGCAGAGTACATCATGTGACATGACGGGCTGGATGAAGCACAAGCTGGAATCAAGATTGCAGTGAGAAATACCAATAACCTCAGATATGCAGGTGAGCCCACACTTACAACAGAAAGCAAAAAGGAACTGGAGAGTGAAAAAGCTGGCTTAAAACTCAACAGTCAAAAAACTAAGATCATGGAATCTGATCCCATCACTTCATGGCAAATAGATGGGGACACAATGGAAAGAGTTTATTTTCTTGGGCTCCAAAATCAATGCAGATGGTGACTGCAGCCATGAAATTAAAAGATGCTTGCTTCTTGGAAGAAAAGCTGTGACAAACCTAGACGGTGTATTAAAAAGCAGATATTACTTTGCCAACAAAAGTCCATATAATCAAAGCTATGGTTTTTCCAGTAGTCATGTATGGATGTGAGAGTTGGACCATAAAGAAGGCTAAGTGCCAAAGAATTGATGCGTTTGAACTGTGGTGTTGGAGAAGACTCTTGAGAGTCCCTTGGACTGCAAGGAGATCCAACCAGTCCATCCTAAAGGAGATCAGTCCTAAATATTTATTGGAAGGACTGATGCTGAAGCTCCAATACTTCGGCCAACTGATGCGTAGAGCCAACATCATTGGAAAAGACCCTGATGCTGGGAAAGACTGAAGGCAGGAGGAGAAAGGGATGACAGAGGATGAGATGGTTGGATGGCAGCACTGACTCAATGGACATGAGTCTGAGCAAGCTCCGGGAGATGGTGAAGGACAGGGAAGCCTGGTGTGCTGCAGTCCATGGGGTCACAGAACAGACACAACTGAGCAACTGAACAACAACAACATGCGTCTCTTTTACAAAAACAATCAACCCAATCATAAAATGGACAGAAGACCTAAACAGACATCTCCCCAAAGATGACATACAGATGGCCCAGAGGCACATGAAAAGATGATCAGCATCACTAGTCATTAGAGAAATGCAATTCAGAACTAAAATAAGGTACCATTTCATACCAGTCAGAATGGCCCTCATCAAGAAGGCTGCTGCTGCTGCTGCTGCTAAGTCACTTCAGTCGTGTCCGACTCTGTGTGACCCCATAGACGGCAGCCCACCAGGCTCCCCCGTCCCTGGAATTCTCCAGGCAAGAACACTGGAGTGGGTTGCCATTTCCTTCTCCAATGCATGAAAGAGAAAAGTGAAAGTGAAGTCGCTCAGTCTGTCTGACTGTCAGCGACCCCATGGACTGCAGCCCACCAGGCTACTCCGTCCATTGGATTTTCCAGGCAAGAGTACTGGGGTGGGGTGCCATTGCCTTCCCCGATCAAGAAGTATACAAACAACAAATGCTGGAGAGGGTCTGGAGGAAAAGGGAACCCTTCTATATTGTTGGTGGGTTTGTAAATTGGTATACCACTAAGGAGATCCCATGGACTGCAGCCCACCAGGCTACTCCGTCCATTGGATTTTCCAGGCAAGAGTACTGGGGTGGGGTGCCATTGCCTTCCCCGATCAAGAAGTATACAAACAACAAATGCTGGAGAGGGTCTGGAGGAAAAGGGAACCCTTCTTTGTTGGTGGGTTTGTAAATTGGTATACCACTAAGGAGAACAGTATGGAGGTTACTTAAAAACCTAAATTAGAGCTACTATAGGATGCAGCAATCCCATTTCTGGACATATATCTGAAGAAAACCATGTTTTGAAAGGATACATGCACCCCAGTGTTCATGGTTTACAATAGCCAAGACATGGAAACAACATAAATGTTCACTGACAGATGAATAAAGATATGGTGTACACACATACATACACAGAGATACTGGAATACCACTCAGCCACAAAAAAAAAAAAAAAGAATGAAACAATGCCACTGCAGCAACAAGGATGGATTTAGAGATGACCATACTAAGTCAGAAAAAGACAAATAACATGATAGAACTTACATGTTGAACTGAAATATGACACAAATCAACATATCTACAAAACAAAACCAGACTCACAAATATAGAGAATAGATTTGTGGTCTCAGAGGGAAGGGAGTACTAGAGGGAAGGAGTAGGGGTTTGGAGTTAGCAGAGGCAAATTATTATACATAGGATGGATGAACAAGGTCCTATTATATAGCACAAGGAAATATATTTACTATCCTGTGACAAACCATAACTGAAAATATAAAAAAGAACATATATGTGTGTAACTGAGTCACTCTGCAGTACAGAAGAAATTAACATAACATTGTAAATCAACTATACCTCATTTAAAAAAAAAAGGCACTCCCAACAAACAGAAGTCCAAGACCAGACAGTTTCACAGGAGAATTTTATCAAATGTTTAGAGAATAGTTAACATCTATTCTTCTGAAACTCTTCTAAACCTGCAGAGAAAGGAACTCTCCCAGACTCATTCTATAAGGCCATTATAATCCTGATACCAAAATCAGAGAAATTATCACAAAAAAGAAAATTACAGGCAAACATGACTGAGGAGTATAGATGCAAAAATTCTCAACAAAATACTAGCAAAGCACAACATTATCAACTACAAACTGGCATTTGCCAAGAGCATTTGCCAGCAACTGAACAACAAGAGCATTTGCCACCTGAACCCTATGCTGCTTCAGCTGCCAACCTTCAACAACCCCTGAGGGGAATTCAGGGTGGAGAGTGAGTCACTCTGTGCTCTAGGGAAACTGGTGGAACAGGTCTTTAGAAAGTTAGATATTTTCAGGAGCTGATGATCCAAATCCTTGCCTCTCTTCATATCTAGAAAATCACTAAATCCCTTCATAGTGACATCAGCTGATGACTAGCAGAAAAGCTTTTGTAAAGCAAGGGCTTGATTGTACTGAACTCCCCCTTCACCAAAATCTTTTTGTTGGCTCTTTCCCACTGCCTCTTTAAGCCAGCCTCTCAGAGCTGTCTGAGCTGCTGTCTCCTGGGCTGCAGTCCTCACTTTGCCCCATATAAAGTAACTTTTTAAACTCATCTTTTCAGTCAACACATAAAAAGGATCTTAAACTATTATCAAGTGGGATTTATCTCAAGAATACAGCATTTTTCAGTTCCCACAAATCAATCAGTGTGATACACCACATTAGCAAACTGAGGAATAAATGCAGAAAATGCTTTTGTCAAAAACCTCTCCAGGACGTGGGCATAGAGGGAACACACCTCAACATAATAAAGGCTGTATATGACAAACGTGCAGTTTATGCTCTTGCTCAATGGTGAAAAGCTGAAAGCATTCCCTCTAAGATTAGGAACAAGATGAGGATGTTTACTCACCACTTTTATTTAACATAGTGTTAGAACATAAAAATCCGAGAAGAAAATGAAAAAGAAGTCCAGAAGGAAAAGAAGTGAAACTGTCACTGTTTGAAGATGACATGACGACACAGAAAATCCGAAAGATGCTACCAGGAAACTACTACAGCTCCTCAATGAATCTGGTAGAGCTGCAGGATACAAAATTAATACACAGAAATCTCTTGCATTCCTATACACTAACAATGAAAGACCAGAAAGAGAAATTAAGGAAATAATCCCATTTACTCTCACATCAAAAAGAATAAACCTAGGACTGAACCTACCTAGGGAGGCAAAAGATCTGTACTCTGAAAACTATAAGACACTGAAGAAAGAAACTGAAGATGACACAAATGGAAAGTTATACCCTGTTCTTAGACTGGAAGAAACAATACTGTCAAAATGACTATACTACCCAAGGCAATCTACAGATTCAATGCAGTTTCTCTCAAATTTCCCACGGCATTTTTCATAGAACTAAAACAAAAATATTTTTTACATTTATACGGAAAAACAAACACCACAATAGTCAAAGCAATCCTTTGAAAGAAAAGTGAAGTGGGAGGAATAAGGCTCCCTGACTTCAGACTATACTACAAACCTACAAAAATCAAAATGCTACAGTACTAGCACAAAAAACACTATAGGTCAAAGGAACAGGGAAGAAAGCCCAGAAACACACACTTATGGTCAATTTGCAACAGAGGAGGCAAGAATATACAATGGAGAAAAGGGTCTCTTCAATAAGTGGTGCTGGGAAAACTCAACAGCTACAAATATATATAAAAAAATGAAATTAGAATATTCTCTAACACCATACACAAAAATAAACTCAAAATAGATTAAAGACATAAATGTAAGACCAGATACTATAAAGCTCTTAGAAGAAAACATAGGCAGCACACACTCTAACATAAATCATTCTAACATAAATCACATTGAGATAATTTTTGGACCCACTTTCAAGAGTAATAAGAACAAAAATAAATGGGACCTAATTAAAATGTAAATCTTTTGCACAGTAAAGGAAACCATCAACAAAATGAAAAAACAACCAACAGACTGGGAGAAAACATTTGTAAATGATGTAACCAACAGGAGATTAATCTCCAAAATACAGTTCATGCAGCTCTACATCCAAAACAATCAAATAAAAAAATGGGCAGAAGACCTAAATAGACATTTCCCCAAAGAAGATATACAGATGGCCAAGAGGCACATGCAAAGATGCTCAGCATTGCTAGTTATTAGAGAAATACAAATCAAAACTACAATAAGATATCCCCTCACGCCAGTCAGAATGGCCATCATCAAACAGTCCACACACAATAAATGCTGGAGAGGCTGTGGAGGTTAAGGGAACCCTCCTACAGTGTTGGGGGGAATGTAAATTGGTACACCACTAGGAGAACAGTATGGAGATTCCTTAAAAAACTAAAAACAGAGCTACCATAGGATGCAGCAATACCACTACTGGGGCATACATTCAGAGTAGACTATGGTTTGAAGGGATATATGCACCCCAGTGTTCACTGCAGCGCTGTTTACAATAGCCAGGACATGGAAGCAACCTCAAATGTCCATCAACAGATGCATGGATAAAGGCATGGTACGTATATCAAACGGAATAATATTACCCAGCCATAAAAAGAATGAAATAATGTCATTTGCAGGAACATGGATGGACCTGGAGATTATCATACTGAGTAAGTGAAGCAAATCAAAGACAAATATCACATGATATCCCTTAGATGTAGAATCTAATATATATATATATATATATACCAATAAACCTATGTATAAAACAGAGACAGTCTCACAGACTTAGAAAACAAACTTATGATTACCAAAGGTTACCACAGAGGGATAAATTGGGAGTTTGAGACTGACATACACACACTACTATATTTAAAATAGATAACCAGCAAGTACTTACTGTATAGCACAGGGAAATCTAGTCAATATTCTGTAATAACCTATATGGGAAAAGAATCTGAAAAAGAATGGATATATGTACAACTGAATCATTTAGCTGTACACCTGAAACTAATACAACACTGTAAATCAACTATGCTGCTGCTGCCGATAAGTCACTTCGGTCGTGTCCGACTCTGTGCGACCCCATAGACGGCAGCCCACCAGGCTCCCCCGTCCCTGGGATTCTCCAGGCAAGAACACTGGAGTGGGTTGCCATTTCCTTCTCCAATGCATGAAAGAGAAAAGTGAAAGTGAAGTCGCTCAGTCGTGTCTGACTCTTGGCAACCCCGTGGACTGTAGCCCACCAGGCTCCTCTGTCCATGGGATTTCCGGGCAAGAGTACTGTACTGGAGTGGGGTGCCATAGCCTTCTCTGTAAATCAACTATACTCCAATGTGAAATTTAAAAAAAAATAAGTGAATTAAAAAATAAAATCAACTGCTCAAAAAAGTAGGTTTAACACAATCCTGACAAATTAACTGAGTTCAAGGCCAAACATAAAGTAAACATATAAGTATCAAAAAGTTTTACCAGAAGAGAAAAAGTAAAATTCGGCAAAACTCCAAAATCATACCATTTTTGCCATGAATGAGGTCATCTACCAAGGGATTAGCCACAACATCGAAGAGCTCCTTTTGGGTGGTATGAGTGCCAAATACTTGTTTAAATGAATACTGAGTCTGTGGAGAAGGAAAAAATAAAAAGCACATAAATGGAATCGCACTATATCTAGGATAGAAATACATCTGCTTAAACACATTCAGATGTTTCCTTATGAACACTTAAATCTAGACATGAAAAGAAAAAATATCAATAGACTTTAAACTTGGAACCTTTAAAAAGTCATGATATACTTAAATTATACCAATTATAAACTGGTAAATATGGTTATAGTACTGAAGTATAGTATGGTCACAACTACTGAAGGGTTTTATATCCATATATATATGGATAAAAGTATATATGGAGAAAAGCCTTAAATCTACTAATTAAGTGACAAAGAAGATCAAAAGGTATTATAACAATTCAGTCACAGATTTGTGAAAATCCTCAAGCATTACTTCATATACTACTTTTTTTTTTTTAATAAAGGTATCATTCTAAAATAGCATTACAGTAAAAAATAAAGAGTTTTGATGTATTGCTTTTTTAAAACTAGAAAATAACTATCAATATAATCTCATCTGAGTTTTTTTTTTTTGGCCACACTGCAAGGCATGCAGGATCCTAGTTCCCTGATCAGGAATGGAACCCATGTCCTCTGCAGTAAAAGGACTGAGTCTTAACCACTGGACCCCCAGGGAAATCTTTGATCTGTGTTCTAATGTAAAATAAATTTTAAATAATTGTGACCTTTAAAGTGCAATAATACTTCAATTCTCAGATCTTTCAACATATGACATAAAGTATAGCTGTACTATCAAAAATATTACCAACCTCCAACTGAAAAATAAGATTAGGGACTGGGGTAAACAAATACATTTCAAGGTAAACGAAAATGACCTAACTGTCCAAAGACTGGAATTCTATTCTATTTTTATTATTTCCTAGTTTTAGTAGCTTGTAGACATTGCAACTGTTCCTATAGGTTTCTTCAATTTCTTTCAGTTTTTGCTCCATGAACATCAATGCTGTTATTTGGTGCCTGAGTATTCACTAGAATTTATTATGGATTATAGCCTTTATCATGTGGCCCCTTTTCCCTGTTTTATACCTTTTATCTTAAATTCAACCTGCTCAGATTTCAATATCATAACCCTTATGAAAACTATTAGCAGTTTTGTCCCCCAAAAGGAGACCGTATAGATTAGGACTGAAATACATCATAACAACAGCTCACACTTAATACTAATCATGTCTCAAACACTGTCTTGCATATCACGCGCTTACTTCAGGTAACTCTCACCTTTGTCTTTATTCCAATGCTATAAAACAGCTTTGAAAGTGAAAGTCGTTCAGTCGCGTCCAACTCTTTGTGACCCCATGAACTTTATTAAAGTCATGATATACTTAAATTATACCAATTATAAACTGGTAAATATGGTTATAGTACTGAAGTATAGTATGGTCACAACTACTGAAGGGTTTTATATCCATATATATATGGATAAAAGTATATATGGAGAAAAGCCTTAAATCTACTAATTAAGTGACAAAGAAGATCAAAAGGTATTATAACAATTCAGTCGCAGATTTGTGAAAATCCTCAAGCATTACTTCATATACTACTTTTTTTTTTTTAATAAAGGTATCATTCTAAAATAGCATTACAGTAAAAAATAAAGAGTTTTGATGTATTGCTTTTTTAAAACTAGAAAATAACTATCAATATAATCTCATCTGAGTTTTTTTTTTTTGGCCACACTGCAAGGCATGCAGGATCCTAGTTCCCTGATCAGGAATGGAACCCATGTCCTCTGCAGTAAAAGGACTGAGTCTTAACCACTGGACCCCCAGGGAAATCTTTGATCTGTGTTCTAATGTAAAATAAATTTTAAATAATTGTGACCTTTAAAGTGCAATAATACTTCAATTCTCAGATCTTTCAACATATGACATAAAGTATAGCTGTACTATCAAAAATATTACCAACCTCCAACTGAAAAATAAGATTAGGGACTGGGGTAAACAAATACATTTCAAGGTAAACGAAAATGACCTAACTGTCCAAAGACTGGAATTCTATTCTATTTTTATTATTTCCTAGTTTTAGTAGCTTGTAGACATTGCAACTGTTCCTATAGGTTTCTTCAATTTCTTTCAGTTTTTGCTCCATGAACATCAATGCTGTTATTTGGTGCCTGAGTATTCACTAGAATTTATTATGGATTATAGCCTTTATCATGTGGCCCCTTTTCCCTGTTTTATACCTTTTATCTTAAATTCAACCTGCTCAGATTTCAATATCATAACCCTTATGAAAACTATTAGCAGTTTTGTCCCCCAAAAGGAGACCGTATAGATTAGGACTGAAATACATCATAACAACAGCTCACACTTAATACTAATCATGTCTCAAACACTGTCTTGCATATCACGCGCTTACTTCAGGTAACTCTCACCTTTGTCTTTATTCCAATGCTATAAAACAGCTTTGAAAGTGAAAGTCGTTCAGTCGCGTCCAACTCTTTGTGACCCCATGAACTTTATAGTCCACGAAATTCTCCAGGCCAGAATACTGGAGTGGGTAGCCTTTCCCTTCTCCAGGGGATCTTCCCAACCCAGGGACTGAACTCAGGTCTCCTGCATTGCAGGTGGATTCTTTACCAGCTGAGCCACAAGGGAAGCCCAAGAATACTGTAGTGTGTAGCTTATCCCTTCTCCAGCAGATCTTCCAGACCCAGGAATCGAACTGGGGTCTCCTGCATTGCAGGTAGATCCTTTACCAACTGAGCTATAAGGAAAGCCCTTTAGAATACAGCTTTAGAGTTTACAGAAAGAACAAAGAATCCTGAAACTGAAAGGATACACATAGGATAGTGTGACAGGTCAATCAGATGACCTTCAAGTCTTTATGAACAACCCGCACCCTCTTCCAAGTGAAGAAAACTGAGGCCAAGAAGGAACTTGCCGAAGCCAATGAAGCTAATTGCTGTCAAAGCCATTTCCATTCTAACATTTTCCCCATTATCCAGTGTTGCCTTCTATCACAAGACACTGAGAAGTTTTAATCCCCACCGAAGCTTTTGTACTATTTACACATACATGAAATTAACTCTAATAAAAGTAAAATTCAATAAGTCACTTCTCAACTATTTTACATTCTCAAAAGCCCTACTCTTCCATGTCTTCCCAAACCTTTCCTTCATGCTTACTCCATTTTACTGAGTATTTGGCCAACTGGACACATAAGGTGCACATCCCCTAGAAGTGCGTATTTCACCTGGGGAAAGAGACCATAAACAAGTAAATAAGTCTACAGATTGTGATAAGTGCTATTAAGGAAGTATAGACTACAGACCAGGACAGAAGGAGGAATGGTACTGCTTCTGATGGGGGTGGTCTGGACAGACTCTTGGAGAAGGTGGTTTAAGCTAAACCTGAGGATGAGGAGCCATCCTGCTAAGAGCTAAGGCAAAAGGCCTGAGGCAGGATTCTGGCTTATCCAAGCAATTGGATGAGTACTAAGAGGTGAGGTTAAATAGGACTTTCCCATTTTAAAACTTTATCCTTTAGAAGGCTTTAAAAAGAAAAATGGTGGGGGAGGGTATAAATTATGAGTTTGGGATTAGGAGATACAAAGTACTAAGACGCTGATACTGGGGAAGATTGAAGGCAGGAGGAGAAGGGGGCAACAGAGGATGAGCTGGCTGGATGGCATCATGACTGAATGGACATGAGTTTGAGCAAACCCTGGGAGATAGTGGAGGACAGGGAAGCCTAGTGTACTGCAGTCTATGGGGTCACAAAGAGTCAAACACAACTTAGGGACTGAACAACCACATATATAAAATAGATAAACATCAACATCCTACAGTATAGTACAGGCAGGTGTATTCAGTATCTTGTAGTAAACTATAAAGGAAAAGAACATGAAAAAGAATATGTACATGTATTTATAACTGAATCACTTTGCTGTATACCAGAAGCTGATACAACACTGTAACTTAACAGTACTTCAATTTTAAAAAAAAAAAAAAGGAAAATAATGAGGTCTGACTTCTGCTTTGACTGGCTGCTCTGTGGCAACAGATCAGAGAAGATTCAAAATGGAAGCAGGTAGTCCAATTGGCTTCAGCATAGTCTTGTCAATGCCACTCAAAGTGTGGTCAGCAGGCGGGCCAGTGCCCCCGTGAGGGCTATCTGTCTCCTATCCAGGGGAAGTAATTACAGAGATGGAGAGTAATTGCTCAGAACCTCTATAGTCATTTCACATGGCTGCAACATCCCAGCATGTGATCAGTGAGCTTACTCTGAACAGATTATAAACAAGTTCTCCTTTGTCTAACTCTGCCTAACAATTGTGTAACAGTTTCTTGTGGCAAAGCTGCATAAAAGTATCAGTCACAATGCACTGAAAATAAAAAAGTTGCTTCTTCACCATAGACAGTTTGAGAAGCACTAGTCTCCATAAATTAAAACAGACCTCAGACAAGGGTAGCAGCAGTAGAGATAGAAATAAAAGGACAGTTTCAAGAGTAGAACTGACAGGATCTACTGATGAACTAGATATGAGGGGGTATAACAGAGAAATAACTCCAGAAAGAATGAAGGGATGGAGCCAAAGCAAAAACAATACCCAGTTGTGGATGTGATTCGTGATAGAAGCAAGGTCCGATGCTGTAAAGAGCAATATTGCATAGGAACCTGGAATGTCAGGTCCATGAATCAAGGCAAATTGGAAGTGGTCAAACAAGAGATGGCAAGAGTGAACATCGACATTCTAGGAATCAGCAAACTCAGATGGACTGGAATGGGTAAATTTAACTCAGATGACCACTATATCTACTACTGTGGGCAGGAATCTCTTAGAAGAAATGGAGTAGCCATCATGGTCAACAAGAGAGTCCGAAATGCAGTACTTGGATGCAATCTCAAAACCGACAGAATGATCTCTGTTCATCTCCAAGGCAAACCATTCAATATCACAGTTATCCAAGTCTATGCCCCAACCAGTAATGCTGAAGAAGCTGAAGTTGAACGGTTTTATGAAGACCTACAAGACCTTGTAGAACTAACACCCAAAAAAGATGTCCTTTTCATTATAGGGGACTGGAATGCTAAAGTAGGAAGTCAAGAAACACCTGGAGTAACAGGCAAATTTGGCCTTGGAATGCGGAATGAAGCAGGGCAAAGACTAATAGAGTTTTGCCAAGAAAATGCACTGGTCATAGCAAACACCCTCTTCCAGCAACACAAGAGAAGACTCTACACATGGACATCACCAGATGGTCAACACCGAAATCAGATTGATTATATTCTTTGCAGCCAAAGATGGAGAAGCTCTATACAGTCAACAAAAACAAGACCAGGAGCTGACTGTGGCTCAGATCATGAACTCCTTATTTCCAAATTCAGACTTAAATTGAAGAAAGTAGGGAAAACCGCTAGACCATTCAGGTATGACCTAAATCAAATCCCTTATGATTATACAGTGGAAGTGAGAAATAGATTTAAGGGCCTAGATCTGATAGACAGAGTTCCTGATGAACTATGGAATGAGGTTCGTGACATTGTACAGGAGACAGGGATCAAGACCATCCCCATGGAAAAGAAATGCAAAAAAGCAAAATGGCTGTCTGGAGAAGCCTTACAAATAGCACTGAAAAGAAGAGAGGCGAAAAGCAAAGGAGAAAAGAAAAGATATAAGCATCTGAATGCAGAGTTCCAAAGAATAGCAAGAAGAGATAAGAAAGCCTTCTTCAGCAATCAATGCAAAGAGATAGAGGAAAACAACAGAATGGGAAAGACTAGAGATCTCTTCAAGAGAATTGGAGATACCAAGGGAACATTTCATGCAAAGATGGGCTCGATAAAGGATAGAAATGGTATGGACCTAACAGAAGCAGAAGATATTAAGAAGAGGTGGCAAGAATACACAGAAGAACTGTACAGAAAAGATCTTCACGACCCAGATAATCATGAGGATGTGATCACTAATCTAGAGCCAGACATCTTGGAATGTGAAGTCAAGTGGGCCTTAGAAAGCATCACTAAGAACAAAGCTAGTGGAGGTGATGGAATTCCAGTTGAGCTGTTTCAAATCCTGAAAGATGATGCTGTGAAAGTGCTGCACTCAATATGCCAGCAAATTTGGAAAACTCAGCAGTGGCCACAGGACTGGAAAAGGTCAGTTTTCATTCCAATTCCAAAGAAAGGCAATGCCAAAGAATGCTCAAACTACCGCACAATTGCACTCATCTCACACGCTAGTAAAGTAATGCTCAAAATTCTCCAAGCCAGGCTTCAGCAATATGTGAACCGTGAACTCCCTGATGTTCAAGCTGGTTTTAGAAAAGGCAGAGGAACCAGAGATCAAATTGCCAACATCCGCTGGATCATGGAAAAAGCAAGAGAGTTCCAGAAAAACATCTATTTCTGCTTTATTGACTATGCCAAAGCCTTTGACTGTGTGGATCACAATAAACTGTGGAAAATTCTGAAAGAGATGGGAATACCAGACCACCTGACCTGCCTCTTGAGAAATCTGTATGCAGGTCAGGAAGCAACAGTTAGAACTGGACATGGAACAACAGACTGGTTCCAAATAGGAAAAGGAGTACGTCAAGGCTGTATATTGTCACCCTGCTTATTTAACTTATATGCAGAGTACATCATGAGAAACGCTGGGCTGGAAGAAGCACAAGCTGGAATCAAGATTGCCGGGAGAAATATCAATAACCTCAGATATGCAGATGACACCACCCTTATGGCAGAAAGTGAAGAGGAACTAAAAAGCCTCTTGATGAAAGTGAAAGAGGAGAGTGAAAAAGTTGGCTTAAAGCTCAACATTCAGAAAACAAAGATCATGGCATCTGGTCCCATCACTTCATGGCAAATAGATGGGGAAACAGTGCAGACTTTATTTTTTGGGGCTCCAGAATCACTGCAGATGGTGACTGCAGCTATGAAATTAAGACGCTTACTCCTTGGAAGGAAAGTTATGACCAACCTAGATAGCATATTGAAAAGCAGAGACATTACTTTGCCAACAAAGGTCCATCTAGTCAAGGCTCTGGTTTTTCCAGTGGTCATGTATGGATGTGAGAGTTGGACTGTGAAGAAAGCTGAGCGCCGAAGAGTTGATGCTTTTGAACTGTGGTGTTGGAGAAGACTGTTGAGAGTCCCTTGGACTGCAAGGAGATCCAACCAGTCCATTCTGAAGGAGATCAACCCTGGGATTTCTTTGGAGGGAATGATGCTAAAGCTGAAACTCCAGTACTCTGGCCACCTCATGTGAAGAGTTGACTCACTGGAAAAGACTCTGACGCTGGGAGGGATTGGGGGCAGGAGGAGAAGGGCACGACAGAGGATGAGATGGCTGGATGGCATCACTGACTCAATGGACATGAGTCTGGGTGAACTCCTGGAGTTGGTGATGGACGGGGAGGCCTGGCGTGCTGCGATTCATGGAGTCACATAGAGTCGGACACGACTGAGCGACTGAACTCAACAGAAAAGTGAAAGTGAAAGTTAGTCAACAGTTATGTCTGACTCTTTATGATCCCATGCATTGTAGCCCACCAGGCTCCTCTATCCATGGAATTCTCCAGGCAAGAATACTGGAGTGGGTTGCCATTTCCTTCTCCAGGGGATCTTCTCGACCCAGGGATCAAACCCAGGTCTTCTGCATTTTGGCAGATTCTTTACCAACTGAGCTACTAGGGAAGCTCCCAAGAAAAAGGTAGGGACAAGGTTTCTGGTTTGAGCAAATAGATGGTAGTGGTGTTATTTAGTGACAAGAAAAAACAAGAGAAGTACTGATCTAGAGGGGGAAAAGAATCAAGAGTTCTTTTGGACATGCCATGGTATCCAAACAGTGAACGTTCCAGTTTAGAGAAAAGATGTAGGCTGAAGATAAAAATCCAAAATTATTACCATGTAATCAATGTGTAAAGCTATGGATAAAAGACAGAACATGGAACGTTCGAGGTGGAAGACAGAACAGTGCTGCTAAGAAACAGATCATGATGAAGACAAAGAGGTGTCCATCACATCACATCACATCACCAGAGAGGCCACTGGTAGGCTCCTGACCAACAATCTCCCAGGAGTAGTGTACATCAAAGAGTAAAGGCATCTACAAGAGCTGACAGCCTGAATTCATCTTTCTTTCCTGCATTCCCAGAGTCCATTTCTTTAAGCACATCTGTCTTACCTATGAGCATTAGGTGCTTAGCGACTGTGCTCTCAACCAAGTTGTAAGCTCCATAAAAGCAAGGATTATGTCTCATTCATTTTTAAAAGTCTCCTTCCACCCTCCAGCTTAGCACATGTTTACTGAACTGAACTCTTTGCTTGTTTACAAAAATAAAAACACTTTATAAGAAATCAATACAAGTACACAGTGCCTATTACGTTACTTCAATCCCACACATGGAACTATATATATATGTAACTGCCTAGTACAATCACCCCACTCCAGTACTCTTGCTTGGTAAATCCCATGGACGGAGGAGCCTAGTAGGCTATTGTCCGTGGGGTCACGAAGAGTCAGACATGACTGAGTGACTTCACTTTCACTTTTCACTTTCATGTTTTGAAGAAGGACATGGCAACCCACTCCAGTGTTCTTGCCTGGAGACTCCCAGGGATCGGGGAGCCTGGTAGGCTGCTGTCTATGGGGTCGCACAAAGTCGGACACGACTAAAGCGACTTAGTAGCAACAGCACAATCAGGTATCATTCCACATTAAACTATCCCTAACATATGCTCTAAAAAGCAATAAATATCCAGTATAAGAAATTATCATCTAAAAATAATCTTTTAACTTCAGTATACCAAAGGTGTGTTTATAAAACCCAGAAATTAGACATTTTTAATATGGTAGGTAGTTAGACTGAAGTAAATAAGTCTTTTAGTCAAGTGGAAACACAGGAATTTTGTCATATTTAAAAAACAGAAAACCAATTCAAGAAAAAAACCTAGCAATTAAAAACAGTTGGTTCCAATCAGAATTACCTCCTTATAGTCTCCATTTCTGTTGAGTCTGTAACCCTCAGGAGTATGAAGCTGAACTGTTGTATTATTGATTACTTCTATGCAACACTCTTGCTCAGGAAGGCTCAGTGGGCGTACCCTACAGTACACCTGAAAATACAAGAAGGTGCTTAAACAACAAAGGTTGACTTTTTACCTGACTTTTCCTTCATTCATTTATTCATTCATCAAGCAACATTTGGCATCTAAACTTGAGAGCTATATAAACTTGGAGCTACCCAATTTGCTGACTGTCAATTGCAAACAGATATATTAGATATGAGAAAATTTTAAAGGCACATAAAATCAAAACTCTAAAAATCAAGAACATGTCACACAATGAAAAATATCTGAAAAGCTGTTAGGATTGATTGGAATTGGATGTCAGGTAAAACTTGCCAGCTTAACACAATATACTAAAGTGAGAGATTCAAAACGTCATCTTCTTAATCAGTAATAGGGTTGGGAGAAAACTGTTCGCTGTATATGCAAAGCATCTGGTTCCTACAACTCAAGATAACACTCCAGTGCCAATGAAGGGAAAATTAAAACAAACAAACACAAAAGAAAAAAAACAGATCAAGCCAATGTTCTTTTATTTGCCATTTGCTTTTAAAAGTTCCCAAGCCTGAAACTAGTGAAGTTCATAGAGTAGTTACAAGATAAATGAAACTGCTCTAAACCAGTCTATGAAACTTGGCCCCCAAAAGCATGGAGTTTGGGGCTTTACTCTTGAAGTATGCCATAAGTTACTATATAACTGTTGTAAAGATAGGAAAGGATGTTTATCCAGGCACAAAATTTCTCCCCATCCCAGAGACTATGAAGAATATCTCCAACATAGTTGAAGAATATTTTTTCATTATCTAGCTTTTCAAATATAAGTAGTTATAGGAAGTATGCAATTGACAACCAAAGGCTTCATTTTACTAGACTAATAAATCCTACGTAGAAACAAAATTTCAAAGCTGGAATCAGCCTTAAGCAATTTAGTACAGTCCTTTTATCTAAATGTTGTTTGATTCCACTTCCACATCTCTGTCCCTTTCAAACATACAAAACATAAAGGGACTAAAGAAAGAATACACAAATTCACAGGCAGATCTTACCCCAACTGGGTCTTTAAGACTCGTCTGGGATCCTTTTTTCACTGGTGGTTTCCTGGGTGTCTTAGTCCTCCTGCTCATAGAAACAAAAACATTTCAGTTCAACACTAACATATAAAAACCTAACCTATAATTCATACAGAGACAATCTTCCTAGGGGTTATAAAATTATTCTTTAGCAGTTCCAAAACACTATGCCCCAAATAATATGAATACATAAAATCTATCTTAGTAGCAGAGTGTTTGTGACATGCAAAGTAATTAAAATTTGGCTTAGGAGACATTTGTGGCACCAAAAACAGAAATAACAGGCCCCAAATGGAGTTATCTGTGCTAAGTTCCATGTCACCAAATTGTGACTTAATACCTAACTTACAGTTCCAACCACTCCCAATAGAAGAATCTTAAATCAGTCAATCTGGAATTACCTGGTCAGCACTGGTAAAGTGATCTGTCTGATAGACCCTGCCATAGAGTAAAGGATGTTCACCTTGCTACAAACAATCCACTCATTGCTAGTATAATTCTTTTGTTCCACAACCTCCCCATAAAAATCTTCCATTTTGCACACCTCTTAGGAACACCTTTCTATCTGCTAGATAGGATGCTGTCTGATTGATGAATCATTGAATAAAACTTGTCTTTACAATTTACTCAGTCAAATTCTGGGTTTTTTAATATCTACTTATAGTTCTGTATGTTAAGTGGTTTGCTTTCTTGACCAACAATTTTACAGGCATTACAAATTTGAAAACTCAACAGATAATTGAGCACACTTATCTCAAAAGGCATTTCATAAAGCACACATGTTGTGCTTAGCTCATTGCCAAGGCAGACCAAGTGATTAATTTCTAAATTATAAAAATGCAGATGGAGAAATCCACTCTTTAAGATTTATGTCTTTACTTTTAAAGAACAAGTGACTATTGAATTCTCAAAACTATCATCCTTTGTTCCCAGACAAAATGTGGTCCCCAAACTGCAATTTTGTGCTCTCTTAAGTGGCGGCAGTAGAAAAAGATATTTTGGTTTATTTCACCATTTCTCTAGTATGACACTCCCCCCTTCCCCTCCATTTATCTATAGATGAGATAAACATTTAACACTAAGTGAAATTATTGGCTTGGACTACACAGGTTGTTAAAATACTTTCTCAGCACTTTTCCAATGAAACAAAACAAGTTCGTGTTTTAAGTGCAAAATATCATGGTAGGTTTACTTAAACTCAATATTTATTTCCCCCCAAAGATAAAAATTTTGATTTTAGCCTCTTAAGAAAACAAGCTGCTGTTTTTTGGGGTTTTTTTGTTTTTGTTTTGCAAACGACTAGCTACATCATGATGATTATAAAGTTAACCTTCTTTGCACAAGTATTTCGTCACCCAGTAGCGGTCAAGGAATTCGGCTGCGGCGCAAATGTCAACCAACTACGTGAGGAATGTGGGCGTTTGTGGCCGGGGGCGGGGTTGTCTGAGACCAAAAGAACTGAGCAAAAGGAACTGGCCTACACCCGAGGGTCGCGGCCCCGAGGCTACCGAATTAGACTAGGAAAGACAGGCAGTGCGCCCGGATGCCAAGGGCTCTTCAGGGGCTGAGACCACCTACCCAACCCCAAACCCAGGACACAACAGCACGCCCACCCGCGAGACGACCCCCGACCCTCACTAACTGGGCAAAATGCAACCCGCGGGTGCGGGCGGCCAGGGAAGCAAAGGGGAGTTAGAGAAAGTTTTGGAGGCGGCGGTCCCGGCCCAAACCTCCCGCCCCTCCCAACGTGGGGCCGGCCCTTCGCGGCCGAGTGTAGCCGGGGCGGGGAGCCAGACGCCCGACTCCGCGAGGCGCGGAGCTAGACGGGGTGGACGAGGACGGGTCTTCACGCCCGTCTCCCCCTGGGCGACCCTGGTGGGGGGCTTGGTGGTCCCGGGAGGCAAGGGCTTGGTGCCCACGGCGCGGCCGGGGGCCTGCCGCGGCGCGGGGAGACGCCGGCCCCAGTTCCGCGGTCCAGTACTCACGCTGGCTTCATGGTAGTAAGCTCCGAACTGCCCAGACGCGCGCGCGGGGGATGCCGGACTCGGTCGGGGGTTGACGAGAACGGCGGGCCTCAGGGACCGGCTACAGGAACCGCGACTCGGCGGCGCACGCGCGGCGTTTGAGGACTCTGTGAAACGCCGCTGAGGGGCCAGGTGAGCTCGCGCCCGGCGCATTTCAAACGGGCCAATCAGCGCCCGCCCACGGGAGGGGGCGTGGCCTCAGAAAAAGCGCCTGCTCAGTAGGATGTGGTGCGCGTCTCCTAGGCGACCGACGCAGACGGCGCGTTGGCACCCTCGTGTCTGGGCTCCAGGGCTGGAGTGGGAAGCTGGGCTCAGATATTAGGAAATAAACCCCATCCGTATTCTCTGAGGATACTGAATTTCTTTTCCCATATCCCAGTAAGTCCAATGGAAGGGCAAGTCCAGGACTGATTCAGAGATCAGCAGTGTCGGACCGACCCGGGAGTGTCCAGTCCTTGGTCTGTACCCTATGCAGAGACAGACTCACTTTCTGGCTTCCAGATCATCACATCACGTTGGCTTCCTTTCTCTCTCTTCTTTGTCCTTCCGGGAATCTCCCTCTCTGGTTTCTCTAGCTCTTCCCGAACCACTCTTTTCTAAGATGAACTGATTCTCACTTCGACCTTTGCCCCTAAACCAATGACTATGAAATATGCACCTACATCTTTGCTCTCACGGAACTGTAGTCCTGTTCTCCTCAACTTTCTACAGGACCAGACACCAGTAAGAATGGACATAATATCCTCAACCCATAATGTTCCACATAAAGATGGTTCCTATCTTTGCTGTTACATAGTTACAGTGAATAAACTTAAAAATTCATCATTTTACAGAAGAGTACTGTGTTAAAGAGTATACTTGTCTTACATAATGTTTCACAGATATTGCTAAATTGTCCTCCATAAATGTCCAAATGCACAATCCCAGGAGGCATGTATGAGAGGACCTGCTTTTCCACATTTCTCAGACAGCAAAGTGTTACCAGACTTTTCTGTGGATGTTGATCTAATAGATGAAAAACAAAAATCACAAATTAAAATTTTCTTTTATGGTGAATGAGATTGGGTGTCTGTGCCTGTGTTGAACAGCCATTTGTATTTCCTTCTCTAAGAATCGTGTTCATATCCTTTGCCTCCTTGTTCTGTTGGGTTGTTAGTTTTTTGTTGATTTTGTTGACTTTTTGTAAAAGCTCTTCACATATTAAGGAAACTAGTCCTCATCCAAAATTTGAGTTCAAATTTTTTATAGTTCATGATTTTCCTTATGTTGCTTTGTGACTGCTTAGGGAAAATTTTAAGGTAGGCATATTTATCAGCCTTCTCTTTTGTGGCTTCTGTTTTATGTCACACCAGAAAAAAAAAGTCATTTGTACTCTAACATTAAAAAAATGTTTTTAATCTTATATTTTTCCTATTGCTTTTTTATGTTTAAGTCTTTGAACCATTGAACTTTGTTGTCAAGTGTGAGATTGAGAAGTAAGAAGTGAAGTTGCTCAGTCGTGTCCAACTCTTCGCAACCCCCTGGACTGTAGCCTATCAGGCTCCTCCATCCATGGCATTTTCCAGGCAAGAATACTGGAGTGGGTTGCCATTTCCTTCTCCAGGGGATCTTCCCAACCCAGGGATCGAACCTGGGTCTCCTGCACTGCAGGTAAACTCTTTACCGTCTGAATCACCAGGGAAGCCTGGTGTGAGGTTGGGATTTTCGTTATTTAGGAATTGGCCTGGGCTGCTGGCCAATTACCTCTTAATTACATTGTAGCCTGGCTTTGGCCTCAGTCTTTCCATTGGAATTCTTCCCACCAAGATCAATGTTTCATTGATGCCAAAACTATTTGACCCTTACCTTACTTGACCTCTTAACAGATTAAAAAATATTTCCTCTCTTCTCAGGTCTTTGTTTTTACTCCTAGTTTTCTAGCCCCTCTTTCTCAGCCTCATTTGTGAGTTCTTTTTTCTGCCTTAAATATTATGGCTTAAGGTTTTCACCTGGTGTTCACTAGCTATGCCCTCTCTGCAGGCACTCCCAACCAGTCCTGTGGCCTCACATACCACTCATATTTGCTCCTCTGAGTTCCAGAGCCATGTGTCCAACAGCCTGCTGAATTCACTTGGGTGCCTCACAGGCACCTCACATTGAACACCATCCTAATCTCTTCTCCTGAATCTGTTCTCCCTCAAGCATCACCATCTATCCACCCACCCAAGTGCAAGGTACCACCTTTGATTTTTGCCTCTCCTTCTATTCCAACAATCAGTCACCAAATCTTGACATTTCTATCAGCTAAATAGCTTTTAAAACCCTCTTCTCCATCCCCTCAACCACTACCATCTCTTGTCTGGATAACTGAAATAGTATCCTAACAGGCTTCCCTGCTGCCATCTTTCAAGCCTGGTTCCATTTTGCAGCCAGCTCACCACTAATCACAGATCTGATCATGTCATTTCCCTATATGTAATACTACAGTAGTTCCCACTGCCGGACACCCTCAACAGGCTCTGGGGTTCTTCCTCTCCAAACTCATCACCTATCATTTCCCCTTGCCTCCCTCCAGCCATGATGCCTGAACACACTGGGCTCACACAGCTTTCCCTCTGCTGTCAAGCTCTCCTCCCTTCCTTCCTCTGACAATGCCTCCTTACCCTCAGGTCTCAGCAGATCTTCTGTCCACGACCCTGCTCTGGATGCTGGATCCCTGCTCTCTATCCATAGTCCTCTGCACATCACCTCCAAGTTATTCCCTCTGATTTGCTTCAAAGCTCACATCGCAATTTGTGATTGCTACTCCCTCAGTGGTAAAGAATACACCTGCAAATGCAAGAGATGCAGGTTCAGTCCCTGGGTAGGGAAGACCCCCTGGAGGAGGAAATGGCAACCTACTCCATCTAGTATCCTTGCCTGGAGAATCCCATGGATAGAGGAGCCTGGGGGACTGCAGTCCATAGGGTCGCAAAGAGTCAGACACAACTGAGCGACTAAACCACCACCACCAGCTTATCCCCAGATCCTGACTAGACGACACAATCGTGTCCCCCATGCCCAGCAATGAAGATACTCCATATGTGTTTGAAGGAATGAATGAGCCCATCCCTTCACAGAACATCCCATGGAAGACCCAGTTATAATTTATCACCCCCAGCTTTTCTTCAGGCCAGTTTCTTCTTTCTCACTCATTTATATTTTTATCAAAGTTCACTGGCAATGTTTTAATGCCAATTCATTATCTTATTTCTCTGTTCAAAAATGGTCAGGCACTCCCCATAGCTGGTTAAAGATTTGCATTTCCCCCTAGAATTAGAGTGCCAAGCAGGGGCGGAGTTCGGGAGAAGCAGGTAGAAGAAGGGTAGAGGGTAGAACTGGGAGGCTTTTTAAAAGATCAGGTTTGGGTTCCCTAGTAGCTCAGTGGTTTAAAAAAAAAAAAAAAATCCTCCTGGCATTGGAGGAGACATGGGTTCGATCCCCGATCTGGGAAGATCCCACATGCTGCCAAGCAACCAAGCCCTGTGCAACAACTATTGAGTCTGTGCTTTAGAGCTCGGGAGCTGCAACCACTGAGCCCTCCTGCTGCAGCTACGAAAGCCCACACGCCCTGCAGGCTGTGCTCACCAACAAGAGAGGCCACTACATCGAGAAGCCCTTGCACCACAAGTAGAGAGTAGCGCCGCTCACCACAACTAGAGAAAGCCCAAGAATGGCAACGAAGGGCCAGCACAGCCGCAACTGATGACAAATAAAATTTAGAAGGTCATGTTTACTGCAGTACACTTTATCTATAATAAAATTCACCCTTTTATTTCTACCATCTAAATATTTGACAAAACATACACCATCCTGTAATGACTGGCACAGTCAAGTGTATAATATTCCCATCACACCCAGAATTCCTTGTGCTGCCCCTCTGCAATCGCCTTTCCCTATTCCCAGCCCTTGGCAACCACTTTTCTGATTTCTTTCCTTAGACTTCCGTCTTTTCCTGAATGTCTCTTCTTTAACTCAGCATAACCTTTTTGAGATTCATCCATGTGTTGCATCTATCAGGAATAGTTTCCCTTTTTATTGGTGATTAGTATTCCATTGTATGACAATCTACCCATTCACTGGCTGATGAACATTCAAGCTGTTTCCATTTTTTTAAACTGGCATAATTATTTGTGTAAAGTTATTTATGTAGAAATAGATATTTTCATTTCTCTTGGGTGGGATTGCTGGTCCTGTGTTCAATGTAAGTTTAACTTGATAAGAAACTGCCAAACCGGACTGGGAGGCTTTTATGTAAATCACTGAAAAGGGGTTGATACTACAGACATTTGAAACCATAATTAATCCAAGCTCCTAGCTAAACAAGTCCAGCTGTGGGAACCTAGTAACCAGTAAACACCAGAAAACACCAAAGCCTGGAGTGTTTGGTGAAAGGTGGTAAGGTGGAGACGAGGTGCCCTGAGCACCCAGCTTACAGCTCACCAGAGGCTTCCGTGGCCTTGGCAACATAATCTCACATCCCAGGCCGTCTGTAAAACGGATGAGTGAATGTTAATGTCTTACCTACTCAAAAAACAATGAAATCAACAAACTTGGGGGAGGGTGTAACATTGATACAAAAACACAGATGATCTGAGCAGAACCGTATTTCAAATGAATAATATACTCACACAGAAAGGGAGCTATCACTTACCCAAGTCGGACTATTTAGACTACAGTTTATGCCCTCAAGCTCAAGACAAAAAGAACTTGAAACATCCTGGGTTCCCTTACCCTATCAGAGTCTTTTCCAATGAGTCAACTCTTCACATTAGGTGGCCAAAGTAGTGGAGTTTCAGCTTTAGCATCATTCCTTCCAAAGAAATCCCAGGGCTGATCTCCTTCAGAATGGACTGGTTGGATCTCCTTGCAGTTCAAGGGACTCAACAGTCTTCTCCAACACCACAGTTCAAAAGCATCAATTCTTTGATGCTCAGCCTTCTTCACAGTCCAACTCTCATATCCATACATGACCACTGGAAAAACCATAGCCTTGACTAAACAAACCTTAGTCGGCAAAGTAATGTCTCTGCTTTTGAATATGCTATCTAGGTTGGTTATAACTTTTCTTCCAAGGAGTAAGCGTCTTTTAAATTCATGGCTGCAGTCACCATCTGCAGTGATTTTGGAGCCCAAAAAAATAAAGTCTGACACTTTTTCCACTGTTTCCCCATCTATTTGCCATGAAGTGATGGGACCAGCTGCCATGATCTTCGTTTTCTGAATGTTGAGCTTTAAGCCAACCTTTTCACTCTCCTCTTTCACTTTCATCAAGAGGCTTTTCAGTTCCTCTCCACTTTCTGCCATAAAGGTGGTGTCATCTGCATATCTGAGGTTGTTGATATTTCTCCCGGCAATCTTGATTCCAGCTTGTGATGCTGGGAGGGACTGGGGCAGGAGGAGAAGGGGACGACAGAGGATGAGATGGCTAGATGGCATCACTGACTCAATGGACGTGAGTCTGAGTGAACTCCGGGAGTTGGTGATGGACAGGGAGGCCTGGCGTGCTGTGATCCATGGGGTCGCAAAGAGTCGGACACGACTGAGCGACTGAACTGAACTGCTCTCCACTGGGTGCCCTTTCCCAATAAAATCTCTTGCTTTGTCAGCACATGTATCTCCTCAGACAATTCATTTCTGAGTGTTAAACAAGAGCCCAGTTTTGGGCCCTGGAAGGGGTCTGCCTTCCTGCAACAAATGGCAACTCCGCCGGGACTCTTCTTCGCTGAGACTGACATCCTGACCACTCGGGGTACTCAGGGGCCAGCTTGCCTGCCAATGGACCAGACCCAGTGGCCGCAACTGAGACCCTTCTGTCCCTGGTCTCCTCCTGACGCGGACAACTGGCCAGAGTGCCCCGACCGGTAAGGAACAAGAGATTTTATTAACCTCTTTCCCCTTCCCTCTCTCTTCCCTCTCCTTAACCCTTCCTATCCTTCCCCATTTTTCTAGTCCCCCGGTCCTAGATGCAGGAATCTGGTCGAAGGGCCCTCAGCCTGAGCTGAGGATTGGAGACTGATCACCTCCTCTTGGCAGATAACTCAAATTCTGGTTCTGGTCTGGTCTGATTTCTGGTAGGGATGAGTTCCAGTCCTCCCTTCTCTGGAGGCCCAGGGGAAAGTCCCATAATGCCTGGGTATCTGTAGGTGGCAGGAGATGTCTGTAAGTCCACCCCTTTCGTCCCTCTCTCCCACCTCCTCCCCCTTCTTCTTTCAACCTGGCTTCCTTTCCTCCCTTGAAATCTTTGAGGTTAGTACTTAGATCTGAAGTTCTGTGTCTCTATAGGAGATTTTCTGCGAGACAGTATTCTTGTATTTAAGGGCTTCCCTGGTGGTGCAGAGGTTAAAGCATCTGCCTGCAATGTGGGAGACCTGGGTTCAATCCCTGGGTCAGGAAGATCCCCTGGAGAAGGAAATGGCAACCCACTCCAGTTTTCTTGCCTGGAGAATCCCATGGGCGGAGGAGCTTGGTGGGCTATAGTCCGTGGGTTGCAAAGAGTCGGACACGACTGAGTGACTTCACATATGCCCTCAGGCTCAAGACAAAAAGAACTTGAAACATTGAATTCTAATTAGTTGGCCTTTTTGAAGACGTGGATTAGCAGTTCTGAAACATTAAATATATTGCAGATAAAGGGAGCCAAGTTTCTATTAGAGAGTAATATAAACACCAAAAGGGGGGAAGTGAAAAGTATCTAGGCATTCTTTTTACTATTTGGCAACGTGTTTCTTAAGTATGAAATTATGTCCAAAAGAGGGAGGGATAGTTGGACTATATCAGTGTTTCTTAAGCTCTCTTATGGTATTAAAAATCACTGGGGTTTTTGATAAAAACTTCAAAACTCCAGAACCATGCTCACCTCCAGCATGGACTCTGGGTCTTCTGCATCTGTGCATCTGAGCTCTGGAAATGTGCATTTTATATCACCAAACATATTTTTTTAGGGCTGGGTTAAATTATCTTTGAGATTAGTGGGTCCACACTCTGGAGGAGGCAAAACGTAAAGTGAGATTTAGAAACCTGTTTCTTGACATGGAGAGAATGAGTGTGACAACTGTTTGTTGAAGAACAATTATTATAGGGTTAAAGAATTCATACAGATACCAAGGGGCCATTGAAAAGTCCCTTTGGCAATCTCCCAGGAGGAAGGTTGAGAAATTTCAGAATTCAAGTCAAGTCTTGCCAATGTCTTCTGGGGTTATCTCAGGAATGAGTGGCCTGATTTCTGTTCTGCCAAAAAGACAAACACCTTCTGGCCTTAGGGCCTTTGCACTTAGAGCTCTCTGGACTTGAAATCCTTTCCCCCACCTGCTGGCAAAGTCGGCGTCTTATAGCCCATCAAAGAAGTGAAGTGTTAGTTGCTAAGTCGTGTCCTACTCTTGCCATCCCATGGACTGCAGCCCGTCAGGCTGCTCTGACCAAGGCTTTCCTAGGCAGCAGTACTGGAGGGGGTTGCCATTCCCTTCTCCAGGGGATCTTCCCGACCAGGGATCAAACTCTGGTCTCCTGAACTGCAGGTAGATTCTATACCATGAGTTACCAGGTAAGCCCTTAGTCCATTAAACTCAGTTCAGTTGCTCAGTCGTCAGTCCAACTCTTTGCAACCCCATGGACTGCAACGTGCCAGCCCTCCCTGTCATAACCATCACCTGTCATCATCCTGGACCTTGCTCAAACTCATGTCCATTTAGTTGGTGATGCCATCCAACTATCTTGTCCTCTCTCATCCCTGTCTCCTCCTGCTTTCAATCTTTCCCAGCATCAGGGTCTTTTCCAATGAGTCAGTTCTTCCCCTCAGGTGGCCAAACTATTGAACCTCAGCTTCACCATGAGTCCTTCCAGTGAGTATTCAGGACAGAGTTCCTTTAGGATTGACTGATTGGATCTCCTTGCAGTCCAAGGGACTCTCAAGAGTCTTCTCCAACACAACGGTTCAAAAGCATCAGTTCTTCGGTGCTCAGCTTTCTTTGAGATCCAGCTCTCACATCCATACATGACTA
>SJYX01020406.1:0-25721 GCA_006410675.1 Oreotragus oreotragus
GGGGTCGCAAAGAGTTGGACACGACTGAGTGATTGAACTGAGCTGAACTGAACTGGATAATACATGTGACAAGCAGAGAGTAAGTGCTCAGTAAACAGTGACTTATTCACATTCCTTGTTCAAATCAAGAAAAGTAGCTTTAAAGAATCTTCCAGGACTTTTGACATCAAGTTGACACAAACTGAAAACCTCTTCCTGAGGCCACAAATAAGTCTAACAGTTTCCTGAAAACAATGAATTTTAAAGGGAAGCTAATTTTAAAAACAAAATATAAAAGATATAAATTAGTGTTAATTTGTCAAAAATTAGTGGAAAATACCCTGAAATCTATAAACGTTTCTAAATATTGCCATAAATTTATATTTTCATATGTAGCTTTTATATAGTTTTTCCATATATGTCTTAGCTATCAGCATACAAATGATTCTGTTTTTATGGAAAAAAATAACTGAATAAAACATGTAAACAGGAAAAAGTGTCTATTTGGCTCTTCTGCCAATTTTTTAACCAGATTTTTGCTGTTGTTGTTGTTGAGGAGTTATGAGTTACTTTTTTTTTTTGGATATTAACCAATTATCAGATATGTGATTTATAGACATCGTCTTCTCTTCAGGCATTTGTCTTTCCCTTTTGTTAGTAGTTTCTTTTGCCATGCAGAAGACTTTAAATTCGTGTAGTCCCATTTGTTTATTTTTATTTTTTCTTCCCTTTCCTGAAATGACATATCCAGAATGACATTGCTAAGATCAGTGTTAAAGAGGGTACTGCCTACATTTTCTTCTAGGAGTTTTACGGTTTCAGGCATTATATTCAAGTCTTTAATCCATTGTGAGCTGGTTTTGTGTATGGTTTGAGATAGTAATCTAGTTTCTTTCTTTTGCTTTTTGTTGCGAATGGCTATCCAGTTTTCCCAACAAAATTTATTGATGAGATTGTTCTTCCTCCATTTTATATTCTTTACTCCTTTGTTGAAAATTAACTGTTTATTTATGTCTGGGTTTATTTGTGGGCTCTCAGTTTTGTTCCATTGATCTATGTATCTGTTTTTTCTGCCAGTGCCATGCTATTTTGATTACTATAGCTTTGAAATCCCATGGACAGAGGAGCCTGGCAGGCTACAGTCCATGGGGTTGCAAGAGTCAGACATGATTTAGCCACTAAACCCCCTAAACCACCATAGCTTTGAAATGTAGTTTGAAATCAGTTCCTCCAGCTTTGTTCTTTTTCTCTCGGTATTGCTTTGACTATTCTGGATATTTTGTGGTTCCATATAAATTTTAGAATTTTTTGTTGTATTTCTGTGAAGAAATAGCCTTGCCCAATAGGCAAATGAAAAGATGTTCAGCATCACTAATTGTTGTACATGCATATGTATGTGTGTGCATGCTCTGTTGTGTCTGACTCTTTGTGACCCCATAGACTGTAGACTTCCAAGTTCCTCTGTCCATGGAGTTTAATAACTATTCAATTATTATTGTAAATAATGAAATAACTTAGGTTGTGAAAACAGCCTAAGTGACCATCCATAGACGAATGGATAAAGAAAGTGTGGTACACATATACACACAAACACACACACAGAAATCCTCCTCAGCCATAAAAGCAATGCAATCTTGCCCTTTGCAACAACAAGGATGGACCTCAATAGTATTATGCTAAATGAAATAAGTCAGATGGAGAAAGGCAAATACTACCTGATTTNTATACACACAAACACACACACAGAAATCCTCCTCAGCCATAAAAGCAATGCAATCTTGCCCTTTGCAACAACAAGGATGGACCTCAATAGTATTATGCTAAATGAAATAAGTCAGATGGAGAAAGGCAAATACTACCTGATTTCATTCTTATGTGAAATATAAAAATTGAAAACAAAATAGATGAACAAAGCAAACCAAACAAAATCAAACACATAGATACAACAGAGTAGTAGTTATGAAGGGAAAGAGTAGAGGGGGAAGACAAAACAATAAAGGGGATCAACTGTATGATACTGTGTGGAAACTAAAATTTTTGGTTGTGAGCATGCTCTCAGGTACACAGGAGTAGAAATATAATGTCATACACATGAAACTTATATAATGCTATAAATCAGTGTTGCAAGTACTAGTGTTAGTCACTCAGTCATGTCCGACTCCTTGTGACTCCGTGGTCTGTAGCCTGCCAGGCAGCTCTATCCATGGATTCTCCAGGAAAGAATACTGGAGTGGGTTGCCATGTCTTTCTCCAGGGAATCTTCCTGATCCAGGGATCAGGAAACCTGAGTCTCCTGTATTGCAAGCAGATTCTTTACCACTGAACCACCAAGGAATTTCATAAATCAAAGTTACCTCAATACAAAAAAGAGTAAAAATATATAAGCATAAAAAATGCCTTTTAAATTTCTACTCTTGGGACTTCCCTAATGGTCCAGTGGTCAGAAATCCGCCTTGCAATACAGGGGATGTGAGTTCCATCCCTGGTCAAGGAACTGAGATCCTACATGCTGTGGAGCAACTACTGAGCCTGCACGCTCTGGAGCCTGTGTGTCACATCTGGAGAGCCCTCATGATGCAAGGAAGATCCCATGTGCTGTAACTAAGACCTGACACAATCAGATAATTTTTAAAAGTAACATATTTCTAATTTTTTTTCTAGTGTATGTTCCTTAAATAGGGCCTGAGATTTCTGAAATTGCCAGGAAATAAAATAATGCTTTTGGTGAGAACAGATTAGACTAATAAATGAAAACTATTCTTGAAAATTTTGTTGGGCTGTATATCTACATTGAGTGAAATATAAACTGTATGTCTACACTGAGTGAAAATAATTAACATTTGCACATAATTTTCTTAGTTTAGAAATCCAGAAACTTTTATCTATGCTAGAAATATCTCCATAGAGATCAAGGAGACATGTATGTTTTTGTATTTCAAATAAGGTAAAAGGAGCTGTCACTATTTAATCATGGATCCACAATTTCTGCCTTAGAACAAAGCTATTTTAAAAGGTTTCAAATACTCCGACTTTTTGGTAAAACGTTTCCTGTGCTTTCTTTACATAAAGTTGTGGACCAGAATATTTTATCATTCATACCCAGTCATTCAGGGAAACTGAGGATCAAAAATGTTTTGACTACTAAAACGCCCTTCTTTGTGCAGGAATATTTATACCATTTAGATAATACCTAGATATTGCTTTTCATAGCTTAGGTTTCAGAAAAAGATTATTTGAAGACCGTTAACTGTCTCGGCATCCTGATCTTTCTACCTCTTCATGATTAAAAACAATCTAAGTATGGCTGGCACAAAAAATACAAAAAATCCCCAACCCTCGGAAATATTCAATGTTTGATTGGTAAGAAAAGACTAGCTATGAGTGACACCTAAAGCCCTGCAGACTTTTTTTTAAAGGTGCATGGCGCTCACTTTACTGCTGTATCAGACAAAAAGAAACAATGTTAGTAACTAAGAAAATAAATGGGTTTAAAAATTTTTATATCAAAATAAAATAAAATATTTAGTATGGTTAGTGCTAAATGAAACTATCATACTGAGCTGGTGGTTTTAAAGGGCCTCACAACTACTAAAAGTTACCTACATCTTTTTCTGGCCAGACAACAAGTACTCGTGTGAAATAACCTGTTGAGGACCACTAGCACTAGGTTTGCTAAAATGGATAGATTTCTTCTTATCCATTTCTTAGTTTTCTAGGGCTGCCATAATCAAGTGTCACAAATTAGATGGCTTAAACTGAGAAATTTATTCTCTCACAATTCCTGGAGGCTAAAAGTCCAAGATCAAAGTATCAGCAGGGTTGTTTTTATCTGTGGGCTGTAAGAGAGTGTCTGTGCCATGCTTCTGCTCCAGCTTTTGGTAGTTTTCTCACAAGCTTTGTTGTTCCTTGACTTGTTGAAGCATCACCCCAATCTCTGTGTTTAGCTTCATATGGGTTATGCCTTTGTGAATGTTTGTATCCAAAGTTTCCCTTTTAATCAGATCGTGAGTCATATGGAATTAAGGCTCATTCTGATGATCTCACTTTAACTTGATTACCTCTGTAAATAAAGTACCTATCAAATAAGGTCACATCCAGAGGCACTGGGCATTAGGACTCCAACATATCTTTTGAGGGAGGGGACACAGGTCAACCCATAACACCTTGGGGCCTAGCTCATGTTATTTCCAGGTAGAATTGAAAATGAATATGGACCAGAACATCTAGTTATTTTCAGAAAGCATGAGTAATTTTAGACATGAGTAAAATAGAATTGGCCAATTTAGAGGAATTGACCAGGTCACGTTGGAAATTAATCCTTAATCAAGGACTTTATTCTATAGTACCAAAGGAAATACTCTGTAAATCGTAAATTTGGATAAGGCTCTAAAAAATTTAGATTGTGAAGCAATCTGAATTGAGGTTTTGTTACATGCCATTGGGATCTTAAGGGAAGTCTGAACCCTTTATGTTATTACAAGAGTGCAGTGCATCAGCTCTTTAAATCAAACTTGACCTCAGAAGGTTAAAATCACATGTTAAAGTACTGCCTGGAAAGGTTATAGTCTATGCAGTTGAAATTTGGGGGGAATTACCATGAACTAGAAATAAGGAATCTTTTCTTCTAATTTTGTCTTAAAGTATATTACATGCTTTTTTATAAGTCAAAAAGTATCAACAAACTTTTAAAATTATGTTTACATGCTAAAGAGTTTAAAAGAGGCAGCTGAAAAGTGCACTTATTGGATAAATAATGAAAAGCTTATCATCTAAATATACATAAATTAAACCAGATATAGCCAATTGAAACTTGTTGAATCTTTAAATAGAGCTATGACTTCATGATGAGTTTTTTAAAGAGATATTTTACAAAATATCAAATGAGTCTACTATGTTGATATCATGTTAATCAAATCTGGTGAGCATGAAATACAATCACACTATATTTCATATTAAGTGGAAAGTATTCCATAGAGTAGGAAGTACATCCTACAAAAATTCAGAATCTAGTCACATTGGTGGAGTTTGGAAATTCAGTAGGTTATGGCATATCAGAACATCTCCTCAAAAGAAAAGAATAAGCTGAATTTCCCACATTTCATCACTAACAAAGAGACTCACTGTTTAGTGGACCAATTGAATTTTGCGGCAGAATGTATCACATTTGGAAATACTGCTATAATTATTCTTTTGATGACCAAGCTATCCACTGTTTGGGCCATATAACACAGCAGACCCAATAATGCTAGACATATGTGGGGTATATGTTTCCTGTATGGAGCCTCTGTGGCTTCCCTTGTAGCTCAGCTGGTAAAGAATTTGCCTGCAATGCAGGAGACCCTAGCTTGTTTCCTGGGTTGAGAAGATTCCCTGGAGAAGGGATAGGCTACCTATTCCAGTTTTCTTGGGCTTCCCTGGTGGCTCAGCTGGTAAAGAATCCTCCTGCAATGCAGGAGACCTGGGTTCAATCCCAAGATCCCTGAGAGAAGGGAAAGGCTACCCACTCCAGTATTCTGGTCTGGAGAACTCCATGGACTATATAGTCCATGGGGTTGCGAAGAGTCAGACATGACTGAGCGACTTTCACTTGAGCACTTGTAATGGAGCCTCTTATTGGCAAAGATCAGAGAAATGTAGTACATTTGTAGAATAAGGCAAAAAACTAATTTCTACCTTGGCAGAGAACTAATCTCCATATGGAAAATTGCCCATAGGACAGATAGAGCACCTGGTCTTGGAATACCAAATATCTAAACTATCTCACCTATCCTTTCAAAGGTGGATGTTAACTGCTTCACAAAGCATTTGTCAAACTATGGCCCCATAGGCCAAATGCAACCTTATTTTGTTTATGCAAGTAAAGTTTTATTAGATCTCAGCCATACCCATGCATTTACATATTGCCTATGGCTACTTTCACTCTACAACGTCAATGAATAGTTTCAACTTAGCCCACAAAGTCTAAGATATTTACTCTCTCACTCTATTCAGAAAAAATTTACTGATCCCAGTACTAAGGCATAAGGTCAGGCTCTGCAATCATGATCCCTTGTAAAATAGAAATTTTACATTCTGGACTTTGATTGAGAAAGATAAGAAGACCCATGAACATGTAATCCAGACTCTCATGGCCCCAAACTGCTCCATTAATGCTTTTCCTTCAACCCATAACTATTGTCGTGAAGAGGGATTGGGTGAGATATTTAATCATCTGCTGGAGAATAAAGTACTTTAGCCTGTTTTACAGAAAGTGAATGTATCTGTGGGATTCAGTATATGGCATATTGATTTTTGCATCTCTCATAAATTTCAGAGAGCATTCACCACAGAAGAGTTACTCAGAAAACAGGTGAACAGTATGATTCATCTTACTCTCCATGATCCTTTGTTTGCACAATGGATACTTGGCCATGAAATAAAGATGGAAGTTTTGCATCAGCACCAAAGCATGACTTTAATCTCAGCATATCTGTTAGAGATTCTACTGCTGCTGATCTCCTCAGTTGGATACTTGGTGTTAGGTAGACTATGTCAGATCTCATTCTCCTTGGAGTGGTCAGGGGTTAATCTTTATCTAAATGCAAAGGTAATACAGAAATGAACTTGCCTTTCTTGTCTGGTTGTTTGTGCCAGCATCACATTGTGAAATTTTATTCTATTCCTTATCTATTGGCATAGTATACTACTTAACAATGTCTTAGAAGGAGGCAGAGGAGGTGCAACAAGGACTCTGATCAGCTTATGAGATTTACTGGTCTTATCATATACTTATCATCCAGAAACAGCTGTTCTTATCTGATCAAATATTACATAGAATAGTGATTCACTCATGGTTCAGTTAAAGTAACCAGTCCAGTGATAAAAATTTGCATTTTGGAGTGCTATCCTCTAGACTGTAGGGTGTGCACTGAACTAGTGACTGTATTTGGTGATGTGGCCTCAATAATTACAGTGAATATGTTTAGGAACCAAGGGGTGAAAATGAGAGTGTCTATCAGTATCACTACCAAAAGATACCTGAAGAATTCATATTTCTCATATTCATAAAATCAAGCTATGCTGGAACAGAGACTCTGATTTCCGAGGAGAAAGCAAGGGCTATTTCATGCTGGGTATTCAGCAAGAGTTATTTTGTCCTGGAATCTATGACTCACACCTAACCATTTAGGACTTTCATGCCGATAAACTAGCAGACAAGGAAAGGATATACTGTACTGACTGAAGTGATTGACCTTGATAACCTTTAGGAACCAAGGCATGCTAATGCACAAAGGAGGCAAAGAGTATTCTGAAATCGTAGGATTTGCGGGCTTCCCTGTTGGCTCAGCCGGTAAAGAATCTGCCTTCAATGTGGGGGACCCAGGTTCTGTCTCTGGGTTGGGAAGCTGCCCTGGAGAAGGGAATGGCAACCCACTCCTGTATTCTTGCCTGAAGAATTCCATGGACAGAAGAACTTGATGAGCTATAGTCCATGGGGTTGCAAAGAGTCGGACACAACTGAGCTACTAACACACACACACACACACACACACACACACACACACATACAAACACGCACTGAAGCATCTCTTAGCATTCCCTCTTGCTGGAATGGGATGAGGTGGCCTTCTACCAGATCAAACTCCTCCACCTTTCAGGGCCTTGAGATAAATTTTCTCCTGGATTTTCTAGCCAGTATTTCATTTCTCTTTCTCCTTTGTGTCCACATTTCTGAAGTTGATGTGAGTTTTCCCTGTGTACTTTTTATTCTCACCCATTTACACTCAACCCATAGCTTTCATATGCCCATTATGACTTCTTATGAATGCATATGATAGACATATTTCAGACTTTCTCTTACTTAGAATCTTGATGTTTTAGCAGTGTTGACATCATTTACCAATCCCCCTCCTTTCTAAAACACTCTCGGGTTTTCCTAACACCAAAATCATCTGAATTTTTTTTTCTTTGCTCTTAGGCATTCCCAATACTTGGTACTTAACAAGTATGCCATAAAGACTTACATGAGGTGTATATATATATATATATATATATATATAATGTTTTAGAGGAACAAAATTTGCCACTCCCAAATTTTTCTTTGGCCCGTAGCTTATTTTAAGCCAAAAATATTAAGGCCCCCAAATTCAGGAAGAACCTTTGACTTTCCCCTAAAGAATATAGATATAGGGCTTGTTCCAAGAAGGGAACTATCTATTGGCATAGATAGCTATAGTGTGAATTAGGTGTGTAGACAGGGAGGAACCTAACAAAGTCTTTTTTTTAATATAAATTTGTTTATTTTATTTGGAGGTTAATTACTTTACAATATTATATTGGTTTTGCCATACATCAACATGAATCTGCCACAGGTATACACGTGTGCCCCATCCTGAACCCCCCTCCTTCCCTGTACCATCCCTTTGGGTAGTCTCAGCGCACCAGCCCCAAGCATCCAGTATCATGCATTGAACCTAGACTGGCGATTCATTTCATATATGATATTATACATGTTTCAATGCCATTCTCCCAAATCATCCCACCCTCGCCCTCTCCCACAATCAGTCTTCTGCTGAAAATTGTATCTAAGGTGAGCATTTCAACCATTTTGGTGAGTAATTCAGTTTTCCTGGGTCTCTCCCATTTATTCATCTTATTAAACTTTTGTTTGATTTTTTTCCTGTCAATCTGTCTCATGTCAATTTAGTTCTTAGATCCTCCAGAAGAACCTATGAGGGTAGAGGAAAATTTCTTAATCCCTGATAATGCTATTTTGTTATCAATGATGTAATCACTTATATGTCCTCTTCTCAATGTTTTGCTCTATATAAAGCATGATTTATCTATAGCTAGTTACCGGAATCCTTGTTGGAATCCCTCTTATGGATACAGAACAAAAGAATTCAAATGATTCCGTGGTGATACGTAAAAGCTCAATACATTTGGTCAGAAGAATTTACTCACATTGAATTGTTAACTAAGTCAAATAGGGTCAAATAGTTCTGTTATGTATTTAAAATTAGCAGGATATTCATTCTGCATTTTTTTACTTTTTAAGCTATAGACTTATCTCTGTAATGACAATGAATCATAAAGCAACTAATATTTAAGTGGAATATAGCAAACTGAATGCATCATTTTTAACAGTCTGTGTATATATATAAGTAGGAAAACATATACATTTTAGTACCATTTTTAATCCCACTGATAACCTCTTTTCTTTCTTTCAGACACAGAAATTTATCCTCTACAGATTCTATAAACCCCACAGAGATTGTAAGTTAAGTAAAATGGACTAAATTTTCTGAGAGACTGTTAAGATTCTTTTGTGTTAATAGCAAAGCAGCAACTGAAAATGGCTCTCCACTAGCACAGACTGGGGTATTCCACTCCTCCTCTATTCTACAAATAACATGTTAACAACCATTTGCTATAAAAGACCTAAACATATTTTTAAAACAATGGCCTGGAAACTTTGGGAAGAAAACCGTGGGAAGCCACTAAGGCTACCATTAGCAGTGAGATAATAGCCTACCAACATCCCATAGCAACAAAAAGCAACCCAGCATGTAACTTATGGTCTAATTTGATCATGGAAATGGAAGAGCATGCATTTCTGAACCACATCCTAGAAAATGAAGCATTTTATGGAAATACCATATTAATTTTGGGAGAAATATGTGTTTCTCCAAGATGTTTCTTTTCAGGTTAATGATACTCAATACTTATCAAATAGCTAACTATATGCATTAAACTAATGGGTCATTTACTTCAGAGCATGAAATTGTTAATAAATTCAGTTGAGTTGAGATTAGTCCCCAAGAAGCCATAGGGATGTACTTCATCCAAGAATTTACCTAGAAGCAAATAAAATTAAATATCATAAACACCAATTTTAGACAGGAATGTCATTCAAGATAATAGCAAAGGCAAAGAACCAAGAGGCCTTCAAAGTGAAATGAATCTAAGTCCAGGGAATTTGACCTCTAAATGTAAGTATCTCTTCTAAAACTTTTGGAGTGGTCTAATGCTGTAGTCAGCAAACTAAGTCAAAAGCTGCCCCAAAGCTTTTCTCAAAGATTTTCTGTCCTTTTGAACCTATATTCTGTAATTTTAGAAGTAAATATATTTTTAAGCCACTGCTTAGTTTCAATTTTCTCTTCTCTATAATGTAACTTTAAATCTTTGTCCCCTATTCATTTTATTTAACATAAATAAAGGGCTTATAAGAAAATTTAACAATTTTTGTGTTTATCTTAAGGATGGTGAAATTAATAGTAATAATAAAGTTTACTGAATGCTTATTTTATGCCAAGCCTTATGCTGAAATGCATGTATTGCCTTATTTAATTCTTTCCTCAAGCATCTGAGATGGGTACTATTATTAGTCTGTTTTATGGAGAAGGAAAGAAAGATTCTTTAATTTTAAGTAACCTGCATAAGATCATATAACCAGTGAGTGGTCAAGTGCAGTTTGAATCCTGACTATTTGAATCCACAAACTACACTATTAGTAGTTACTTTAGTCAAATATTCTTTATGAACTTCTGCAGTGTATGGACTGCTGCTGCTGCTACTAAGTCCCTTCAGTCGTATCCAACTCTGTGAGACCCCATAGACGGCAGCCCACCAGGCTCCTCTGTCCCTGGGATTCTCCAGGCAAGAATACTGGAGTGGGTTGCCATTTCTTTCTCTAATGCATGAAAGTGAAAAGTGAAAGTGAAGTCCTCAGTCATGTCTGACTCAGCGACCCCATGGGCTGCAGCTTACCAGGCTCCTCTGTCCTTGGGATTCTCCAGGCATGAATACTGGAGTGGGGTGCCATTTCCTTCTCTATTTTACAATAAAAATTGTAAAATGATGCACTAGATTGTCTCTTCATAATGTCTGCTGTCTTTGAGTTGAATTATAAATAATATAAAGCTATTCACATCAATGTCTCAATGGAATTTTTTATTTAACCAGTTAATAAATTATTCTAGATTCATATGGCAGAATAAATGGGTACAAAGAACTTCTGCTACTTAGGAAAAGAACAATAAAAGCAGAAGGTATTTCCTTTAAAGAAATAAAACACATTACAAAGATAAAATATTATAATATTGCGTTAGGGCAAAAAGAATTAATAACAATGTAAACAAAACACATATTTATTTGAATACTTATATGCTTATTTATGGGCTTCCATTGTGGCTCAGCTGGTAAAGAATCTGCCTGCAATGCAGGAGACTTGGGTTTGATCCCTGAGTTGGGAAGATCCCCTGGAGAAGGGAAAGGCTACCCACTCCAGTATTCTGACCTGGAGATTCCCATGGACTGTACAGTCCATGGGGTCACAAAGAGTCAGACATGACTGAGTCACTTTCACTCACTCACTCACTCATTCTTATTTACAACATAGACTATAAGAATACATTTAAAAAGGGACTGAATTCAGTTGTCTCAAACTTTTTGGAACATGGGAAGGATATTCTCTGCAGACAGTTTGCTTTGTTTTTCTTCTAATCTGGGCTAAATATTTTATTGAATCTTTTGTGTTAAAAGGGAACATCCTTCTTCTCAACCTACAGTGGCATATTGTGCGGGCAGGGAAAGGGGAGTGAAGCAAAGACAGGGTTAATGTGGTCTATTGTAAAAAATAGCAGATTTCAGAGTTGTTTCTTGAATGATTGAGGAGAAATGTGCCCATAAATCAAGAATAATGGTATCAGGATGGTTATTTTACCATCAGAGATTTTTAGATCACAGTAGTAAGTACTCTTGCCTGGCAAATCCCATGGACAGAGGAGCCTGGTGGGCTGTAGTCCATGGAGTCACTAGGAGTCAGACACGACTGAGTGACTTCACTTTCACTTTTCACTTTCATGCATTGGAGAAAGAAATAGCAACCCACTCCAGTGTTCTTGCCTGGAGAATCCCAGGGACGGGAGAGCCTGGTGGGCTGCTGTCTCTGGCGTCGCATAGAGTCAGACGTGACTGAAGCAACTTAGCAGCAGCCGTAAGTTAGGTACACTGGATTGATCACAGCAAACAAGGAACTTCTGTGGCAGGTAAAGTTTGCTAATTGTCTATGAAAACTGAAGACTAGCACTGTATATTAAACTTTTATTACCATGTAAATCATCACTTTGTGATACCCCAAACATTCACTATAACTCTGATAACTCTGATTATGTTTGGTCAATGACATTTTGTAGGAAAGATCAAGAGTACTATCTATCACAGATCAAAATAGGACAGTTGATGGTTCCATTTATTGAAAATTGAGTGTTAGGAGTACTGACCCTTTTTAGTGGGCTACTTGGAATCCAAGCCCAGCTTTTTGCTTCTTAATTGTGTGACTGCAAACAAATTATACAACCTCAATGTGCTCTGTATCCTGGTCTGTAGTTTAGTGTGACTGCTGTGTAGATCAATTCATACGAAGAATTTAGAAAGTGCCTGTCTAGAAAGCACCTATTAAGTGATAGCTATTACCATTATTGCTTGAGCTAAGAGCAATGAAGGGAAATAGAAGACAGCAGAGCAAATGTGAATAGCACAATGACTCAAGTAGATATGATGAGACAAACTTCTTTTCCCAAATTATACTGGAGAGAAATGATCCTAAATGATCAGGGCTAATGGAAGCAATGCTTTGGTGTGTAGTACAACTTATGCTATGTGTTCACAAAATCATTTTCTTCCCCCTGGGCCCAGAGGAAACTATATTTCATGCTTTCTGCTGTAGGTTGGATTCTCTGGAAGCAGACCTTGAAAGAGATACTGTTTGGAGTTAATGATATTTATGAATGATCAATACTTGTGGAATGGAGAGGGCAGAAGCAGGATTGGGCAGTGGGAGAAGCCTTCATGGTGAGTCTTCCACTGAAATTTGTCATAATCCCCACATAAGATCATATCCCCCCAGCAGGACCTCAGATACCACAGGGTGTACCATGTTGTACAAGAGGCAGGGTTGTTTGCTTCACAACCTGGACATGCTGTAGTGTTTTCTTATATGCTAGGCTGTTCTCAAAACTCGTGGCACTCAGTACAGTAAGTCTCCTATATACGAACATGTTCAGTTCCAAGAGCACATTTGTAAGTCCAATTTGATAGTAAGTCCAACAAATTCAACCTAGGTACCCAACCAACACAATCAGCTATATAGTACTGTACTGAGTACTGTGCTGTAATAACTTTATAATACTTTTCACATAAATAACACATAAAAACAAACACAAAAATAAAGAAAACACTTTAATCTAATAGTATAGTACCTTGAAAAGTACAGTATACCAACTACATTACCACTGCTTTTATGCTTGCTTCCAGACGTCTTGGGCGTGAAATAAAGATGTGCTACTGTACTCTATACAGTTGTTGCTGTTGTTTAGTCACTAAGTCATGTCTGACTCTTGCGACCCCATGGACTGCAGCATGCCAGGCTCCTCTGGCCATGGGATTTTGCAGGCAGGAATATTAAAGTGGGTTGATGTTTCATTCTCCAGGGGATCTTCCCTACGCTAGGATCGAACCCACATCTCCTGCTTTGGCAAGTGTTCTTTACCGCTGAGCCACCAGGGAAGTACACAAAAACACAATCACTTTTACAAGATGCATTCATGGGGCAATGAATGCCAGACACTGCAAGCTAACTTAATGTGATTGGAAATGCAAACGCACATTTGTATCTTTGAAAGTTTGCAACTCAGAGGTTCATATGTAGGGGACTTACTGTTTAAGAGCTGTAGCCATATCTGTAGGGACTGAATATTGCTGCCTCATGGCCTGAAGATGTTCTTCAGTACGACAGACATTTCATTCTGTGATTGGAGATGTAAAATTGAATGGTTTCACATTTGCTTTGGAGGGGCATTCAAGCATGCCCCTAAAAGCTCAAAGGATGTAAAATTAACTCCTGAAACTTCATTAAGTACATGCATATCACCAAGGCTTTCTACATGCCAGCCACTTTCAGCTCCTCTAGACTTCTTAGTAAAATATTATAACAGATCAACGTGATAGTCTGCAGAATGTCCAGATCGTTCAGTTCCCTTTGTGCAATATCATGACAAATGAGTTAACAGAACCCTGGAGCAAAATTCTGACAATTTTTGTTCATTGAATATGAATGCAAACTACTAGGAAAGAATGCATTTGCTAGAATGCAATCCATGTACCTGAGGTTGTGATGATCTGCTCTTGCCCAGGGGCAATAATTGACACTACCACTTGATTTGCAGTAGTCCATGGTCATTATCCATTCCTGTTCGGCAAAGGCCAGGCTAGTCAATTAAATGGAGATATGGATAGGGACAACCAGTCTAAACTCTGTATCTTGAAAGGGGATACTAATTTTTGCTACAACCCACTCAGGATTGAAGATTACTTTTAATTTGCTAAGCTGTGTGATGTGAAAAACTTTCAGAGGCTTCCCCTTAGCTTTTCTCACTTGGTTAACCTTTCCCTCCACTGTTCAAGCACCCAGTATGGAGGTTATGCAAACTCCCAAGTATCTCGATCCCATTTATCCATTCAGATACAACAGAAATGACCAGCAAGTGGGTTCTCAGACCCAATGCACCCACAATAAGCCAGACCTCAAGCACAATGTTATTTATTACCTGTTCCCTACATGCCTCCACTCTAATGGGAGAGGAGCGCATATTGATCCTTAGGGAGTCCTGCTATCATTGTCAACTTACACTGCTTAACAGTCCTTAGGATGTTTGGATATTCCTTTTTCCCTAGTATAACTGAGTACATGGCTATAAGTTATTTTGGGGAAAACTAACACAACCATTACTGTATATGCTTTCCCAAGGTATGGAAGTTGTGTGTGTGTTTCTCCTGTATGCAGGTCATGATTCCTTTTCAGTCAGTGTATCCAAAATCTGAGAACTAGCTCATGTCCAGGAGCTAGGCAATGGATTTGGATTTTTTTTCTTTTGATGTTACAAACTGAGTAATAGCCTAGTTGGCCACCAGTATCTGTTTGCCCCTGGGTACTTAAGCTCTCTGAAATTCAGTCAGATTTCCTTGGTTGCCACTCCCACCTGTCTGTTAGGAAAATCCCATCTATTTTTATTTATTTTATTTATTGCTCCCATTCTTATCATGTCCATTGTTATAGAGGGAAAATGAGGGGGAAACACAGCTAAATGTAAGATGGGAATGGTAAAAGATTATTAGAAAAGTGTTATCCAGGAGATACCTAAGGGCCCTCAAGAGGATGTAGGGGTATAGATAGTTTTAAGAAAAGCAGTTTCCACCTCCTCAACTACTGTGTGTATTCCATCCTAAAATTGATTTGTACAAAAGACTGAGTCTTAGGGTCAAGGCATCATCTTGGTTCCCCATTTTCTTTTCACTTTCACCTTTCTCTTACTATAAAAAAGCAAAGATTCCTATTTACTCATCATATTAGGGTTGACCAGTAGAATAAATATCTATAGGTTAAAAAATGGAGCAATTTACTATTTGCTTTGGAGGGGCATTTAACATTGTTATCAATGTTAAAAAAATTAATACCATTAATGACTAGGTATCAAATTGCTCTGATAATCACAATTCAAGTGATTTCCAATTCTTTGCTTTCAACAGAACTGAAGATGGCCTAATCTAATTACCAAATAACACATAAAGAGTGCAAATTTTAGCCATACTGCTATAATATAACTCAATTGTCATCTATTTATGTTTGTGAAGTTTACTCAGCACTGACTTCTAAAAAATGAGAGCTAGAATTGATATTATTTTGACTCATGCTAGCAGTAGGTAAGGGGCTTCTCTGGTGGCTCAGTGATAAAGAATCTGTCTGCCAATGCAAGAGATGCAGGAGACTCAGGTTCGATCCCTGGGTTGGGAAGATNACCCCACAGAGATTGTAAGTTAAGTAAAATGGACTAAATTTTCTGAGAGACTGTTAAGATTCTTTTGTGTTAATAGCAAAGCAGCAACTGAAAATGGCTCTCCACTAGCACAGACTGGGGTATTCCACTCCTCCTCTATTCTACAAATAACATGTTAACAACCATTTGCTATAAAAGACCTAAACATATTTTTAAAACAATGGCCTGGAAACTTTGGGAAGAAAACCGTGGGAAGCCACTAAGGCTACCATTAGCAGTGAGATAATAGCCTACCAACATCCCATAGCAACAAAAAGCAACCCAGCATGTAACTTATGGTCTAATTTGATCATGGAAATGGAAGAGCATGCATTTCTGAACCACATCCTAGAAAATGAAGCATTTTATGGAAATACCATATTAATTTTGGGAGAAATATGTGTTTCTCCAGGATGTTTCTTTTCAGGTTAATGATACTCAATACTTATCAAATAGCTAACTATATGCATTAAACTAATGGGTCATTTACTTCAGAGCATGAAATTGTTAATAAATTCAGTTGAGTTGAGATTAGTCCCCAAGAAGCCATAGGGATGTACTTCATCCAAGAATTTACCTAGAAGCAAATAAAATTAAATATCATAAACACCAATTTTAGACAGGAATGTCATTCAAGATAATAGCAAAGGCAAAGAACCAAGAGGCCTTCAAAGTGAAATGAATCTAAGTCCAGGGAATTTGACCTCTAAATGTAAGTATCTCTTCTAAAACTTTTGGAGTGGTCTAATGCTGTAGTCAGCAAACTAAGTCAAAAGCTGCCCCAAAGCTTTTCTCAAAGATTTTCTGTCCTTTTGAACCTATATTCTGTAATTTTAGAAGTAAATATATTTTTAAGCCACTGCTTAGTTTCAATTTTCTCTTCTCTATAATGTAACTTTAAATCTTTGTCCCCTATTCATTTTATTTAATATAAATAAAGGGCTTATAAGAAAATTTAACAATTTTTGTGTTTATCTTAAGGATGGTGAAATTAATAGTAATAATAAAGTTTACTGAATGCTTATTTTATGCCAAGCCTTATGCTGAAATGCATGTATTGCCTTATTTAATTCTTTCCTCAAGCATCTGAGATGGGTACTGTTATTAGTCTGTTTTATGGAGAAGGAAAGAAAGATTCTTTAATTTTAAGTAACCTGCATAAGATCATATAACCAGTGAGTGGTCAAGTGCAGTTTGAATCCTGACTATTTGAATCCACAAACTACACTATTAGTAGTTACTTTAGTCAAATATTCTTTATGAACTTCTGCAGTGTATGGACTGCTGCTGCTGCTACTAAGTCCCTTCAGTCATATCCAACTCTGTGAGACCCCATAGACGGCAGCCCACCAGGCTCCTCTGTCCCTGGGATTCTCCAGGCAAGAATACTGGAGTGGGTTGCCATTTCTTTCTCTAATGCATGAAAGTGAAAAGTGAAAGTGAAGTCCTCAGTCATGTCTGACTCAGCGACCCCATGGGCTGCAGCTTACCAGGCTCCTCTGTCCTTGGGATTCTCCAGGCATGAATACTGGAGTGGGGTGCCATTTCCTTCTCTATTTTACAATAAAAATTGTAAAATGATGCACTAGATTGTCTCTTCATAATGTCTGCTGTCTTTGAGTTGAATTATAAATAATATAAAGCTATTCACATCAATGTCTCAATGGAATTTTTTATTTAACCAGTTAATAAATTATTCTAGATTCATATGGCAGAATAAATGGGTACAAAGAACTTCTGCTACTTAGGAAAAGAACAATAAAAGCAGAAGGTATTTCCTTTAAAGAAATAAAACACATTACAAAGATAAAATATTATAATATTGCGTTAGGGCAAAAAGAATTAATAACAATGTAAACAAAACACATATTTATTTGAATACTTATATGCTTATTTATGGGCTTCCATTGTGGCTCAGCTGGTAAAGAATCTGCCTGCAATGCAGGAGACTTGGGTTTGATCCCTGAGTTGGGAAGATCCCCTGGAGAAGGGAAAGGCTACCCACTCCAGTATTCTGACCTGGAGATTCCCATGGACTGTACAGTCCATGGGGTCACAAAGAGTCAGACATGACTGAGTCACTTTCACTCACTCACTCACTCATTCTTATTTACAACATAGACTATAAGAATACATTTAAAAAGGGACTGAATTCAGTTGTCTCAAACTTTTTGGAACGTGGGAAGGATATTCTCTGCAGACAGTTTGCTTTGTTTTTCTTCTAATCTGGGCTAAATATGTTATTGAATCTTTTGTGTTAAAAAGGAACACCCTTCTTCTCAACCTACAGTGGCATATTGTGCGGGCAGGGAAAGGGGAGTGAAGCAAAGACAGGGTTAATGTGGTCTATTGTAAAAAATAGCAGATTTCAGAGTTGTTTCTTGAATGATTGAGGAGAAATGTGCCCATAAATCAAGAATAATGGTATCAGGATGGTTATTTTACCATCAGAGATTTTTAGATCACAGTAGTAAGTACTCTTGCCTGGCAAATCCCATGGACAGAGGAGCCTGGTGGGCTGTAGTCCATGGAGTCACTAGGAGTCAGACACGACTGAGTGACTTCACTTTCACTTTTCACTTTCATGCATTGGAGAAAGAAATAGCAACCCACTCCAGTGTTCTTGCCTGGAGAATCCCAGGGACGGGAGAGCCTGGTGGGCTGCTGTCTCTGGCGTCGCATAGAGTCAGACGTGACTGAAGCAACTTAGCAGCAGCCGTAAGTTAGGTACACTGGATTGATCACAGCAAACAAGGAACTTCTGTGGCAGGTAAAGTTTGCTAATTGTCTATGAAAACTGAAGACTAGCACTGTATATTAAACTTTTATTACCATGTAAATCATCACTTTGTGATACCCCAAACATTCACTATAACTCTGATAACTCTGATTATGTTTGGTCAATGACATTTTGTAGGAAAGATCAAGAGTACTATCTATCACAGATCAAAATAGGACAGTTGATGGTTCCATTTATTGAAAATTGAGTGTTAGGAGTACTGACCCTTTTTAGTGGGCTACTTGGAATCCAAGCCCAGCTTTTTGCTTCTTAATTGTGTGACTGCAAACAAATTATACAACCTCAATGTGCTCTGTATCCTGGTCTGTAGTTTAGTGTGACTGCTGTGTAGATCAATTCATACGAAGAATTTAGAAAGTGCCTGTCTAGAAAGCACCTATTAAGTGATAGCTATTACCATTATTGCTTGAGCTAAGAGCAATGAAGGGAAATAGAAGACAGCAGAGCAAATGTGAATAGCACAATGACTCAAGTAGATATGATGAGACAAACTTCTTTTCCCAAATTATACTGGAGAGAAATGATCCTAAATGATCAGGGCTAATGGAAGCAATGCTTTGGTGTGTAGTACAACTTATGCTATGTGTTCACAAAATCATTTTCTTCCCCCTGGGCCCAGAGGAAACTATATTTCATGCTTTCTGCTGTAGGTTGGATTCTCTGGAAGCAGACCTTGAAAGAGATACTGTTTGGAGTTAATGATATTTATGAATGATCAATACTTGTGGAATGGAGAGGGCAGAAGCAGGATTGGGCAGTGGGAGAAGCCTTCATGGTGAGTCTTCCACTGAAATTTGTCATAATCCCCACATAAGATCATATCCCCCCAGCAGGACCTCAGATACCACAGGGTGTACCATGTTGTACAAGAGGCAGGGTTGTTTACTTCACAACCTGGACATGCTGTAGTGTTTTCTTATATGCTAGGCTGTTCTCAAAACTCGTGGCACTCAGTACAGTAAGTCTCCTATATACGAACATGTTCAGTTCCAAGAGCACATTTGTAAGTCCAATTTGATAGTAAGTCCAACAAATTCAACCTAGGTACCCAACCAACACAATCAGCTATATAGTACTGTACTGAGTACTGTGCTGTAATAACTTTATAATACTTTTCACATAAATAACACATAAAAATAAACACAAAAATAAAGAAAACACTTTAATCTAATAGTATAGTACCTTGAAAAGTACAGTATACCAACTACATTACCACTGCTTTTATGCTTGCTTCCAGACGTCTTGGGCGTGAAATAAAGATGTGCTACTGTACTCTATACAGTTGTTGCTGTTGTTTAGTCACTAAGTCATGTCTGACTCTTGCGACCCCATGGACTGCAGCATGCCAGGCTCCTCTGGCCATGGGATTTTGCAGGCAGGAATATTAAAGTGGGTTGATGTTTCATTCTCCAGGGGATCTTCCCTACGCTAGGATCGAACCCACATCTCCTGCTTTGGCAAGTGTTCTTTACCGCTGAGCCACCAGGGAAGTACACAAAAACACAATCACTTTTACAAGATGCATTCATGGGGCAATGAATGCCAGACACTGCAAGCTAACTTAATGTGATTGGAAATGCAAACGCACATTTGTATCTTTGAAAGTTTGCAACTCAGAGGTTCATATGTAGGGGACTTACTGTTTAAGAGCTGTAGCCATATCTGTAGGGACTGAATATTGCTGCCTCATGGCCTGAAGATGTTCTTCAGTACGACAGACATTTCATTCTGTGATTGGAGATGTAAAATTGAATGGTTTCACATTTGCTTTGGAGGGGCATTCAAGCATGCCCCTAAAAGCTCAAAGGATGTAAAATTAACTCCTGAAACTTCATTAAGTACATGCATATCACCAAGGCTTTCTACATGCCAGCCACTTTCAGCTCCTCTAGACTTCTTAGTAAAATATTATAACAGATCAACGTGATAGTCTGCAGAATGTCCAGATCGTTCAGTTCCCTTTGTGCAATATCATGACAAATGAGTTAACAGAACCCTGGAGCAAAATTCTGACAATTTTTGTTCATTGAATATGAATGCAAACTACTAGGAAAGAATGCATTTGCTAGAATGCAATCCATGTACCTGAGGTTGTGATGATCTGCTCTTGCCCAGGGGCAATAATTGACACTACCACTTGATTTGCAGTAGTCCATGGTCATTATCCATTCCTGTTCGGCAAAGGCCAGGCTAGTCAATTAAATGGAGATATGGATAGGGACAACCAGTCTAAACTCTGTATCTTGAAAGGGGATACTAATTTTTGCTACAACCCACTCAGGATTGAAGATTACTTTTAATTTGCTAAGCTGTGTGATGTGAAAAACTTTCAGAGGCTTCCCCTTAGCTTTTCTCACTTGGTTAACCTTTCCCTCCACTGTTCAAGCACCCAGTATGGAGGTTATGCAAACTCCCAAGTATCTCGATCCCATTTATCCATTCAGATACAACAGAAATGACCAGCAAGTGGGTTCTCAGACCCAATGCACCCACAATAAGCCAGACCTCAAGCACAATGTTATTTATTACCTGTTCCCTACATGCCTCCACTCTAATGGGAGAGGAGCGCATATTGATCCTTAGGGAGTCCTGCTATCATTGTCAACTTACACTGCTTAACAGTCCTTAGGATGTTTGGATATTCCTTTTTCCCTAGTATAACTGAGTACATGGCTATAAGTTATTTTGGGGAAAACTAACACAACCATTACTGTATATGCTTTCCCAAGGTATGGAAGTTGTGTGTGTGTTTCTCCTGTATGCAGGTCATGATTCCTTTTCAGTCAGTGTATCCAAAATCTGAGAACTAGCTCATGTCCAGGAGCTAGGCAATGGATTTGGATTTTTTTTCTTTTGATGTTACAAACTGAGTAATAGCCTAGTTGGCCACCAGTATCTGTTTGCCCCTGGGTACTTAAGCTCTCTGAAATTCAGTCAGATTTCCTTGGTTGCCACTCCCACCTGTCTGTTAGGAAAATCCCATCTATTTTTATTTATTTTATTTATTGCTCCCATTCTTATCATGTCCATTGTTATAGAGGGAAAATGAGGGGGAAACACAGCTAAATGTAAGATGGGAATGGTAAAAGATTATTAGAAAAGTGTTATCCAGGAGATACCTAAGGGCCCTCAAGAGGATGTAGGGGTATAGATAGTTTTAAGAAAAGCAGTTTCCACCTCCTCAACTACTGTGTGTATTCCATCCTAAAATTGATTTGTACAAAAGACTGAGTCTTAGGGTCAAGGCATCATCTTGGTTCCCCATTTTCTTTTCACTTTCACCTTTCTCTTACTATAAAAAAGCAAAGATTCCTATTTACTCATCATATTAGGGTTGACCAGTAGAATAAATATCTATAGGTTAAAAAATGGAGCAATTTACTATTTGCTTTGGAGGGGCATTTAACATTGTTATCAATGTTAAAAAAATTAATACCATTAATGACTAGGTATCAAATTGCTCTGATAATCACAATTCAAGTGATTTCCAATTCTTTGCTTTCAACAAAACTGAAGATGGCCTAATCTAATTACCAAATAACACATAAAGAGTGCAAATTTTAGCCATACTGCTATAATATAACTCAATTGTCATCTATTTATGTTTGTGAAGTTTACTCAGCACTGACTTCTAAAAAATGAGAGCTAGAATTGATATTATTTTGACTCATGCTAGCAGTAGGTAAGGGGCTTCTCTGGTGGCTCAGTGATAAAGAATCTGTCTGCCAATGCAAGAGATGCAGGAGACTCAGGTTCGATCCCTGGGTTGGGAAGATCCCCTGGAGGAGGAAATGGCAACCCACTCCATTATTCTTGCTTGAGAAATCCCATGGACAGAGGAGCCTGCTGGGCTACAGTCCATGGGTGCCAGGAGCCAGCGTGAGGAATCCTGCCCATGACAAGGTCATGAGGAAGGAAGCCTGGCAAAACGCAAGGACATGATCAGGCTTCAGGGGTTCCCCCTGGAATTTCTTGAGCATCCACCCCCCCCAAAACCAGAGTCTGCCTGCTTTACTGTGTTATGCTTTCCACCTACTCTTCGGACATTAACAGGGAGCTGCCCCCCCACCACCTTTTTCTGGAAAAAAATTTAGAGCTTTTAGATAATAAATCTCCTGGGCATAATACGAGTGCTTCAATCCAAAAACCCCTCTGATGGCTTTCTAGCCTGCCTGCAGGACTTGTACAGCTGCGCATGTGATTGTTTGAGGCCTCCCGACCNAATTTCCTACTATACCATTTCTTCCTAATCTAATCTTATATTTCTATATTAATAAATAAATAAGTTTCTTCTTGCCAACGTCATCCATGCTTCGAATTTCCCTGGATCCACCAGGGCTTGACCCAGGCACATGGGGTCACAAAAGGCATAAATTAGCAACTAAAAAACAACAAAGCAGTAAGTAATATTCATATACAGATACACAACCTAGTTGTAGAAGGGAAAAGTATAACCCATTCATCTCATTTAGGAATGCACTTACAATATTTTTTTACACTTTAGTTGATCTTTTCCTCAAAATTTGTGAAATATGTATGTTTCTTTGATTATTTAGTACTAATATTTACAATTGGTAAGAAAACAGAAGGAAATTTAACATTTAGAACTATATGGTGACAAATCATTTATGGAAATAATGTCAATTTAGATAAATATTTTGTTGCAGAAGCATATTATTGTGATCAATAAAATATTTTCAGTGCACCAGCCCCAAGCATCCAGTATCATGCATCAAACCTGGACTGGTGATTCATTTCATATATGATATTATACATGTTTCAACGCCATTCTCCCAAATCATCCCACCCTCTCCCTCTCCCACAGAGGGACGGTACGGGGAGGGAGGAGGGAGGAGGGAGGGGAGTTCAGGATGNCAGAAGCATATTATTGTGATCAATAAAATATTTTCAGTGCACCAGCCCCAAGCATCCAGTATCATGCATCAAACCTGGACTGGTGATTCATTTCATATATGATATTATACATGTTTCAACGCCATTCTCCCAAATCATCCCACCCTCTCCCTCTCCCACAGAGGGACGGTACGGGGAGGGAGGAGGGAGGAGGGAGGGGAGTTCAGGATGGGGAACACGTGTATACCTGTGGCAGATTCATGTTGATGTATAGCAAAACCAACACAATATTGTAAAGTAATTAACCTCCAATTAAAATAAATAAATTTATATTTTAAAAATATATATGTTTTCAAATATAAAACATTTCATATGATGATAGAGTTATATGGAGGAAGTACAATGTTAATATGATTTTAAGAAGAAAATGAATAACAGAAATTTTCTGTGAAATAAGAGTTTTGTTTATGCATTGTTTTTCACAATGGTGTGGTTGTATCAGATCATTATGGTATTTGGATGATATATTTTAAAAGACAGATGTAATTGCTTTAATTTAAAATGTCAATGAATGCCATATATCAGAAATTATACCTTTTGTAACTACTTAAAGTTGGATTTAAAAAAAATAGTTACCCCATTATAAATTGGAATGACTAAAATATTTTTCTCAAACCTTTTAAAAGAGACATGAATAAAAGGTGTGAAAAATAAATAAATAAAAGGTGTGAAGACCATTGAAAAAGTGACTAGGTGATCAAAGAAAAAACGGGAGTCTTTATCTATGTTTCCATTACTGAAAGTGTTTGAAGAGCCATTAAATTACATAAAACTATCTTGCTTGTGTATCTTCTATTTAGTGTAACAAAGTTCATTGTTCACTGTTCAGCTTCAGTCTATGCTCTGCCCAGTGAAGGAACATAGATATTTCCTTGTTGTTAGATTTTACACATGGTTCAATATCGCATTTAAATCTAAACAGTATACAAATGATAGGATGTTGAAAGACAATGAACATACTGAAACTGAGTGGAATTTTAAATGTAGATATCTTTCTTTTAGATAAAACAAACAAAGAAATGGGACTATCCCAATTTACTTTTTAAAATTTCCATGCATAGAAAACTTTCATGCAATATACTCTTTACATGCATCTCAGTGAATATATGTGTGCATATACGTATGCATGTGTGTGTACTCTTGCCTGCCTATAATGTTGTCTTTTTTTTCCTCTCTGCTATAAAAGAACAAACATTTTTTTTTATTTATTTTAAATAATCCTAGAGTGAACATGCAAGTAATTTTTCTCCATAATTTATGTATTTTCCTTAGTGGTATAAATAAGCCAGTTATTTCCATTGCCATTCCATAATTCCAAATTCTTAATTTTTAATCCAATTTTATTGAGATGTAATGGATATACAGCACTATTTACGTTTAAGGTGTATAGCATAATGATTTGACTTACATATGTGAATATCTAAATTCTTAATTTTTGACATAGTTTTTGTTCCATCAGAGTATTTAAATAAAATTTTCAAAAATGGTTAATGCTTTCTAACTTTTTCTGAGCTTACTTTTATCAGAAAAATTAGTTCTGCTGTCTTTATTTAAGATAACTTGGCTGACAATCAAACTTTTGATTTAAAACTGAAAAAAAGAGAACAAACATTGGAGATCTGTTTTGTCCATTTATAAATTTTCTTGAGTTTTTCATATGTTTTTAAGATTTATACTTGAAATTGAATTCAGTACCCCAACCTTTATTTTAACCTTGAAAATAGATTCTACTAGATTTCAATTTACTTTTAATATACAATATGCTTGTCTGAAAGAGTGATCAATATCTCTCATTTCTATCTTATTTTTACTGCAATGCTCCCTCCCCTTGAGTATGTATCTTTGTAACTGACTTTTATTTCAATATGCCTTCAAAGAGGTAGCAACATTTAGGCAGGCTCACTATTAGCTTCTAACACTTTTTTCAGAAACTACATCCAAGTCATTTGTATCTTTTCTTTGTTTTTAAACCAATTCAAAAAAATTTTAAATTCAAGTCAACCCTAAACATTTTAGGTTTTAAAGGTTTATCTACTAGCATCAGTTTCAGTTATGTTAGTAAATAAAACTATAGCTTATTTAGGAAATCATTTGTTTATAAGTTTGTATCCTGCTTTGGGGTTGCACAGAGTCGGACACAACTGAAGCGACTTAGCAGCAGCAGCAGCAGCAGC
>SJYX01020409.1:0-95964 GCA_006410675.1 Oreotragus oreotragus
CCCCCCTAATTTTAGAAATATAACAGATAGCTTGCACAGAGCTCTTCCCAAATGTTCAGTTGAATATTTAATGTCAGAGACAGAAGTAGAACTTGAGTCTTGCATTTCCAGCCCGATTATTTTTCTACACACAGAATTGTAATATAGACATTTCTTAAGCTCTTTTGCAGTATTTCACTATGGATCTGTTAAAGTCTGTGTACAATTTCTCTATAAGATGTAACCTGGGAATTCCTGAAGGTCAAGGAGTTGTTTCATTTCTCTCTGTATCTTTATAAATATTTCTCAGAGACTTTTTCCTGCTAGAATCAATAAATGAATAATGCTTTGGTTTAGAATTAATATTTTTAATATAAGATTCCAATGATACCCTCTTAGATACCTTTTGAAAGAAATTGATACGTTGAGGCCTGTAGGGGGCAGCCCAACACAGCAAGTTTTGATTGCCCTTAGTACGCTACCTACTATTCTCTGAGATCGTTTTGGGCTTAAATTGCTTGTTATGTGGATTTTTGAAAAACGAAAGCAACGATTAATGACAGACTTATTTGGTGGGGTTTTTCTTTGTTTAGTTGTCTTGTATAGGAATGGGAAGTTTTTGATGCTGATGATATGCTGTTTCGTTTTTAAAGCATTTGTGTTTTTGTTTTGTTTAGTCATTGAGTTGTATCCAGCTCTTTTGCGACCCCAGGGCTGTCACCCACCAGTCTCCTTTATCCGTGGGATTTCCCAGTCAAGAATATTGGAGGGGGTTGCCATTTCCTTTTTCAGAGGATCTTCCCGACTGGATTGAATCCTACATTGCAGGCAGATTCTTTACCATCTGAGCCACCAGGGAAGTCCTTTAATTCCACAATAGCACAGATAGTGAAGTGAAGTGAAGTGAAGTCGCTCAGTTGTGTCCGACTCTTTGCAACCCCATGGACTGTAGCCTACTAGGCTCTTCTGTCCATGGGATTTTCCAGGCAATAGTCCTGGAGTGGATTGCCATTTCCTTCTCCAGGGGATCTTCCCAACCCAGGGATCGAACCCGGGTCTCCTGCATTGTAGACAGACGCTTTACCATCTGAGCCACCAGGGAAGTATCCCTGCTTACAGCACAGATAATATAATGGCAAAGGTTGTCCCTAATTTATTGTTAGAGAAGTTAAAGCATGCAGATTAATAGTATTATCGCAGACTACTGCTACTGCTGCTGCTGCTGCTAAGTCACTTCAGTCGTGTCCAACTCTGTGCAGCCCCATAGACGGCAACCCACCAGGCTCCCCCGTCCCTGGGATTCTCCAGGCAAGAACACTGGAGTGGGTTGCCATTTCCTTCTCCAATGCATGAAAGTGAAAAGGGAAAGTGAAGTCACAGACTACTAGTTATTATTAAATGAAGTCTGTATTTTCTTATTAATTTGTTACACTTAGCTAGGTCATTGTTTCATTTACTATTTTTAAGAATAAAAAACATTGCTGGTAATTAAAGTAAGCTATAGACAAATAACAACAATGCCTAACATTTATTGAGTACTTTGTGTGCAGGTACTATTTGAAATACTATTTTACATGTATTCATTCATTTATTCCTCATTACTGTCCTCTGGGACGTATGCTGGTACTGTCCCCATTGTGTGGAGGAAGTAATTGATTGATTATTGAAAATTGCCCAGGATTACTCAGTAAGTGGAAGAGCTGGGATCTGAACCCAGGCAGTCTGGCTCCTAAGCTCTCACCCTTTATCACTGTCCCTTTGATACTTTGTTAAGCTCATTACTTTTATTTTCTTACTCCTTTCTATCACAACTTTCCATTTGAGACTGTTTTCCAGTTTTTACACACATCGGGCTTCTTATTACTCCACCCTTTCTGTTGTTTCCTGCTTTTTTTTTTCTTCTTCTAGTAGAGAAAATGCATGGACAGAAAGTAAAAACATGACATCCTCCCTTTAGTGTGAAGAGACTGAAACAGATAGTTAAAGTTGTGTGGTTTTCTTTCTCTTTTATTTAGAGAATGTTCTTTTTCGAATTACCAATTAAGCAGTTTTTAGTGAGCACATTAAAACATGAATTCTCAAATTTAGGGATGGAATGAACTTCTCTCTTCCTGCTTAAGCATGTAGTACTATGGGATAATTTTAAGAACTGAAATAGTAAATATCTTATTTTTAAAAGATAGATTGTGATAAGATGGTCTTAATTATTTCACTAAAAATGATTTTTTAGATCCCTTTGCAAAAAAATTCTTAGTTGTGATAAGATCTTTATATTTTATTATGGTATTCTAATATATGTTAAAATTAACCTTACTTCCAGTTATTGGTGTGTATTTTCTTTCTCATTCTTTCCTTTCCATAATTTCAACTTTCCTTAAACACTCTGAGAATATGAGTAGACATGGTAAAAAAGAATTAGACTCCAACTAGTCAATTTGAAAAAAGCTTGGGTTAACTGACAGACAAAAAAAATGATAATTTGGCTAAAATGAAAATAGAGCTGTTTCATACCTAAGTGTTCAATGGTATTCATATCACAAAATAAGATCTTAGTGTGTAATTTTTTTAAAGAAAATATTTTATCAAATTGTTTACTCCTTCGTTTATTAAGGCACCTCATATTACAGTTAATATTTGAGTTTCTTGGAGGAATTGTCACCCTATTCCATGGTTAAAAAGCTACACCTGAGGATGGTTATCAGCTGCTTTAATGAGTAGATTTATTATAGCCTTCCCATCTTTTTTTAACTGACATGGGTTTTGGTTTCCTGATTTACTTCTGGCCTAGTGAAGTCTTTGTAGATGCTAAGCTCAGTCCCTGTCTAAATAATGTTTATTTCTTCAGCCTTACTTTTCAAAAAGATTTCCAAGACCCAGATCATCTCTGTGTGTGTCATTATCACACTTTTCTTTCAGTCTGTTTCCATCTCAGAGAATGCCACCGTCCAGAAATGATGCTCTGTAGGGTGATCATTTAATCTGTTGACAATTTCATGGTGTAAGAAAATTTGCTTAATCACTTATCTATTCCAATAGTGAAAACTACCTTCTGATTTTTTTTTCCTGTTCTTCTCATAAATGATTTTCATGTAACAGGCCAGAAGACACACCACCTGTCTGTTAAGAACAGAATTACTAGGCCTTGATTCTTAGTAATGGTTCCTTCTTTTGGGTAAATATGAGAATTGCTTTTGGTCTAATTATTCATACTTCTAAAATAACTACTTACCTAATTTCAAATAGGTAATGTATGTGTGATTGTTTAGGAATATTAGAAGGAAAAACCAATTTAAAAACACAAAGGCTAATATTCCTATTATTTCTGGCCTGAGCCTGGAAGATTTGGTTTTGGCATTTTATATGCTGGTGTCTTATTTTTTGGTGAAGCTTGTGTCTTAGTTGTTGGATCATACCCATTTTTTTTTGTTTGTTTTTGTTTTTAATTGTCAAGGTTTTGTGGGAGTTTACATATTTGCTTCATGAGTCTTGCAGGTTGTTTATAATAAGTACTAAGCAGATGATATAAATACAGAGATTTGTATAGATATATTGATGTGTGTACATCAGTTGTATTGATATTACATACAGATGCAGAACTTGAAATGTACATATTTGAAATTTCTTGAATCGTTAGCTAAGCAAGTTGCTGCTTTTGCAGAGGATTGTGCTATATTAAAATGTTAATTCTCAGTTAAGAAATATAGTCTGATATAAACAGTCAATTGCATTGTCTTTTGATGCCTTGGGAGCATTTTACAGAATATATCTTATCTCAAACAAGGTATATCTCTCAAAGGTCTGTTTCCAAAAAAACCCTATAAAGGTAAAGGAATGTCAGTGCTGGTTCAAAGAGCTACTGTTTGAGTGTGTGGCTTGAAGCAGGTAGTGGGTAGTGAGAGCTCTCTATCAGTGAAATGACAAGTCTTGATCACAGTTAGGTTCCACAGAATTGGATCTCCATTTGGAAACTGTATATCAGTAGACCATGTGTCTCCGATGGGCGTGATCTTCTCATGAAAGTCACCTGTCTGCTATGTTGTGACACAGTTATGTACATGACATAAATTAAAATTATACTAGTTGTGAAATTGTATGAATTAGCAAGGTGAGTATTTCAAATGACTGTTGAATTCACTGAGGAATGATTTGTATATTGGATGTGTGGCTGAGTTCATGTGCACGAAACTCTGAGAAGTCAAAGTAATGTTACTTATTATTGAACTTCATATTAACACCATATTAAATCTGTCTTCAAAACATTGTAAATGATTATTACATTTTTTTTAATTTTTTTAAATTTTATTTTATTTTACTTTACTGGTTTTGGCATACATTGACATGAAACCGATTATTACATGATTATTACATTTGAAATGTAGAAAATTAGCATACTAAGAAATAACATGTCTTTAGAACTAAAGACTCAGAAATCCAATGTCGTATTCTTAACATTTTGTCTAGATTTTTCAAAACTTGGATAAGAGAAACATTTCACATGGATGAGAAGAGTGCTTATTTAAAATTTGAAAGCAATAATGTATTTCATTAGGCACTTCTGTCCTTTTAGTTTTTCCTTCCTTTCTTTTCTTTTCCTCCTCTGTTTTTCTTTTTCTTCATCTTTCTGTCCCACCGTCTTCTTTTTTTTTTTCTGCACAAAAGTTTCTTTTTATTCATAACATAGGCAAAGTTATGTAAGTCAATAAATTTTTAAGGATTTTCACACTTCCTGATTCTTTCCACTGCCAGTCACCATAGCTCCTCCATAGTTGTCATTCTCAAGGTAGCCCTTTCAAGAAGTTCTGCTCAATCCACAGCTGTGATGCCACAGTTGTTTTAGTTGGGCCTCTTAGATCTTCAGTGGAAGGACAAAAGAATTTCATAAGGTAAGCAGCATCCCATACAAACCCCCAACTTTTCATGTCTAAGGCACATCAGAGCCTGATATTAATAATAACTGATATTATTTCCTCCACAGAAAACATTAGAGAAGCTTCAAGCCAGAAATATATGCTGACTTTCTGCACAAAGGTTTCTTTTTATTCATAACATAGGCAAAGTTATGTAAGTCAATAAATTTTTAAGGATTTTCACACTTCCTGATTCTTTCCACTGCCAGTCACCATAGCTCCTCCATAGTTGTCATTCTCAAGGTAGCCCTTTCAAGAAGTTCTGCTCAATCCACAGCTGTGATGCCACAGTTGTTTTAGTTGGGCCTCTTAGATCTTCAGTGGAGTTCACTTCAAAGTTTGCCACCTGTAATCTTCCAGATCCAGTTTCCTTAAGCAGTTTACTATAGGATCCTCAAAGGTTAAAATTTTTCTCCAAGATAATGGTTTTCTTCCATTTTTTGATTCTAAAAATGGGAAACCAGGTCTTTTGTCTTTAAATTGTTTCTCAGTAATTTGTGAGTATCTAGTGGTTCTCCTTCCTTTTGGTCTTCCCACTGATCTTCCCGTTGGCTTGTATTTCTTCTTTTTATGTTTACGTTTCTTATTTTTCAATCTTTCAGAAAGAGCCTTTAAAGTCAGTGGTCTTGGCTCTATCGATGAGTCACTGGATGACTCTGTTGCCTGAGTACTTTTGGGTATGTGAACGAATTTTCTAGTAGTGTTTCTTTGCCTCCGTTTAGTGGGACAGGAACACACTGAGTTTTAAATAAGCTGCTACCAGAGGAAGAGTTGCCATTTTGATTCTCAGTTTCCACAGCTGAATCAGGTGCTGTTGTATACTTAAGAGAATCCATTCTTGATCCAAGTCCCTCTCAGATTATCTTTTGCTTTCAATAGATTTCTGACTATATAAATCCTGGTAAATGTGGTGTAGTTTCCTGCGCCGGCTCGGCACGGGCCGCTGCTGCGGACAGCAAGCTAACGACCATAGATAGCACTCCGAGATGCAGGTTACAGACGGCCGCCGCCGCCGCGCGGGAGAAAAAGCCCGCCGTCTTCTTCTACAGAGTCCTCCCTTCTCTCTACCTCACTAATTGAAAAGTTTTTACTACGTAATAAAGCATTTCCTATTTCAATTAAAGTTTTGAAGTTTACTTTTAAAAGCAGAGCTTTTTAAAAGGAAAAATACCTCTATTAGCTTACATTTAAAATCCTTTTCATCACGATGAGGGTGATTATCTGTTACTTCTAAGAAGTAAGCCATAGCTAATTTGTGACTCTGCATCCACGTTTAAAGTGACTTAGAATCAGCTGGGGACAGTTCTGACGTCTGCTTATGTAACGCAGCATTCATACTCTTCACTGGGTGTTCATTTTAGCTACAGATGCTTCATATAAAACAGGGTAGAGTAGCTTTCAAAAGGATCTACACATCAAAGTGTAACTTGAACTCTGGTTTTTACGTTGCTTAAGGAATCCTTAATGGAGTAGAACTAACAAATTTGTTCTTCCCGCTAACACATCATCATTTTAAAGCTTTAAAACCCTTTCTTCCATGCCCTCTGAAGCCATAGCACATACAATTGGATAGTTTTATTATTTTGGAATGTTTTAACAATATCCACAGTAAATGTCATCCTATTTCATGCTCGATGCAAAGAAAGTTTCCTTTAATTGTAATTAATCCTGGAGAATAATGATCTGCTTTTGGAATGATAGATAAAATTCCTTACATAATAGAGCTGTATTTTTAAGTTGAAATACACTCATGCTGTAGTTTGGCTGATAACTGTTCATAAGTGTAGTGACTCTAGCTTTTAGCCACAGTGTATCTTCTTTTGCCTCATCACAGTGTTCCATTTCTCAGATGGATAAGCTGTCACTAAGTTACCCAAGAATTAATCTTTACTGTTTGTGGCCCTCTTAGAACCTTACTTTAAAAATCACCACTTTACTGTACTACTAAATAAGAAAATGTTTATGTGATTTTAAAACCTCCATAGTGGAAAGAAACCTGTAATTTTGACCTGCTATATTGGCAGTATTGAAAATTTATCTTAAACTTAAATTCTGTTGGAATATATTAGCCTGTTTTGGATTCTAAAAACAGTACTCTCTTCACATATTGTGTTCTACAAATTTGAATTTGTGAAGGAGATAGGACTTGTTATTATAAGTAAAAAAAAAAATTTTTAGGATAGGCCGTGTAATTAGTAATGAAATTGAACTATGATATTGGTACTGTAAACCCTGACCTGCATTTTAGAATATCATTCCTTATCATAAAGTCTTAAGTCAAGAAACTGTGAGAGGAAGAGTCCCTCTTCTCTGTTCAGGTCATGGTAATGTGGGTTGGAATCAGACGTTCCTCTCCAAGGAAGGAGAGGCTCTTTCTAGGCTGCCCTGACTGGTGGAGAGGGTTCTGGAAAAGCTCAGAAATAGTAGACATAAGGAGTCTACAAGCTGGGCAGTTGTCCTTGATCAATAAGGACATTTTTTTATAATCCAGACACTGTATTTGGTATGATACGTTAGTTCTATTTTATATAACACCTTATTGTTAAATTCTGAATCCATCTTAGTAAACTGCCATCCACTTTAAACGAGGGTTTATAATTTCAAAACTTGAGACTTCATTTTAAGTATCAGAACATGAATTTTAAATGAGTTAAACAAATTAAGGAAAACTTACTTAAATTCCCACAAGCAGCTTTACGATTGCCATGATGCTATATAACTTTTTAAAGAAAACTCTAAGTTTTCTGAATTGATGAGGGCAGGGATATTTCTTTAACATTATTTAGAGGCTCTTGACCTCATTTGGAAATTTTAAATTGGTGGGATATAATTATTGTTTCTTAAGAACTCATGAAACAAACATAGAATGCTGAATAGTTATAAATCAGACTATGATTAATCTGAGTTATCACTCTAGAAGGCCTCTTCCTACTTCCACCCATTTGAGGACTTTTTAATAACAGCTTCATTGAAGTATAACTTTGATATCAGAATTCATCCTTTTGTCTTTTTGGTTCTGCTGCAAGGCAAGCGGGATCTTAGTTCCCCCACCAGGGATTGAACCCATGCTCCCTGTGGTGGAAGTACAGAGTCTTAACCTCTGGACCATCATGGAAGTCCTAAAGTTCACCCTTTTAGGTGTGCTATTGATTTTTTAGAATATTCACAGAGTTGGTGCAACCATCACTATTATGTAATTTCAGAACATTTTTATCACCCCAAAAAGATCCCATCCCTAATTAGCAGTCACACCTCATTCTCCCTTCCTTCCCGCCTGTGACAAATTCCCCCTCCCCTCCAGTTCGTGGCGACTCCTGGTCTTCCCCCTCTTCCCCAGCCCCAAGATTGCTATATTCTGAACGTTTTGTGTAAATGGAATTTTAAACTATATGGCCTTTTGTGTCTGGCTGCTTTCACTTGGATTATATTTCCATGGTTCATCAATGTTATGCACGTTTCTGTTCTTTCCTGTTTATGGCCAAGTAATACTCCACTGCTTGGAAATACCACCTTTTGTTTATCTGTTCACTGATTGGTGGTTGTTTGGATTGTTTCTACCTTTTGCCTATTATGAATAAATGCTGCTATGAGCATTAATGTACAAGTTTTTGATGGACATGCTTTCAGTTCTCTTGGGTAGATATTTAGGAATGAAATTGCTGGGTTATGTGGTAATTCTGTGTTTAATCTTTTGAGGAACTGCCAGATTACTTTCCAAAGTATGTATACCATTTTACATTTCACTCACCAAGTATAAGGGTTCCAATTTGTCTACATCCTTGCCCACATTTGTTATTTTCTATCATTTTAATTATAGCCATCTTAGGAGGTATAAAGGAGTATATGTATTTTGGTTTTAATTTGCCCCTCCCTAATTACTAATGATGTTAAACATCTTTTCATTATGTTTAATGACTATTTGGATATCATGTTAGGCAGGATATCTTCGAATCCTTTGCTCTTCTTTTTATTATTGAGTTGTAAGAGCTCTGTATGTCTTCTGGTCACTAATTCTTTATTGGATACGTGCTCTGCATTTATTTTCTCCTATATTTGGTTTTATTTTCATTTTCATAGTGCCCTTTGAAATGCAAAGATTTTAAATTTTAGGGAAGTTCAGCGTATTTTCTCTTTGGTTGCTTGTGTTTTCAGCTTGTCTTGGCAAATCCAAGGCCGTAAAGATTTCCTTCTGTGTTTTCTTCTAAGAGTTGTATAGCTTTACTACACTGTTTTTCTTCATATATTTTTTAGGGTAGTCAAGTGCTATTTTTTTTTTTAATTTCTTAACATATGACTTCAACAGTGAGATCTGTAAAATATTTATCATTTGTTTTTATTTGTTACTTCTAGAAAACTCACAGGAATTTATGAAATCTACTTTCAATGATACTTCAGTGAATAAATGTTTTAAATGATTAGTATCAAAACAAAAATATCAACATCTCCATATTATAAACTTTATTTAGTTTTCACTATAAAGCCTACAGACCTTACACAAAGGGCTGAGGATCTTGTAGTGCTTACTCACTCCTGGCCCAAGTTTAGAAACACTTCTAGTGGATAAGGACACTTGATTGAGCATCAGGAGAACAGAATTTCAGTCCTGAGGTCAACACAACCTCTTTTACCCAGATGCTGCTGCTTGCTACTCTGATTTCTATATTTGTACAAATTAAAAGTGCTGCATAGTTATTTTATGTAAGTATACCGTAAAGATAGAAATAATCTGTATATAAACATGTCCTTTGAATCGTCAGTCAAAAGCAGTTTATTCCATTACTCTTATAGTAGCTTATCTTTTTAGTATGGCTTTGGATAAAATTAGCAAAGACATTTTTATAGATACTGAAATTTAAACTATGATTCCCTAGGTATGGTTTTGAAATTTTCAGGAGAAGCCTTAGAAGTAAGATTAATTATTACTAAACACATCAATCCTACACTTTTATAAGAAGCCTCTCATTTGGCCACTCTACTAATAATTTCAAATAAAACATTTTAAAGCAGTATAACTTATTTTATAAATCAGCTCATAAACAGCACCGAATTGCTCTCAGCCTTAGCAAGAGGGAAATGGTGCTTCCCTATAACACATTTTATTCAATGAAAGGATATGAGGAAAACACACACTGTTGCCTATGTTTGAAGACAATTTGCCTTAATTATTTATGTGGCAAAATATATTTGGTATTGTCTAGACAGAATTATAACAGTTTAAAGAAGACAAGACATAAACTTCAAACCAGATGTGTGGATATAATTCTGATGGGTGCTTTCATTTAATCATAGTCTCAATTAAGACACTGCTGCTTTGAGGATTAAGTGTCCCTGACTATAATAATGACAGCTTTTCAAATGTTAATTATTATTTTTTAGAGTTTTCGGGAATATTAAAAGTGGACTTCAGACTCTGGTAGCATAACTACAGAAAGTGCTTATTTTCAAGTCTCCTATTTCCCTACATGAAGGATAAAAGTGGTCTGATTAAGTGGCCCTGACTCCCCTCTCGCTGTCTCCCTGTCCCCCTCCTTCCCACCATCGAAAGGACTATTTACTGTAAAGGTCTAAAAGCATTCATTTGAAAATGGTTTGTTCTTTGTACTTAATGAGGTATTGTAATTGTGTATATTCTTAAGCTAATTTTAACATGAGACTTCTTTGAAAAGCATGTGATGCAAAATTTGACATGCATGAGTATATCTCAGGCCAGATACGCATGTGACAGTTTGAAGCACACATCATGTGTCATTGTTGGTAAAGTCTGGCAGTATATCCTGTGTAAACCCCTATTTTCTTTTTCTTTGTGCCCCATATTTATTCTGATTAACAAGACTTCAAAGGGAACAACTGATGGTTGAATATCAATTATGTTTTATTCTCTATGTTTTGGGTTCTGTAAGGACTAAATGGTGTTACTTTTCTTTGGCTCCACATTTAACTGTGGTTTTAAAGAGAAAAATGAAGGGAATTAATCACTGTTAAACACCTGTTGCACTAGGTGTTTTGTATATCTCATGTAATTGTTATAGCAGTCATTCAAATATGTGTATTATTCCTGTTTTTCAGATTTAGAAACATACTTCCAAGACTGATGTAATTTGCCATAGCTTCCCACTCAGTTGTGTTGTGAATTAGAATTCCAACCAAGCCCTTGCTAATTCCACTGCATTTGACGTTCTACACTTTACATGCTAAATTCGTAGCCCATTTTTCTCCCCTTATCCACTAACATCTGACAGGTACCATTGTATTTCATCTGCCTCTGTGTGCATTAGTGGGAAGAGGGCATCTGAAAGGGAAGGATTGTTTCTGTACTCTGCCTGAAATGTCCTTATCTTTTTCAGTTTTAAGAAAAAATACTCTGTATTTCAAGATGAAAGCTTGAAGACCGATGTTTTCTACTTTGTTTTCATCTTTGGAAACTCCCTACAGTTTTACTTTAGTACATTGCATTCTACCACACTTAGCATATTGTACTTCGTACTTATTGATATGTCTTCCACTCTTATAAAATGAATTTATGTCACCAGTTACAGCAAAAACTTTTGTTTTTGCTCTTGCCACCAAGTTTATGCTGGGTTTACATTTTCTCATAGCACTTTGTACATATTTCTGTTATCACTTATACATATATCGGTAACACTGTGTTACAGTTAAAGTTCAGTAGATGTTTAGTGAGTGATGATTTCTGATAGATTTGCCCCTGGCCTCTGGTTGTTAGAGATCCTGGACCTGTGTACTACTGTTGGGATAGTTCTTTTATGTTTGTTTTGTTTTTTTATGGCTGGATTCTTTACTGTTTGAGTCTGGGTTATGTTGAGGGAGGAAGGCAACCATGAGGGTTGTGCCTGGTTGCCAAGACGACTGGGCCTGACTGGAATAGGCAAGAAGTTACCCAAAGCATATGAAATCAGCCTTACTCTCTCAAAATAGGAAGTAGGAAGTGAAGCTAAGAAGTAAAGTCAGAGATGAGAACTGACAAGGGGCTGAAGTGGAATCACAGTCAGGAAAAGAAGATGTGATCAGAAACTGGGAGATTTGTCAACCGGCTAGAAAGCAGAATTTGAAAGGATGTAGGGTAAATGGTTCTGGATGGAGGCTGTGAGCACTCACTGGGGGTGGGACTAATTTTTGAGTTGCTGGATTAAAGTTGCTACTCAGGGCTGGTCAGAGATTTTTGTGATCGCAGAAGCTGTGCTCATTTTCTCCTGAATACCTTTTATAACTGCCTGATACAGTAAAAGAGATGAGTTAAAGTAAGAATAAATGAATGAATTAATGAAACAAACCTATCTGCAAATCACACAGTTTATCCACATCCCTTATATCCACTCCGTCCATCTTCTTTGTCACCATGCAAATTCATATCCTCAGTATTTCAGATCAAAATCCTGAACCTGGATACTACTACTGGGATGATTCTGTCCCAGCTATTCTAACAAACGGGGTCCATTTAATCATCAAGTACTACCTGATGTATCAGTAAGAGACCACCCCCTACCCCACCCCGGCCTTTTAGTTAAGGGCATGTATAAGTTTCACAAACAAGTGAATCATCCTGCATCTGTTGGGCGTCTTTTTTAAGTTGTATGCTTTCTGAATTTTTATGTTTTTCTCTTTCATAGCGTTTAATTGCTTCCTTTCAGTGAGTAGAATCTCCTTTTACTATGGATATGAGTCTTCCCCTTCTTTATAGTAACTGACTCCATGGTCATTGAATCAGATGTGTATCCATCCAGCTGTAACTTGCCATTTTTAACAAACCAACATTTCTAACTCATATTGATATGCTATATATGACCCAAACAGCAAAATAAGCCCTAATGTTATGTAGTAACAGGGAGACAACAAGAGTAATATGTCTTCTTATCATAATCCCTATTTTACATTACAACTGAATATAAAATACATGTTAGTATTTAATAAATTTCTGTTGCATGTCAAGTCACATTTAATAACAGAATAGCACTTATTGAGCAATTACTGTGCACTAGGCATTCTTCATGGGAAAAAGATGGGGAAATAGTGGAAACAGTATCAGACTTTATTTTGGGGGGCTCCAAAATCACTGCAGATGGTGATTGTGGCCGTGAAATTAAAAGATGCTTACTCCTTGGAAGGAAAGTTATGACCAACCTAGATAGCATATTCAAAAGCAGAGACATTAGTTTGCCAGCAAATGTCCGTCTAGTCAAGGCTATTGTTTTTCCAGTAGTCATGTATGGATGTGAGAGTTGGACTGTGAAGAAAGCTGAGCACCGAAGAATTGAAGCTTTTGAACTATGGTATTGGAGAAGACTCTTGAGAGTCCCTTGGACTGCAAGGAGATCCAACTAGTCCATTCTAAAGGAAATCAGTCCTGGGTGTCCATTGGAAGGACTGATGCTAAAGCTGAAACTCCAATACTTTGGCCACCTGATGCGAAGAGTTGACTCATTGGAAAAGACTCTGATGCTGGGAGGGATTGGGAGCAGGAGGAGAAGGGGACGACAGAGGATGAGATGGCTGGATGGTCCATCTCGACTCAATAGACATGAGTGAGTTTGAGTGAACTCTGGGAGTTGGTGCTGGACGGGGAGGCCTGGCGCGCTACTATTCATGGGGTCGCAAAGAGTCGGACACAACTGAGAGATTGAACTGAACTGACCTGAGGCATTCTTCTAAATACTTTACATGAATTAACATGTAAAATCTTCACGTGGAGTTGTAACAAACTCCATATTATATAACTGGAAGTTTATAGTGTGTCATCTGAGATTGGCTTTTTATGTGCAGTGTAATTCCCTTGAGCTCCCTGCAGTTTGTTGCATGTATTCTTAATAGGTTTTTGCATTATTATTACTGAGTAGTATTCTGTGGTATGGGCATACCACAAGCAGTTTATCCATTTGCCTATTGAATGACCCTGGAACTGTACGAACTGTACATTTGTGTAGTTTTTTTGAGAACATGCATCTGCATTTCTCTGGGAGTACTCAAGGGTACAATTGCTGGGTCATATGTTAAATGTGTGTCTAGTCTTGTAAGAAACTGCCTTACTCTTTTCCATAAGAGCTGAACCACTTTACATTTCTACCAGCAATGGCATTAGAGATCTAGTTTCTCCACATGCTCACCACCATTTGATATTATTACTATATTTTATTTTAGACATTACGGTAGATATGTATTCATGTTGTATTGTGGTTTTAATTTGCATTTCCCTAATGACTAATGACGTGTCAAACATCTTTTTATGTGCTTATTTGCCATCTGTATATCCTCTTTGGTGAAATGTCTGTTGTTATCTTTTGCTTATTTTTTGACTGAATTCTTTGTGTTTTTTATTGTTGGATTCTTAGAGCTCTTATTCTGGATATAAGAACTTTGTTGGATATGTAGTCTTGCAGATATTCTCTTTCAGTCTTGTCTTTTCACCTTCAGAGCAAAAGTTTTGTTTTGTTTTGTTGATAAAGATCCAATTTATCAATATTTCCTTTTATGGATCTTGCTTTTGGTATCAAGTTCTAGATTAGTTCCGAATTTAGCCCTCAAGTGACTTTGCCTTTTTTACTTTGCTGAATGTCATGATTCTGGACCTTTTAATAACTAGACAAGTGAACTTAGAGAAAATAGATTAAAAAGAAAGGAAACGAGTTTACTAAATTGGGATAGTATTAATTCACTACAACACTCTTAAACTATTGATTATGGTGGTAGTGGTGTGGTGGTAGTAGCGTGTGTTTTAGTGTATATTTAGATGGGTGCGTATACCATGTGGCTCAGTCATGTACCATGAGGGCCTCCCTGATAGCACAGTTGGCAAAGAATCCGCCGGCAATGCAGGAGATCCTGGTTTGATTCCTGGATCGAGAAGATCCCCTGGAGAAGGGATAGGCTACCCACTCCAGTATTCTTGGGCTTCCCTAGTGGCTCAGCATGTTGTACTGGGTACATATTTTATTAACTTGAAAACTGTGCAGGGCAGATATTACCTCCATTTACTCCAGTGTTCTTGCCTGGAGAATCCCAGGGACGGCGGAGCCTGGTGGGCTGCCATCTATGGGGTCGCACAGAGTCAGACACGACTGAAGTGACTTAGCAGCAGCAGCAGCATACTCATGCATATGTTTTCAAACTAGATTCACTAAAATTTTTTAAATTTAACTTAAAATTTTTTACAAATTTGATTCTTGCTGCTTCTGTTCAGTTTATCTCCAAGGTAAATCAACAGCATAACTTTTGCATGTAAGGGAGAATTATTATTACAGTGGTGAAAGTGCCTGAGTAGAGAAAGGCTGAGGCACAGCCAGCCAATAGCACCCCAGGTTTATATTCCATTTGATGTTTTAAGAAAGGACTAACATAACAGTTGAAAAACTTAACAGGGGCCGTTTCAAAAATGACTTTACCAAGTCATTTCTCATGAGAAAGTAATTCTGTTTCTTGGAAGTCCCTAAAATAGTTTGCAGATTTACAGATATATGTATGGCTAGATTAAGTGTTGTGGTGTAGTTCTATTATAGTGGCTTTCTTATCAATCAGACAAGGATTCAGATTACTGTGGATATTGTCTGGTTTCACGTATACTAAATCACAGTTTAAAGAATTCATGGTCATGGAGTTTTCGTATTTTAAAAATACTTGCTGTATTCAAAATGAAGGTAGCTTTTAAATATATCCTAGCATAATTTAGGCTTTGCTGAACTCGAATTTAGGTTTAATGAGATCTTTAAGAAATTTGCATGAATTTACCCTCCATTCCCATTGCCCTTCAGAACCCCTGTACCGTACTTGAATTCATAATCTGTCTGTGGCCAGCTTCTGTTTTCAAGATAAATAGCTCTCAAAGTTGAATGTTTTCTAAGAATGAGAATATAAGCTTTTAAAGGCACTTGAACAAAATTTAAACAAAAAATGTTTGTTAGATTTTTTGTTTGGGGTATTTTAGGTCTTTTAATAAGGTTTTTTGTTATATGAGAAACAAATTTACTTCGATGAAAGTTTTCTTGGTTACAGTCTATAAGATTTACTTGGAGTATATGTTAATAGTTCTGGAACTTCATCCTTCCCTCCAAGCAAATAATATTATAAAGACTGTTGAAGTTATACCTTTATTATAACTGCTCCATTTTGGGAAAGAGTTGAAAAAAAGAGAAGTACAGAGAAATTGCAGGCCATTTTTTTCTAGGAATGTGAGTAGAGGAGAATTGCTGTTTTTTTTAATACATAGCTAAGACTACTTGGCCTTTCCTGTTTAGCATATTGTTTTCAAATATACTATAATGTATATTAGTATAGCTAAGCCACCTCGTAATTCTGTCACTCAATAAGGAGCAAGTGAACCTTGAAAAGATTTGACTTTGCTGAAATCCTTAGTATTATCAGACCAGAGTATGGATGATACATTTTAACCGTTTTTGTATTGGGGGTGCAGTCCTGTCCCTCCTTTTCTCCTTCAAGTCCCAGTTGTCATCGCATAGGCTTGCGTCATTCAGACAGCCTCTCACCGGTCATCCTGATGTTACCTCTTCCCCAAGTCGTTGACACGATGCTGCTTTCCATCAGCCTTCAGAAAAAAGCCTCTTTCATCACGTCACTTCCTTTGCTAAAAAGTCCTAAAAGCCTCTTCATTGCCTGGAAGGTAGAAAGCCCTAAGTGGGTGGTGGCTACTTGAAATGATCACTGCTGTCCCGTATTCATTTCTTTCTTCTCTGAACTCCTCAAACCTGTATTATCTTCACATAGTGAATCCTTGATTGTTCATAAAATTCTCAGTTTCACCTGTGGGAAAAGTATGAGCTTCCTAAATTGAAGGGTATCAATCACACTTTAAAAGAAAATTTTTTTTTTAGTAGGGTATAGTTGATCTACAGTTTTTCTGTTAGTTTCATACAGTAAAGTGAATCATTTATACATATACATAAATCCACTGTTTTTAAGATTCTTTTCCTATATAGGCCATTATCGCATATTGATTAGAGTTCCCTGTTCAGTTATACTTCTAAAAAATGAAGGGTTCAATTAGTGAAGTGAATTGTATTATATTTAATGCATATTTATTAAATTTTAGTTTTTCTCATGCTTTCCATATACATTCAACTGTATTATTTTAATACTATTTTGATATTTATTATGTATTCACTGTATACACACTATAAAGCCAGGAGTAGTCACATACTTGCACCACATTTAGCTTTTCTTACATTTTATTTCATGTCTACACTTAAAAATCAGGTTTTCTTCTTCTTTTTTTTTTAAACCAAATCTGGTTAAAGTTATCTTGAAGAAGTTGAGATGTGCCTCTGTGATTTAAATATAAACAAGCCAAAAAAAAAAGTTACCTTTAATGGGTAGGTATTTGAAATTATTTTCTTATAAAATATATGGTATTATTCTGTTCCTGTAGATTTTCATGATTTTTTCATTCCAAGAAGCTTAAAAAAAAACTTAGCATCTTTAAAATGAAAAGACAGTTAAGAGTTGTGATGGGTGTTATTCTCTTTAATAGTACTTGGCACAGGTCTCCTGTTATTCCTAGAACAGACTTCAGAGATGGGGAATGTCCCAAATTTCCAAAGACCCTGGGTGCGAGATCGTAGAACTCATACCAACAGTGCTGTTACTCATAGATAGGCTGATTCCAGAGTCTCTGCGCTCTATCACAGGAGGGCTTCCATCATCGTTGTGTGCTTCTAGAGCGGGAGTTTGAGAAAATTAAACCTAATTTTTTGAAGGAGTAAGATGTTGAAGTTGTTAGCAGTCAATTATGACAGTACTAATAATAACAATTATCAGAGGAAATGTACCTATTATTTTGAAATTTTTGAACCTTTAGAAAAGTTTTAAAATAGTAAAACAACTAAGACCATATAAGACCCTTCACCTGGATTCACCAGTAATTAACATTTTTCACATTTGTTGTCTCTTTTTCTATACACATGCTCTCTCTCCCCTCCCCTAACCATTTGATTGTAGGTTTCAGACATCATGGTACCTGAACATCTGATCATGAATTTCTTAACAGTAAGGATATTGTCCTTATAAACACTGCCACACCTAAGAAATGTATCATTAATCTAATATTATCTAATGTTCATCTGGTATTTCCCCAGTTATTTCAAAAATGTCTTTTATAGCTGATCTTTGTAAATTCCTTTCTTCAATCTAGTATTCAATCAGAGTTTATATTTTGTATTTAGTTGTGATATCTTGTCAATCCCTATTAATCTTTTTTTTTTGCTGCCTCTGACTGTTTTTAAGTGTCCAGGTCAGCTATGTTTAAAGTGCTGCATGTTCTGAATTTGCCTTATTGCCTCCTGTGGTTAGATTTCTTGGGTTTGTGTTAAGCATTTTTAGCCATAATACCACATGTGTGATGTTGTATGCTTCTGATTACACTGTATCTGTATCAGAAGGCATCTCATGCCACCTTTAAATTTCCAATGTATTAATTCATAGCTTGTAGCAATAGAGACTTAATTGTTTGGACCCTTTTTTTGATTTCTCAAATAGACAACAACTGAGCGGCCTTTCATTCAGAAGCTTTTTCGACCTGTGTCTACAGATGGACAGTTGCATACACTAGGAGATCTCCTCAAAGAAGTCTGTCCTTCTGCAGTTGCTCCTGAAGGTAATGTAATTGACAACATTAAAACATTCCTTTCTTTCTTCTTTGTTACGGAAGTAACGTAAGAGTTCTATATTTATAAATAACATTTATTAGTTACTTCATAAGATATTTTCATTATCTTGTAAGGAAAAATCTTTTGAAACAGAAGCGCTTAATACTTAACTATTTCCTAAGTTATTGATACTAACAGAATAAGAAACTCATTCTCTTTAGCAAACTGAAATATGGTTTTAAAGTCACCCTCTTATATTTTGGGGCCCTGTATTTTTCATTTATGAATTCAGTTCTGGTAAACGTTGTATTTTTAATCTTGCTTTGTGTTTCATCATTCTAAAGAAATAAGAGAGAGGTTTTTTAAAAAAAGTCTTACATTTGGTTGATATTTTAAAGTTCAAAATATTGAGTAATGGATACATATTTTATTTGAAGTTTTTGCTGCTCTTTAATGTTTTACTGAACATTATTCTCTTAGGATTTAACATTTCACAAGGCTAGTCAAAAACTTGTCCTGTTTTATAGTCCTTATTTTGTAACTTAGGTTAAAATTGTTTTCCTGTAAGCAGAGGAAAAATAGAAAAAGCGCTTAATTGCAGCATAAGAAACACAAGGAAAATGCGGAAAACTAGGGGGAGAATGCTGTAAACCCCTAACTCATAGAGACTACTATTGACACACACATGCAGATATATACTTGAATATTTGAGAGGGTGTATGTGCGTAAATTTATATGTCCTCCTTTTTTCACCTGATATAATATGATAGTTCTTAAAAATTCTCTAAAGCCATTTTTTAAAATGCCATGGCCCTTGCTAACTATGTACCATAATTTGACCATCACCCTATCACTGAATGACTTGTCTTATTGTTGGTTACTGTGCTGTAGGAGAAATTCCAGTGGCATATTGCTGTGTTTGTTAATATGTTGCCTAGACTTGTATATGTTATATAGAAAAACATTAAAAACTTACCACTTTAAATCTTTTATGGTAAGAGGTAAGGCATTAATAAACGCAAAGGTAAATACTTCAGTAGATCATGCTATGTTTCTTATTAATATATCCTACGTTGGGATGATGGCAGTATTATTTACATGACTTGTAACTATATCACATAGTTCAAGGAGCATTTAGTATCTGTGGAAATGGTTTGCCTACTCAGAATTAGAAGTAATAGGATTGGGAGGAATATTGACATTCCAGCCTAAAAGACTAAACAAAAAATATAGAGCTCAGAATATGTGCCATTTGGCCTGTTAATCAAATATGCTTCCTTTTCCTGGCATTTCTGTGTATCTAGCACTTTGAAAATACACAGAGGCTCAATAGGAGGGAAGAAGAGGGACTTCTAAATACCACCAAAACCAGTTCCAGAAGGGACTGATGAAAAAGATCATTGACCACTACCCAAAGCTATGAAAATGGAGTAAGTTTCTCTGGCGATCTAGTGGTTAAGACTGCGCTTCCACTGCAGGGGGCGTGGGTTCAGACCCTGGTCAAGGAACTAAGGTCTTACAAGCCATGTGGTGCAACCAGAAAGCAACATGTTTCATATATATGTATGTATGAATGAAATATATATGTATATTTATAAATATATATTTATATATATATAGAGAAAGAGAGTTTATAAGGCCTTACTATGTCATTTGTCAGCTTCCCTGGTAGCTCAGCTGATAAAGAATCTGCCTGTAATGCAGGAGATCCTGCTTCGATTCCTGGGTCGGGAAGATCCTCTGGAGAAGGGATAGGTTACCCACTCCAGTATTCTTGGGCTTCCCTTGTGGCTCAGGCAGTAAAGAATCCACCTGCAGTGTGGGTGACCTGAGTTTGATCCCTGGATTGGGAAGATTCCCTGGAGGAGGGCATGGCTCCCCACTCTAGTATTCTTGCCTGGAGAATCCCCAAGGACAGAGAAGCCTGGCAGGCTACAGTCGATGGGGTCACAAAGAGTCAGACACGACTGAGCACCTAGGCACACAAGAATACTATACTAGGCAAAGTTTCTGTTACTGTCATACACATCCTCATATCTCTAATGCTAGGTAAGTGTTTACCCAGTATTTCAGTTCCTGAATTCTTTGTGTCATTACTTGAAACATTATGATCTTTGAATCATGACATAATTAACAGTAAGTTGATTGTAATACTATCTTAGAATCCTAATCTTTCTTTATTGCTACCTAGTTTTCATTTTCAGTAAGAGTTTGCATTAAGTAATTGTTCTGTCATTCAGTGATTTTTATTTAATTTATAAGCCATCACTACAATCTAGTTTTAGAATACTTCTGTCACCTCAAAAGTTCTCGTGTGTGTTTGTAGCTAATATCTGCTACTGCTGCCAATTATAGACAACTGTTGGTCAGCTTTCTGTCTAGAATTTACTTCCTTTGGATATTTCGCATAAGGGAGTTACACAAAATTGCAATTGTTTTTTTCTTGTATTTGATGTTTTGGGGTTTCATTCATATTGTGTAAATTAGTAGTTTGTTCCTTTTTATTGCTGAATAGTATTCCAGTTGGGTGACACATTTTGTTTATTCACCAATTGATAGACGTTTGAGTTTCCACCTTTTCACTTTTATGAATAATGCTGCTCTAAACATCCATATACAGGCATATATTTTCATTTTCTTGAGTAGATCCTTAGGAGTGGAATGGCTGGGTTGTATGGTAGGTTTAAGGCTAATTTTTAAAGAAACTGGTAAACTTTTCCAAAGTGGCTGCATCATTTTACAGTTCTACCCACAATGAATGGGGATTCCAGTTTCTTCACATCCTCACCATTGTACATATTTTTTCGTCTTATTATAGCCATCCTAGTGTTTGTTGTATACTGGTAGCTCACATTTTTAAAATTTCCCTAATGACTGTTGATGTTGAGTTTTTTCATGTGCTTATTGGTATTCATGGATATACTTGATGACATGTTTCGTGTAAATACTTTTCTTAATTTTCATTGTATCTTATTACTGAGTTCTGAGAGTTATTTAGATATTCTGCCTGTTAAGTCCTTTACCAGACATGATTTGTGATTATTTTCTCCTAATCTGGGACTTAATCTTTTCATTTTCTTTTTAAGAGTAAAAAATATTTTACTTTGATGAAATCCTGTTAAGGTTCTTTACATATTGTGTTCAGTTAAATAATCAAAAAATTTTTCTAGTAGATGATACATTTATATAGTTCCAAAATCCAAAAGTATATAAAAGAATTTAGTGAAAAGCCTCTATCTCAACTCCTATACATAAAACCCTGACTTGGTTCCCCTCTCCAGAGACACAATCAGGGTTGCCATCTTCCTGTAAATCCTCACAGAGATAGTTAAAGTTTTTATTTTTTGAACTCAAGTTGTAGAAATTTGGACTGGGATGGTCCCAGTAACTTTAGGAATAATCTTGCCATTGCAGTTTGTTTTCTTCATACTGTAAGAGTGTGTTTCTGTGTGTGTGTGTGTGTATGTGGGTGTGTGAATCTATTTAATGTCAGTTTTGCCGAATTCTTAGAGATTTGGGCATATAGACTAGTTTTCCCACTTGAAGTTAAGAGACTAATCATTTTTATTGCTGACAGAGATGGGACCCATAGGCTGCCCCCACTGCAAGCATTTGCCTTCAGTTATTCAGTTCTCTGCACTATATTTTTCTCTCTTTTTGAGTACTTTATAGTATTTTAATTAAAAAATGCTTTTATCAATTAAGAGTAAATTGAAATCACACCAGTCAGAATGACCATCCCCCCAAAGTCTACAAACAATAAATGCTAGAGAGGGTGTGGAGAAAAGGGAACCCTTTTGTACTGTTGGGGGGAATGTAAATTCATATAGCCACTATGGAAGACAGTATGGAAATTCCTTTAAAAACCAGGAATAAAACCACCAGATGACCCAGCAATCCCACTAGTAGGCATATACCCTGAGGAAATCAAAATTGAAAATGACACATGTACCCCAATGTTCATTGCAGCACTATTTATGATAGCTAGAACACAGAAGCAACCTTGATGGCCATCGACAGATGAATGGGTAGAGAAGCTGTGGTACATTTACACAATGGAATATTACTCAGCCATAAAAAGGAATGCATTTGAGTGAGTTCTGGTGCAGTGGATGAACCTAGAGCCTGTTTTACAGAGTGAAGTAAGTCAGAAAGAGAAAAGCAAATATCGTATACTAGCCATATATATGGATTCTAGAAAGATGGTACTGATGAAATTATTTGCAGGACAGCAGTGGAAACACAGACATAGAGCACAGATTTATAGCCACAGGGGTGGGGGAGGAAGGAGAGGATGGAATGTATGGAGAAAGTAACATGCAGACTTACATTCAGTTCAGTTCAGTCGCTCAGTCATGTCCAACTCTTTGCAACCCCATGAACCACAGCACGCCAGGCCTCCCTGTCCATCACCAACTCCCAGAGTCCACCCAAACCCATATCCATTGAGTCGGTGATGTCATCCAGCCATCTCATCCTCTGTCGTCCCCTTGTCCTCCTGCCCTCAATCCCTCCCAGCATCAGGGTCTTTTCCAATGAGTCAGCTCTTCGCATCAGGTGGCCAAAGTACTGGAGTTTCAGCTTCAACATCAGTCCTTCCAATAAACACCCAGGACTGATCTCCTTTAGGATGGACTGGTTGGATCTCCTTGCAGTCCAAGAGACTCTCAAGAGTCTTCTCCAACACCACAGTTCAAAAGCATCAATTCTTTGGCGCTCAGCTTTCTTCGCAGTCCAACTCTCACATCCATACATGACTACTGGAAAAACCATAGCCTTGACTAGATGGACCTTTGTTGGCAAAATAATCTCTCTGCTTTTTAATATGCTATCTAGTTTGGTCATAACTTTTCTTCCAAGGAGTAAGCGTCTTTTAATTTCATGGCTGCAGTCACCATCTGCAGTGATTTTGGAGCCCAGAAAAATAAAGTCAGCCACTGTTTCCCCACCTATTTGCCGTGAAGTGATGGGACCAGATGACTTATATTACCATATGTAAAATAGATAGCCAATGGGAATTTGCTGTATGACTCAGGGAACTCAAACCGGGGCTCTGTAACAACCTAAAGGGATGGGAAGGGGAGCAAGATGGGAAGGAGATTCAAGAGGGAGGGGATGTATGTATACCTATGGCTGATTCATATTGATGTTTGGCAGAAACAACACAATTCTGCAAACCAATTATCCTTCAATTAAAAAATAAATCAATTTAAAATTGTTGAAACAATGAAATGTAAGCTAAAGCTTAGTATTGAAATGGCTATCTTGTTGTACTTTCCTTAAATTTTTTTGGCAATCTCCTTTCCAAAACACTGTGTCATGTAAATACACTTCTTTATAAGGTCTTTGACACTGAGTGAGAACATCACAGTGAGACTTAGAATCTTACAGCTGTTGTACTGTAAGGTTCACAGTGGGCAGCACAGTTATCAGCAAATCCACAGGAAGATGAAGAAACTTAATGAGGGAGAGCAGGAGAGATTGGTCGGATGTTAATTTTGTATTTGACATCTTTAAAGAATGTTGTAAATATTGGAACTTAAAGTTATTTTAGTTCATTCTCCTAATTTTTTAGATGATTGCTCCAAGGTTTCTTAGCTGCTTCACTGTAGGACTGGGTTTGGAAGTCAAGTCTCCATCTCCTGGTCCATTGGTTTTTCCACTTCACTGTGCTGCCATTTATTTTCATTTTCACCTTTTCACTTTTTTGTATACTTTAAAATAACATTCTGAAATCTTTACTTTCTCTTAGCCCTTTTGTACCTAATCTGGCCTCCATGCATGGCCTGTCCTCTGTTTTACCCCTGGTATGATCTTAGGGACTTGAGCTTCTGTTGTGATTGTAATGTTCCTGTGTGTAATTCTGGCTATTCTTTTTGTTGGATATGAAAATGATGTCTGTGACATTCGGCATGTAGATGAAAAGCAGTCATATGCTTTGAGCCAACACGTTCTGTCAGAACACACCTTCGTGTTTTTTGTTCATTCCCACACCCAGATCACAGCACAGACAAGTTATTGTCATCCCGCACCAGAATGGCACACACATTTGTGAGGCTTTTTTATTCTTTTAAACACTGTTCTCTCCTAAATTTCTAACCTGCCCATCCATTCTTAAGGAATACACAAGAGGACCCCCACACACACACACTTTTTTTTAAAGAGAGGGCAGTGAGGTAGACACTCACAACCTTAATCCACAAACTTGCCTCTTAGGTGAATATCTTTGTGTGACAGACTTCTTCCCAAACTCTTGCATGCTATGTCAGTCAGGGACCATACACACACCTCACTGAAATGCTATAAGTAGTGCCTCTGCTTTTGAGGTCCTCTTGATGGCACCTTTCATGCCAGGAGGAGGCCATGTTTCTCACACCAGTATCTTATCTTTGGAAAAATTTTTATTTGCCTCTTCCATTTGTCACCTCTTTGGAAAATAACTGTCACTTCAGGATATATGGGAAGTATTCAAAACATCAAGTCATTCTTTCAGTAAAGAACTGTTTACTGTCTGGTTTAGCACACCTGTAATATTGTCAGCCATGAAGCATTTTGAAACACCTGCACCCACCTTAAGTTGAAAGCGAAAGACTGTAAGATTGGGTATGTGTGGATAAGAACTCGCTGTCATCACATGATTAAAAGAGAAAGTGCTTCATAAAAGTTATGTGGCACCACTGTCTGTTGCTCCTTATGACAGGTGATTCATGCATGAAGGAATTTTGCCTTGTTTCATCATATGAAAGTAGAATGTACTAATACTCATGAAGACATACTTTAGGTCTTTTTTCTTATAATTAATGAGGAGGTGATTTATGTGATTCTTTTTTTGTTTTTTCTCAAGTGGCTTGAGAAGTTAGCCAGGGTAACAGGAAATAACCAAAGGTGAACTCAGGTAAATTTTTTCTGTGATGTCAGCAATAGTTAAAATGACTCAGAAAGCTAAGCTTCTGTAGCAGGCTTGAAGTGAAGTATTTCTTTGTCCATTAGAAATAATATAACCAAAAAATTTTTTTAATCTAAAAATCCTAACTTGTGTTCTTTTAAGAATACAAAAAACAGGTTTGCCCAAACATAGTTTATTTCCCAGTTGTCTAAGGCATAAAAGCCTATAAGTTAGGATTATGGAAATAAAACAGTGTCCATTCTTGCTTTGTTGTTGCTGTATTATTTATTTATTTATTTTGATTGAAGGATAATTGCTTTACAGTGTTCTGTTGGTTTCTACTAAACATTAACATGAGTCAGTCATAAGTTTACCCACGCCCCCTCCCGGTTGAACATCCCTCCCCTCCCTCCCTTCCCCACCTCTTTAGGTTGTTAACGAGCCCTGGTTTGAGCTTCTTGAGTCTTACAGCAAATTCTCTTTGGCTGTCTGTTTTAGTCCTGTGTAGCAGTTGGGCTGCTGTGAGCCTGAATTTGTATTTGACATTGTACAGCTGGAGTGTATGTTAAGAGAAGGGCTTACATTTGATGAGAAATGAGTTACAGTTCCCAGCATCGCTCTTAGCAGCAAGTGCAGTCTTCTTGCTGCTCGCCTTTTTCCATTTCTGCCCTGCTTCCCAGGATTTTATTTACTCTTTGAGCCCCTTCCCAACTTCCATTGAACTTTTGGGTTCACTTTGCTGTTGTAGCTTTCATTATTCATCAATCACTTTCTTCACGTCATATTGTCTTCTGACACTGGCGTTACTCAGATGTGTAAGATAGCATCCCTGCTTTTAAGAAACTAGTCCAGTTGGAGTGGACTGAAAGTGATCTGTGTAGGAATGGAGATATGCAAAGGATATTAGGAATATTATCTTATCCATTCTGGAGACTGAGCCAGGTCTTAAAAGATGAGCAGAAATTGTTGCAAAGGAGGGACCAGGCTACACATATCACATGACCACTAAAGGAGAATCCTTCGCCCAGGGGCAGGCTGCTGAGGGGTAACATCTACTCTGAAATGCTGATTTAAAATGTCCCTACTTTATTTTGCTGAAAGACTCGCTTTATTTTTGTACTTCTCTCCTATACAAGTATAGAAGATTTTTAGTGAGGTCAGAGATGTGGAAGAAAGCGTTGAGGAACTAATCTTTTATTTGCTTGGTTAGGACATTAGAAGATAATTTTAACAACTGAGGCTAGGGTGTCACAATACCCCATCTAGGTCATCTAACTTTAAAATTACACTGTTTTATTTTTGACATGCTTTATGAGAAACCACAGAATAGTTTCTATAAAATTAGGAAAAGATGGTGTATTCATGTTTTTTCTCCTTAGCTCTGTAGCATATGATTAGATTATTTATAAAGTGAATTAACTCTTTGTTTGTAAGCACTTTTTTCATACATAAAGCAATTAGAAAAAAGAAACATCCAGGTCTCACAGTATTCATCTGAGGCAGATCCTTCAGTTTGAAATTTGAACTTCAAATTGGCACTTCGGTCAGCATGATAACATTGACTGCCCAAAGAGGTGGCATTTCAGACTTGCCAGTTCATGCCACAGAAACATAAAACCTTCAGACTTCATCAGGATGAGGGTTTAGAAGTAAGAAGAATAATCATTTTTCAGTTTCGGTAATTCTTTCTATTTTATAGAGTAAGAACCATTAAAAAAAAAAAGAAAAACCTACTACTAAATGATTTTCTAAATCAGACAGTGTGGAGGTACAAAAGGATACTGGAATGAAAACAGATTTTAAATGAGTGAAAAAAGAATTACAAGTAACCTGTGGAAGGCCCATTTGTAACCTTGCTAAGGTACTGTGAGCCTGCCATGTGGGAATGGTCACTGGACTGCAGTCTCAGCCTAACACTCTCTGCTCTTCACCTTTTTCTCTCTCCGGATATAAAAGAAAAGATGCAGTGTCACACACAGTGGTAATACAAGAAGTTCTGCAAACGTAGCCCTCATTAACGAAGATGTACTGTATTTAATTTTGGACAGAAGAAACTTATGAGACTTATTTTAAACTTGGTAATTTTCTTGAATTTATCATTATGCCATCAAATTCTAAACTGAATCAGACTCTTTGCCTCATTGTGTCATTCTCCCTCCATGTCTGTGGTTTGTCCCAATACGTGGGTACCATGAACTAATTTTGGTAGTACAAAATCTATAATCAACTGCTTATTTTCATTATTCTCCATTAGCAAAGATAGGATTACTGGGCCTGTCAGGAGAGGCTTCAGATTTCCTTTATCTAGATCCTGAGACGTTAAATGAATTAACCTGACTTTTTCAAAAGTGGGAACGGATACTTGCACAGTTAGCGTTTCATCTTTAGCACTAGAAAACAAAATTTCTTTAACAAAATAATAGCACATTCAGGAGATTAAAAGCAAGTCATCTCTTTGTTAAAGCAAGTCCTGTGAGACCTTAGTCTGACCATACATAAACAGCGTGATTATTGCCTATATTTTAAATAAGTAGTTCTGAACTATTCTGTAATTCATACCTGACACATATATTAATAGGCCCTATTACACCCAACTAGAATTACTGGATCCTTTTATGAAAGCAGATCAAAAACATTTGAGCTATATTTTCAAAGTTGTATTTTGGTTTTGGTGGGGGGTTTTGAAATGAACAAGTTTAAGTTTGTAACTTATACCACACTTTTATCTTATTAAGAGGCATTTAATCAGTTTATTTAAATGATCTTAAAGTCACTTAATACATGTTCTTTTTATAATAATAGCTGATTTGGGGGGGGGTTACGTTTAAATTTTGGTTTATTACTTCCTCAGGAATACAAAGGTTATAAGCAGGGCAATGAAAGAATTAACATAGACATGTTTTGAAAATCTTATATAATATGTTAAGAATCAAAGCTCTGGCAATATTTTGGACAGACATAACTAACATATATAAATTTATGCATGGAAAAAGATATGTGATCTATATTAACTGTGATATGTTCATTAAAACCTATACTACTAAGTGAGCATAGATCCGGAAGAAGTTAATGTAAGTATTTTTAAATGGGTTTGTATTTCTCTGATAAACAGCACTTTCCTTCTGTTTGTGATCATAGGATAAAAGCTCTGTAAGCTTGTATATGTTCATTTTTACTGCTACATCATGTAGTGTGCTCTTAAGATTGAGATCTCATTCCCCAGGAAGCATTTCTGTCTAAGATTAATTGCCCTTTTAAAATCAGCGTTTGATGTATTCCTTTGGCTATATCCTGGCTTGGTTTAACCCTCTTTGACCTGACCTCACTGACTATTACTGCTGAGGCTGAGTCAGAATCCTTCAGCATGATGTATGCATTTCAGATTTCAGCCTGTGGTTTTTCATGTCGATGGATTCAATTAGTTGGTGTTTTACTAATGAACATATCAGAGGTTAAAGAATTTGTCAGACAGAGCACAATTGTTCAGAATAGTGGCAGTTAAAAAGCTCATCTCTTTGTTTTTCGGAATGATCAAGTATTTTTCAGAAGTTTTACCTTTCAGCGTCACACACATTCCAAGATAGCAAATTGAGGCATTTTCTGCTGAACTATAAAATATATATGTGAAGCCACAGATCTAAATATAGTGGTTACAATATCTGGTCTTACATTTCTATTACTCCATATTCATAATTGTGAGCTAAAAAACAAGTTACTAATCTGAAATTTTCTGATTAAAAGCACTTTCCCTTAAAAGATACATCATCCATTTCTCTAGCTTCCTTTAAATTCAGAAGTTTCACATATTTAGTTACACATATTAACAGTAAGAGTGAAACTCACGCATCTTTCTAGAATCTCACATACCCTGTTTTTAAAGACATTTAGGTCATATTCCTTCTTGATAATTGGCTTAAAAGTAATGGCTAAAAACCAGATTTGGATGAGGAAGGCTGTGAGCCGTTGCTAATTTGCTTTGCATGCGTGCTCAGTTGTGTCTGACTGTGACCCCTTGGACTGTACCCCACCAGGCTTCTTTGTCCATGGAATTTTCCAGGCAAGAGTACTGGAGTGGAGTGGGTGGCCATTTCCTTCTCCAGGGGATCTTCCTGACTCAGGGACTGAACCCACGGCTCCTGAATCTCCTGCATTAGCAGGCAGATTCTTTCCCACACCTGGGAAGCCCAAGCCATCACTAACAGAAATCTTTAAAAGGCAGAGTCATCACATACTCTCAAGTTCTCTGATAATGGTATACTTTAGCTTGTGTAGCAAAGATTTTCGAAGGCTTTTTGTTTTCCATCCTTGAATTTTTCATCTTTAAAATGAACTGAGAACCATATCTGAAGTTTATTAAGTAACTTTACCATAGTACAGTAGGGCTTATTTGATTTTTCCAGGCTGTGCTTTGCTGAATATACATGTAGAGAGCACTACTAGATTAACCCAGAGTGCTTAGAGTGCTTAAGGAATTTTTAAAATTTCATTTTGTTGTTTGCATAATGATTGAGTCTTTGGGTTTTTGTTGTTGCCATCTCTTTCTTTTTTTCCTTAACACATTCATAAAATCTGTGCCACACTGCATAATAATGAGGCTGAGTAATGCAGAGTGTATATTAACATGAGGCCACATTCTCACAGCCCTTTGCATGCCAGTGACTTAATTGAATCCGCAGTTTTTATATAACTTTTGGTATATCACTCACTTTATTGAATACCTGCTGTGTCCAAGCCCTGTGCTGAGTGCTTTCTTTGGATATCCCCTTTGATCCTGTACGCAACCCCAGAGATGAGAATTCTTTATCTACACTGTAGAAGGAGGAAACTGGGACTCGGAAGGTTGAGTGATTTGCCTGCGAATTCAAAACTAGTGTGTTATGCTGATTTAAACTCAAAAAGATGGGAGGGGGGTTCAGGATTGGGAACTCATGTACACCTGGCGGATTCATGTCAATGTATGGCAAAACCAATACAGTATTGTAAAGCAAAATAAAGAAAAAATAAAAATAAAAAATAAAAAAAATAAAGTTAAAGGGCGAGAAGAGAGTAAGATAAAGTAATGTAAAATCTGAAAGAAAAAAAAAAAACTCAAAAAGAAATATTTGCTTTTTAGCCATAAAAGACCCATGCTAGAGTACTGGAGTACCAGAACTGGAAGGCATGCTACCAGTCCTGTTTTGGAAGAGTGGTTCACAGCCTGACCTCTGGGGTTGAGTCTTGGGCTTATAAGAAACGAAATTTTATAGTGATAGTCTCTTTATAGATATGTGATCTCTTTAGATTTAACATCTAACTCGTAACGGGAATTTAATTACTATTCTCTCCAAAGAAAATGCTTGTCTCTGACATTTGTTTGTCCTTTTCCTTAATTCACAAGCTCAAAGTATTTATGTATGACTGTTCTTATATTTACAACATGTATTAAAAGTTTTTTTAATTGCTCTGTGGAGATTCTATAGAATAACGACATGTATTCTTCAAAATTGTCAAGCTTAGGAAGTGCAAAGAAAGGCCGAGAGCTGTCCAAGTTAAAGGAGAGTATAGAGACCTGAAAATTAAATGCAATGTACTGGATCCTAGACTGGAGAAAAAATAATTAGGATAGTTAATAACTTCTGAAGTGATTACATAATAGTATAGTGTCAGTGTTACTATTTTAATTTTGATAACTGTGCTATGATTATATAAAAGATTATTTTTATTAGAAAGTATACACTGAAATAAAGGACTCAGTATTTCTAATTTATGCTCAAATGATTCAGAAATTAATTATATATACATAAAATGATAAAGCAAATGGGGCAAAATGTAAACAATTGATGACTCTGGGTGAAGAGAAAGTCCTTGTGCTGTTCTTGCAGCTTTTCTCTAAGTTTGAAATTATATCCAAATAAAAAGGTACCCCTCAAAAGTGCCCTGTATGAGAGAATTTCATATAGAACGAGTTCACTTGATTACTGTGTCAAACATTTGCCTACTTTAAAGCATCAGACTAACGTTTTTAAAAATCTGAGTGGGTGAGATGTGGAGTAACGTTTTTCTCCTGAGTCATTTACTTTGTAGTGCTGTATTTTTTATTCCCAAGTATTAAATTCTAGATTCCCATTTTGAAACACAAAGATATATTTACCAAAAACATGATTTACTTTAGTAGCAGTATCATCAAGCGTTTCCTTTCTGTTAGGGGAAAAAGAATCTGCTAATTTTTCACTGCCCCGTTTTGCTAGTTCTGATATTGCCAAAATATGCTGTTGTGCTTGTTGTTATTTATGGTAACATGAATTTGATGATGGCATATATACATCTTGGCTCATTCAGAAGCATTCTGACTTTTTGTTGTTTTAATAACCAGAGCAGTCTTTTTCAGTCAAGCTCTTATTCTCCATAGCAGTGGTAGCCACTAGACACTATTTTCAAATTTAACCAGCAGCAAAATGATCTAAGCCCTGAAGACATTTATTGTAAGGCAACATGCTAGGCACGAGCCTGCAGTGATACATAAGAGAGAAACTTTACTTCATAGATCCAAGCGCACTACTGTCCCATTCTAATGTTCCTGGTGACAGTTACGTTGTCAGAGGAAAACAGAAAACCAGAAAGATAAATATACACAGGTGAAATAGTTGGACAGTTGTAGACAATGTCCAAATTACATATGTAAAATCTTAAGCTGTTGTGTTGAAGGATATGACAGTCCTGGACCACTTCCTTAGTTGTCCATGTTCAGTGATACTTTTATGTTCCAGATTAAAAGTGGTCTCAGTTTAAACCAGAGAATCAGTGCTGCCTATTCAGGTTTCTGATAATGTGATTTGTTGGGCTTGTTTTACAGAGTGAACTGTGCTTACGTTCTCCAGCTCCTGCTGTACCGTTCTTAGACTCCGTGTGTCCTTTTCTGTGACTCCGTGTGTTAGTCTCTTCCCTTTCAGACATGCTGTGCATCATACTGGATTTGCTCGCACGTTTACGGACTGGTATAGGCACAGCATTCTGGATATTCAGCTCATTCCATACTATCTGAAGATGACGCTGCTTAAGGAGGAACTTTACAGATAAGGAGCTTTTACTCTTACACCACTGCTCTTTCATTTTTTTGACTCAGTGCTAAGTAGGAAGAAGATTCTGAGAATATTAAGATATTTCAAAGAAATATATAATAAGACTATAAAGAGAACTGCACCGGAAATGTTTTTAAATATTCTAAGAAAGATTTAATACAGTAAAACCTTGGCAATCTAGAACTTACAAAGAATGAATCATTCCAGATAGTTGAGGGTTTATCCGATTTGAGTATCAACATTTTAAAATCTTCTCAAAGTACTAATACCGTGCTTTCTTTAGTATTCTGTATGTAGCTTAATCTTTTGGTTATAAATGATTCACATCGTTATGAAAACCAATCATGGTATTAATACTGTGATCACAACTGTGTAAGTGTGTATAGATGCAGCAGAGATCGGTGGACAAATCCAAACAATGGAAGCGTTTTTTTGAGGTTAGCAGTATTAGAAGCCTTTTCCAGAATTGTTTTAAGCCGCGACATTCTCTGGAGACGCGTATTTGGTGATCTTTGGGGCTGATAGCATGTTTGCTAGGACTTTATTTTTGGCAATCTTTGAGCAGTTCTCTGGTGGTTTCATGTCTTCCAATTGTCAGTCTGTTGACTGTCACCTCCCAGGGCTGTGCTGCCTCTAGCAGGAAGTTTAAATATTTCTTTAAAAGGGTCTCTTGTTTCAGGTGCCAGCCACACCATTATCACCATATATCATCAGCCCATTTTGCCTAGACATTAGATCACTAGGGAGGCAAACGTCATTTTGAACAGAGAAGAGAGGGGGAAAATGGGGTATTTCCCTCTCATACAGTTCCATGAATTCCCTGTTTTCCTTGTTGTCTTCTGTGTCCAGGAAGCTGAGAGATTTAGATGTTGCAGATTGAAGAGATTTAAGAGACAAACCAAGAATTGTGCTAAAGGAGTGATACAGTTTCTTGAAGGTTCTGTGTTTTATTTTGGTTTTGTTTTTTTTTTTCCCAAAAAAAGTTTTGTTTTTTTTACTTTCTGTGTTTTTCTGTAGCAACCAAGCATGCTTCATTTTCTTTAAAGATTGTCAATGTTTTATATCAAAATAATAATCTTCAATTTTTAACAAAATTTGAACTTAGGAAAAAAGTGTGAATTGCAGCAACCTTTTAATTAATTAATGGACATCAACAAAAATCAGTCAGATTTCATGATTCTGAAACAGAAATCCCTGAGTCAGACTCCTAGTTCCTTCTCATTAAAATTTTAACTCTTCTAATAGTCTCTCAAATTTTCTCATGCATATTTGAACAGCTTTACTGAAAATTAACTTACAGCTCCCAACTGTTTCATTAAACATCTTCTTAAACACTGATCTTAAAAAAAAAAACCTGATCTTATTTTTGATGACTTCTAGACACATTTCTGTTTTGTATGTTTTAAATATGTATTGACCTACTTCATACACCTGTCATTTTTAATAGTGCAGTTTTTTATGTATAACTAAAATAAATTTTGATCAGTGGGTACAATGGGCTGTTTTCTCCACTATGGTTTCATTAACGTCAATCTTAGGTAAGCACAGTAATTAAGAAAGAATGAATACTTTCACATATAGCAACAGAATTTTTATCAGAATTCATTGTAACCCTCAGGTTTCTGTTTTGGGTGATACATATTGCAACATTTGAACTTTCTCCATGTCCACATTTCCTGCTCAGGAAACAGACCAGGTTTTACCTGTTAAAGCAGTAAAATCCATTTGATTCACTGAGGATTTTCAAAGGCAGCAGATTATTTTTTCTTCAACTGTTTTGACTCATCGATTATTGTTGGATTTCTTTCTTGGAATAGATGGGGAAAAAAAGAACCAAGTAATGATTCATGGAATTGAACCAATGTTGGAAACACCTTTGCAGTGGCTGAGTGAACATCTGAGCTACCCGGATAATTTTCTTCATATTAGCATCATCCCGCAACCAGCAGATTGAAGGATCAACCATTTTCCTGAATGGAATCACCCTTAAATAGGATTTCCCAGAGCATGTCACCCTTCTGCTTCAATCAGGTTTGGTGGAGGCACCCTGACCAGAAACTCTGCTGCAAGCCAAACAGGAAAAAGATTCCATGTCAGATAACAGCACTCGGGCTGGTCTGTCTTTGCATCACCACTGCTTTACTCCGCTGCCGTCATTAAACCTCAGCTGCGACATGAAAGACTTTACAGGACCACTGCAAGTCTTCTGTTCTCTTGTAAAATATAATGAAGCCGAAACCTTTGGCCTAAGAAGAAAATGGAAATATGTGCCACTCAATTTGTATTTCTGATTAACAAATAAACAAGGGTATTTCCTAAGGTGACCATGGTTGAACTTTAGCTCGAGGGAGTGGAAACATTGGTTTAATTTTCAAGAGAATTAGACTTAAGAAAGTAAAAGAGAAATTCTGTTATCAATAACTTTCAGTAATTTTTTGTAAAAGATCAAATTACAGTAAACCCATCTTTCCTTAATGAAAATTTCCTATGTTTACAGTCTGTCTTCTGGTATGCAATCTTGTAACTTTGATAATGAACAGTGAGAGATTTTTAAATAAAGCCTCAAAATATGTTTTGTCATTTAATAACATACGGTTTTGTCACTTTTCCAGTACTTTCTCACTCACCTACAGCAGATCCCTGTTTTTATTCTGTGTGTTACCCTTCAGACTGGTCATCATTAGCACGAAGTGGGTGTCGGGCATAGGATAACTTGTCTCAGGAGCTGTCAGAATTTCTTGCTGCCGATTTTTAAAATCTGTGTTCTTTACACTAAAAGTACTGAAGTAATGTTACCATTTATCATTGCTGTTTTATCATTGTAAATCTGTCAAATCATAGTATCTTAAACATCTGTATAATTTTGCATTTTGGAGGGAAAACCTATTCCTTTTCAAATTAGTGTTTTTCATTGACCTCAGGTCTAATATTTCACTGTGGTCCCTGGTAGCCTGTCTTTGAAGTATGAAGATTACCAATCTCCAGACTGCAGTAGCTTTTCCTTAATGTTACCAAAAATATTCAGAGGTTGCTTGAGTTTTTATTCAAATAAGGAAATTTTTGCTGCACTTTATTACCATGCTGCTGGGTTTCTACCAGCTGAACATAATTTGTGCATTACACTTTGTTTCTTGTGAGCTAACTTGCCGTTCATATTGAATGTCAACCTAAGTATTCTAAAAGACAGTATCATACAATAATGGTTTTAGATTCCAAAATAAAAATAAATATTTTTCTCATTAAAAACAATTATACAAATGTTGAAGTGAGATCCTACTAGTGCTCACTGCTTCCCTTTTCCTTTTGTGATGTTTTTTCACTAATCAGTAGCAGACATTCACAAAATGAGACAAAGTTAGTCAAAGATCAAATATTCTGGAATGGAAAGTATAGATCTCAATCAAAAAGAAAAACATAGGGTAGCATTGTGATCAGAGAAAAATAGAAGCGAGTAGCAAATGATTGGCTAATGTCAATAAAATGAAAAGTGCCATTTTAGTAAGGCAGAAAAAATAGTAATATTTGAGTTACTTAAGGATTAGAAAAAAAAAAAACCCACTGACTTGTATCTTTTTCAAAAGAAGGTCTGAATATGATTGTTCACATTAAAAGTGTTTATTCATCTATTCAGTTTGGGGATTTTCCCCCTTGATGTTTTGACAGACTGATGTGGGCTTCAGTGAGCAAAAGGATCAAAATGCCAGGAGTGCTAAGCTGTGACGAAGATAAGTGTGGTAAGAGCAAGCAGTAAGTGTAGTAGTTTTCCACAGACAAGACCCATGTAAGGTCTCTGCAGGGGATTCAAGTGAGCTACTGATCTTTACTTCCAGATCTGAAAGTAAATTTTACCAAGGCTTTTCTCATTTTTTACTTACTTGTTCATCATTACACCAGCATCATAACTGTATTACTCTACTCTAGTCCCAGGTAAGTCAAGCCTCCATGATACCCAGAGAAAGAATAAAAACAGAAATTAGTGCTGGGCTTAAATATCTATTTTTGTTTCTTTTTATTTGAATATTTAAATTTTATGGTTTATTAAAAAATTAAATTAATTTTGTGTCTGTCTTTATTTCTGGAAGTTGGAAATGGAATTTATATAAATCAAATTACCTGTTGAGGAAATCATTAAAGTTTCCTTTTCCTTGTTCCTATTATAAAAGTTTCTTAAATAAAAGATAGGAGGGATAAAGGAGAACATGATTGAAACCTGGAGAGGGGCACAAATCTCAATATACTTGTTTAACTCATCCTTGGTAGCAAGCATCCAAAGAAAAGGAAAATATGTTCTTAAGTGATGTCATTGTTTAACTAGGAAGGACTAAATTCAGCCTAAAAAATTGATTTCATCCTTCATAATGTTGCTTTTCACTTGGATGACCCAAGTTCATGAATAGAGTGGATTGATAAGGACTTTTATGTATCTGGAGACCCAAAATAGCCTGCTTATAGTTAAAACCGACCTACCAGTCTTTATAGAAAGGTGATGTTTAGAACATAATTCCAGTCAGTCTGAAGTGAACCCAGGAGTGAACTATTGCTGTTATGTTTATCTCCCCATTCACTGGAAACTAGGTTGAAATTGATGGTTTGCTAAGAAAACAGTACACAAGACTTGATATTGAGTGACATTAACTTTTAATGATTACCTTTCTAGGATATCTTTATCTATTGCAGGCTATATAAGGTATAACGTTTTATTTTCTTTCAGTTCTCAGGAATGTGGTTTACATGGGTCATGCCAAAGAGTGATGTTCTCATGTTTTACTTATCATACTGTTGATATTTGGGTCTCAGGTAAGTTGACTTTCCTTTTAGATGTACCAACACAGTTGAAATAGAAGTATAGCACCTTGGGATTTGTTAGGAAAAAAATCAAGTATGACAACATTTACAGTCCATTCAATGCATGGTCAGTCACTGGAGTGGAATCAGTCAAAATACTTACCTATCTCTTGAGTTCCGTCATCCACTTAAGTATTTTTTTAAATATAATTGTCTCTTGGTCTGGAAGTATTAAAAATTACCTGCATGGCTGTTGGAGAGAAGTGGGTAATGCTTCTTTTCAAGTTATTTGGGATGAAATGATACTTTTGTAATAAAATTTCATGTACCAGATAGATTTATTTGATGAAAGAATCCTTTACATTCTCTTGTGTGAATTACAGATTTGATTCTCCACACTCATTCTGGCAAATGTAATACTGCTATGGAATCTGGTAGTCGCAACATAGGAAGCATAGAGTGAAAAAGGACTCTGTTTTTAGATCCTTGAGGTGTTTCATTAAGTATTAAACATTTTAAATACTAAACTGTTCTTGTTTACTGACAGTATGTTGGAATGATCACCAATGAGATAAAGATAAATTTGAAGATTTAAAAATGTCAGCAGGATTTTGACATACCAGTTGATTGTTCTGAAAGTGATGAATTTGGCTTTCCCTCTACAGCTTCTCCACCCCCACGTCAGGAGAGTGAATAAAGCACAACCAGGCTTTTTCCTCTTTGTCTTCCATGATTGTTAGTGGAGTGTCTTGCACATACTTAGTGCTTTGCAGCTATGTATACAAAAGAAAAACAATTAACAGGATTATTTAATGATACTTTAAAATTGGTGTTATATTTTCCTGTTAAAAATACCAGCTGTAAAAATAGAAAGGACCTTGTTGTTTAGAAATCAGTACACAAAGTGCAGTGGGTGCAGTACCATGTAGTACTGGTGAAGACTTGCTTACTCAAACTGGCCACTTTCAGTAGGAACCACTGTGGATCAGATCCTTGCGTCAGTCCACACTCATTTTAGTCGTAGTGTAGACCACAGCACAGATCTTCTGTTTCACCATCACTCTAATTTAAGCAGGCCTTAAAGTTGGAGCTATTCTCATCAAGCATCTGGAGGTATTTATTAATTCTGGCCTTTTCATAAATGAGTGGTTTGTGTCTTGCTTTTGCCTGTAGACCTTACTTCTGAAAATGTAATACATTTTTAGCAAGGGAAACATGTTAGATCTGTAAGCAGGGTTCTTCACACTGAGCTAGACTCTTAGAACCTTGTTTATGGAAAAGCTTTAAGAGAAATATTTGGTGTTCAAGTAGAAGAGGTGTCTTCTTCATGTATTAGAAAATACTGATGAATACTTTGCAACGTTTACTGCGGTTTACAGTCAATATTTGTGTAGTGTTTGTTTGTCACACTGAGCAGACTCCGTAAGAGCAGAGAGTGGATCTGTTTGGCTCAGGACTGTATTCTAGGACCTACTACTGTGCCTGAAACTTAGTGGACTGTACTACATACTTGTTGAATAAAAGTTTGGAAGAGGGTGTGCAGTATACCTCCCCTTTAGATCCCAAAGCATATTGATACATTAAGCTTTAAGAAGTTCTAAAGTTAAGAGACCTATTTGATAGCTCATTTCTGAAATTTTCTTAATTGTAGGGATTTTCCCCCTAGTTTTGTTGTTGCTTAGTAGCTAAGTCATGTTCGACTCTTTGCAACCCCATGGACTGTAGCCTGCCAGGCTTCTCTGTCCATGGGATTTCCCAGGCCAGAAGAGTGGAGTGGGTTGTCATTTCCATTCCAGGGAATGCTCCCAATCCAGGGATTGAACCCACATCTCCTGCATTAGCAAGTAGATTCTTTGTGCTGAGCCACCAGGGAAGCCCTTCCCCCTAGTATCACATTACATTGAGCTCTAGTTTGGGAAATGCTACATTAAATTGTTAGACACTAATAACCTAGAGTTTAGAGCATAAGGCTTATCCCTGCTATTCTGACACTCTGTTTGAAAGTAGCTCTTAGCTTCTGACTCCAAACAAAATATCTGGAGCCTGTTCATTCCGTCCTCTAGCTGTGTTCCATTTTTGTCAGCTTCCTCCTTGAAATTTATTCACCGAGTGTGTAATGAGTAATATATGCCAAGCTATGTGCAAGAAATGCAATAGGTTAGAATTTGTCATGGTAATACTGGGCGGACAGTCTGGGTGCTCAGCAGTGCCATAGTTTGACAGCACATTCAGAGTAAGATTTAGTGAAAGGGCTGGGAACCAGAAGCTCTCCTTACAAGATTTCCCTCCAAATATAAAAACTAGGCAAATGGTAAATGTTTAGGTATGAGAGTAAGCAGGAGTCAGGGGTGAATAAGTGCTCTCTGGGAGCCCCCGTGAAGGTGCCCAGAAGAGCCATGGAGCTGAAATGTGGCATTCTAGGAAGATGATGACTAGAGCTAGAAGTGGAGAGGCCAGCTTTGTAGGTGGGCGGTTCTCTGTGGCGCTGGCACCCGTGGCAAGCATTTCTCATCTCTAGGGGGTTACTTTGCCTGTTTGGGATGTGGCGAGTGGTTTTGTGTGTTGTCTAGTGCACATTTTCCAAGGAAGTTACATTGCTAAAGCTTAAATCCATAATTTGGGTATTGATATTCTTGTTACTCAGAGCTGTTGGATTTTAGCTTTCTTTTACAGAGACAGTAACTCAGTAACTTGTGACTTGTATCCGATCTGTTGTGTGCAGGCCTAAAGAAAAATATTATGCCCTGACTACTGGCCTTTTTCTGGGTAGGCCATCTCAACCATGCCTTCCTTAAAAATTCATTCATTCCTAGCTCCTGTCATGGTTTCGAAGTTAATTATCATGTAATCCCTGGCTCAGATAGTAAAGAATCTGCCTATAGTGCAGGAGACCTGGGTTCAATCCCTGGGTTGAGAAGATCCCCTAGAAGAGGGCATGGCAGCCCTCTCTAGTGTTCTTGCCTAGAGAATGCCCATGGACAGAGAGAGGAGCCTGGCAGGCTAGAGTTCATGGGGTCGCAAAGAGTTGGATATGACTGAGCAGCTAAGCACACACGCAAAGTGTCAGCCTATCCTGATGATTCTGATGTAATATAGTGATGCGGACATTCAAGTGTGACAGAAAAAGTTACTGATGATGCTGATACTGTGACGGTATCAACTGGAGCCAACTTTAGACGAGGTCTAGCCAGGTTGGGGCAGGGGTTGGGGAGGAATATATTTAAGCAAATCAGGTAAACGTTATGTCCCTTTTGGATAGTACCATGCATTAAACATTCAAGTAAAAAAGTAGAAATGCCAGATAGGTTGTGATCTTTTGTGTTTTCAGTCGCCCAGTCGTGTCCACCTCTTTGTGACCCCATGGACTACAGCACGCCAGGCCTCTCTGTCCCTCACCATTTCCTGAAGTTCTCCCACGTTCATGTCCATTGCATCGGTGATGCCATCCAGCCATCTCATCCTCTGATGCCCTGTTTTCTTTCTGTAGTTGGCCATAGATCAACTCAGATGCACTGCAGACCTCTTCATTTTCTAGGCAGAACAAAGCCCATACATTAGTCTTAGAGCATTTAGGATATCTTAGTAAAGCCAACTCTGATTGCTAACTGTGTGCTAGGCATGTTCTCACAGATTATATAGAATCCTACATGATTCATTTATTCAAAAATCTATTGAGTAGGATGGTGGGTATTTTGAGGGGAAGAAGACGTGGTCTCTGACCTTAAGGAAGCTCTGTAAGAGGAGAGAAGACAAGAGTAACTATAACATGACAGTTGGATATTGCAATGAGAAAAGTACAGACAAACCACTATGGGGAAATGGAGCTGAGAAAATTATTTACTTTGGGTGAACTAGATGGTATCTTGCTTGACCTCTCAGAAGCATTTGACAGTTGATCACACCTTCATTCTTGAAACACTTTCTTCACTGGACACCACGCCCTCCTGGTTTCCCTTCTCCCTCAGCCCCTTTCTTTCTTGATTCTTGTCTTCACTCCTCAATGTTGCAGTTGCTCCAGCGCTCAGGCTTTCGTGTGCTCTCCCCAGGCTACACTCAGTGTGTGAACTCATCTTACGGGTTTTACCATCGTGTGTTTTTCTCCAGTCTTAACTTTCCCTGAGTACCAGACTTACACCCAGACACCTACTTGTCATCTATCTTAGATGTCTAATAGTCCAAAGTTTATTCAAAGTAGAACTCTTGATTTTCTGTTCATACCTGTACCTCTCTCACTCTTTCCCATCTTAGTAAATGCTACCCAGCCCCAAAGCCTAGTATCTTTTACTCCTAACCTAGTAATCTTTCATTGCTTTCTTCACATCCTTAAGTCTATCAACAAGTCATAATGATTCTACCTTAAAATATGCCCAGAATATATATATGTATATTTTACCACTTCCACTGTTTCTACCTAGGTCTCTGCAACCATTGTCTCACTGGACTGCTTAACTGTAGCCTCTCCTCTGGTCTCTCCTTAAAGCACATGACATCTTGGCAGTCCTTGGATCAAAACATTCCAGTCTTTCTAGCCCATCAAAATAGGTCGGAATTTACCAAGTTCTGCTTAATCTGATCCGTGCTTCTGGCCTCATCACTCTCTGCCTCCACTACTTTATTATTTCTGCACTGATCTTCTTCCCCACCATTTCCTTTAAATACGCCAAGATCATTCTCCCTCTGGGGACTCCCTGTTGTACATGGCTATATAGCTAACAGTTTTTGAGTATTTATTACAGTGTCCCAGGCCCTATTCTAAGTGCTTTTCAAGTGTTAACTCATTTCATTTTAGAGCTATATGAGATAGTTACTGATACTATCCCCATAGGGAAACTGAGGCACAGGACAATTAAGTTTCTCTACTAGCATCATGAGGTGGGTGGTCGAGCCAGGATTTAAACCCAGGCAGAATGGGCCTAGTCCACACTCTCACCCACTTACTGTAGGTGCCTTGGCTTACTTTTGGTTGCACAGCAGAATGTAAGTTCCGTGAGGGCAGGGACATTCTTCTGTTCATCCTCATTACTCTAACAGGTCATACCTCTATAACCTGTATTTGATCTGTTGCATGCAGGCCTAGGGAAAAATTCCATGCCCTGACTACTGGCCTTTCTCTGGCTAGGCTGTCTCAACCACGCCTCCCTTAAGAGTTTGGTCATCTTAGTGCTCATATTTCTATAGCTCCTTTTGTCATGGTTTTAAAATTAAGTATCATGTAATACAAAATGTTAGCTTATCCTGGTGTCTCTGATGTACCATAATGATACTGACATTTGAGTGTAACAGAGAAAGTTACCCGTGATACTGATAACATGTGAAAGTATCACCTGGAACCAACTTTATGTCAGAGTCATACCTTTGACACATGGCAGGGCCTTATTAAATATTTATTGAGTGTATAAATTTCTACAGCTTCTGAGTAAGTTAGGAAAAGCCTCAGTGAAGAAGGGAGCTTGGAGAAAGGGAAATTCTGTCTTCAAGCAATTGGGGAATGAAGGAAGGGAAGAAAGTGAGTCACAGCCAGATAGAGCCATATGAATAAAAGCCCAGGGCTTAATCACTTGCAGGGGAGAAGGAAAGATAAAACAGAAAAGATCTGTTCTGGCAAGATGATAGAGAGCCCCGAGCACCTGGCTGAGGAGATGAGATTTTGTTTGGTGTGCACATTAGCAGTTAGATCGTATGTGTAAAGCAACTTGTTGAGATGATGACTCAGGTCAACCATCTTGTAGACGTTTAGTACAGTCTTAGTCTAGGAGACCAGTGAGAGAAAGACTGCAATGACTGAGTTACTGACAGCTCTTTGACTATCACAGTAACCTCAGAAATAAAGTTCCCGCATCCACTGCAGCCTCGGCAATTCCTTTCTCCATCTGGCAGCCAGAAAGATGACTTAAAGCTTCAACTCAGGTCCTGTGATACTGTGGTTTATAATAAGAACTATATACTTGGTCTTTGTCCCCTTTCCAGCCCAGAGCTCCTAAAACGGAGAATTTCCTAGTGATGAGCACAATCAAGATGTCTTTCCTCACGTTATAGTTGACGTTTGAACCACATCCAAGGATGGGGGTTGGTTGCCTGGAGAACCAGTCATGTGATTAGAGGTTTGAAACTCTCAATCTTACCTGGCCTTGACCTCCAGGGAGGGGAAGAGAGGCTGGAGATAGAATCAGTCACCATTGGTCAGTGCCTTAATCAATTATGTGTAGTTAATGAAGGCTTCATAAAAAACCAAAAGCTTCTGAGAGCTTCCTGGTGGGTGAATTCATGGACATTTGGGGAGAATGGCAACCCTTCCCACATACCTTGCCCCATGTATTTTTTATTTGACTGTTCCTTAGTTATATCGTTTTATAATAAACTGGTAATGTAGAATACAAAATTGTACTCTTTTGAATTTTGTGAGCTGTTGCAGTGAATTAAAAGAAGAGGGAGTCAGGAGACCCCCTGATGTACTATCTCTGGCTAGGCTGTCTCAACCACGCCTCCCTTAAGAGTTTGGTCATCTTAGTGCTCATATTTCTATAGCTCCTTTTGTCATGGTTTTAAAATTAAGTATCATGTAATACAAAATGTTAGCTTATCCTGGTGTCTCTGATGTACCATAATGATACTGACATTTGAGTGTAACAGAGAAAGTTACCCGTGATACTGATAACATGTGAAAGTATCACCTGGAACCAACTTTATGTCAGAGTCATACCTTTGACACATGGCAGGGCCTTATTAAATATTTATTGAGTGTATAAATTTCTACAGCTTCTGAGTAAGTTAGGAAAAGCCTCAGTGAAGAAGGGAGCTTGGAGAAAGGGAAATTCTGTCTTCAAGCAATTGGGGAATGAAGGAAGGGAAGAAAGTGAGTCACAGCCAGATAGAGCCATATGAATAAAAGCCCAGGGCTTAATCACTTGCAGGGGAGAAGGAAAGATAAAACAGAAAAGATCTGTTCTGGCAAGATGATAGAGAGCCCCGAGCACCTGGCTGAGGAGATGAGATTTTGTTTGGTGTGCACATTAGCAGTTAGATCGTATGTGTAAAGCAACTTGTTGAGATGATGACTCAGGTCAACCATCTTGTAGACGTTTAGTACAGTCTTAGTCTAGGAGACCAGTGAGAGAAAGACTGCAATGACTGAGTTACTGACAGCTCTTTGACTATCACAGTAACCTCAGAAATAAAGTTCCCGCATCCACTGCAGCCTCGGCAATTCCTTTCTCCATCTGGCAGCCAGAAAGATGACTTAAAGCTTCAACTCAGGTCCTGTGATACTGTGGTTTATAATAAGAACTATATACTTGGTCTTTGTCCCCTTTCCAGCCCAGAGCTCCTAAAACGGAGAATTTCCTAGTGATGAGCACAATCAAGATGTCTTTCCTCACGTTATAGTTGACGTTTGAACCACATCCAAGGATGGGGGTTGGTTGCCTGGAGAACCAGTCATGTGATTAGAGGTTTGAAACTCTCAATCTTACCTGGCCTTGACCTCCAGGGAGGGGAAGAGAGGCTGGAGATAGAATCAGTCACCATTGGTCAGTGCCTTAATCAATTATGTGTAGTTAATGAAGGCTTCATAAAAAACCAAAAGCTTCTGAGAGCTTCCTGGTGGGTGAATTCATGGACATTTGGGGAGAATGGCAACCCTTCCCGCATACCTTGCCCCATGTATTTTTTATTTGACTGTTCCTTAGTTATATCGTTTTATAATAAACTGGTAATGTAGAATACAAAATTGTACTCTTTTGAATTTTGTGAGCTGTTGCAGTGAATTAAAAGAAGAGGGAGTCAGGAGACCCCCTGATGTACTGCTGGTTGGCCAGAAACCAGGCAGCAGCCTGGGCTTGGAGCTGGTGTCTGAAGTGTGGCAGAGGGGAGGGAAGCAGTCTTGTGGAACTAACCCCTGAAGCTGTGAAAGATGATGCCGCCTCTGGGCAGATGCTGTCAGAATTGAGTTGAATTGTAGGACACTCTGCTGGTATCCAGAAAAGTGCTTATTGATGTTGCGGGGACACCCCCTTCACCTGACATTGACATTGGTACAGAAGCATTTTAGGTCCATTTTCTCCTCTACTTGAGATCTTGAAATGACTTCCTGTTATCTTTAGGGGACTTCAAAATCCTAACCATATACAGGCTTTTCAAGATTTTTTCCCTGATGCTCTTCCTTCTTCATGATCCAGCTGTGCTACACCTCTTTGAGGTTCTCAAAAGCATGAAGCTCTGTCACTATAAACACTACTGCAACTATCCCTTCTCCCTGGGATGTCCTCTCCCACCATCCTCTTTGCTAATTCCTACTCATCCTTTCTCTCAGTTCCTCAGGACTTTCCTCTCCCAACTGTCCAGTCCCTTCCTGGTAGGGTTGCTAGATGTAGTGGATTAAAATATAAGATGTCCAGTTAAAGCTGAATATCAGGTAAATCCCATATAAATACTAGTATTTAGTATAAGTATATCCCATGTTATTTATGGGGCATACTTATACTAAAAAATTTTATTTGTTTCACTGAAATTCAACTTTAACTGGACATCTTACATTTTAAATGGAAATTCTACTTTCCAGCTAGATCTGGTTCTTCCTTCCCCTGAATAATCACTCTTCACATTTCCTCGCTGTTTATCGCACTTGTATTCATGACTCCACATCTGTGTTACCTGACAGACCATAAGTGCCATGAGGGTAGGGATGGGTCTTGGTTCACTGGTGCCTAGCAGAGGGCAGCATATCAGAGGCTATGTACATATACGTAAATATTAAATAGATGAAAACCGTACGAGGCTGTTGGAGTTCTGGGGAGAGACCAGAGCTGAGGATAGTGTCTGGGAAGTCGTCTGCGTGGAGGTGACCTCTGAAGCAGGAGCGGGCAGAGGGAAGGAAGGATGCAGCAAAGGTATATAGAGTGGAAGGAGAGAGAAGCCCCTGGGCTGAGCTGAGGGGAATGCCCCAGGGGCGTGGACGACAAAAAGAGGAAGGAGGGCAGCCGGCAGAGGTGGTGGTGCTGGAGAAAGAATTCGTGAATTGCAGAGAGATCTAGAGGAGTAACAGGGACCAGGCCTTCCGATTTGGCAGTTAACTACTTGACACCTCCAAGAGAGCTAATTGGGGTCTGATAGCTGTCAGGTTGCTTGCAGACTACTCTTGAGAACTTCAGTGATGGGAAGAAAAAAATAGATTGTAGCTGAGCTGCTAGCATGGTGGAGAGAAAATGTGTGTGTGTGTTATGTCTAAGGGAGACTTCAGTGTGCTCATTGGTGAAAGGGGAGAAATCAGCGGAGAAAGTGTGGTCATCCTGGGGAAGGAGTGGTAGATGGTCTTGGAGCAGGTGGACGGGATGGACTCAGAAAAAAGAAAGAATGTTTCACAGGTAGAAGGAGGAGGGTAGGAATAGTGATTATTAATTACAGTAATTTCTGATAAGTGTTACTCTCTGGTCTCAAAAAAATAGTCACACTGTCCTTATTACTAAGGATTATATCTAGTATTCACTAAAGAGTATAACCTGAATTGAACATAATTAAGGTTTCTTAGCCTGGCAGCTTGTCAAAGTGTAAGAAGTATGGGAATCACTGCCTATTTAAATATGTCTTGTGAAGAGGAGATGGGACAGAGCCTGAGAGTCTGCATTTCCAGTAAACACACTGGGCATGTGCTTGTTGCTGTCTTAGACTTTCCATGGACGTGAGTGTGAGTGAACTCCAGGAGTTGGTGATGGACAGGGAGGCCCGCGTGCTGCGATTCACGGGGTCGCGGAATCAGACACGACTGAGCGACTGAACTGCACTGAACTGAGACCTTCCATCCTTGCTTCCAGGAGGCTTTTTTCTTTTTTCTTTTTTTTTTTAATGTAATGGCTGTGCTGTGTGCTGTGCTTAGTCACTCAGTGGTGTCCTACTCTTTGTGACCCCAAGGACTAGCCTGCCAGGCTCCTCTGTCCATAGAATCCTCCAGGCAAGAGTACTGGGGTGGGTTGCCATGCCCTCCTCCAGGGGATCTTCCCAACCCAGGAACTGAACCCAGGTCTCCCACATTGCAGGTGGATTCTTTAACATCTGAGCCACTAGGGAAGCCCTTCTTGTAATGGCAGCTGAATGTAAATAGTTTTTACATTGGCTTAACCTTGGTAATGAAATTTATGTTTGAGAAATACTGAACTCTCTTCTGAAATTAGCTGAAATAAGATTGAAATACATCTCACAAATGTGTTCTAAAGAACTCTGAATGCTCATGTGTATCTCAAACATCAGTGTCCTCAGTACTCAGAAACGAGTTGACTTCAGAATTTGAAACTGTGTTGTTTTGGAATGTGAGAAAACAGAAAATTGCTTAAAAGCAGAATGTGATCTTGATGAAATACTTATCTGAGGTGAATTATTGATCAGTTATTTTTGAGGAATCTATTGTTTATTGATTCAAAGGGACTTCTCAAGTCTTTTCTTCGAATGTTTTTAGGGTATTAGTGTGATTCATTTATTAATGATCTAGAGATACTTTTTAAATGTTAACATTTAACAAAGTAATGTGCTTTTTTTCCCCACAAATAAGATCTGTTATTTGTCTTCATTCAAAGTCTGAATTGTAAATAGGTTCTTGGACTGCTGGCTCATACCCATCGCTCATTCAGCTTTACAACTTGTCTCATCCCCAGCAGGTTCCAAAACTACTACCTTCACCGCAATGCTCCATGAGGTTTCCCAGTTCAAACTTGGGCTTCTTCAGTATATTTACTTTTCTAACAAAGGCATCAGAGAGCAGATAAGTAGATTAGAGAGCCTTTTATATGTCTTTTCCAATACTTTCTGGAATCAATTTACTGACCACTTCTTTTTTTTTTTTTTTTTGTATTTATTTATTTTTTTACACGAACTCCCAAACATGAACCCCCCTCCCACCTCCCACCCCACATCTTCCCTCCAGATCATCCCCATACACCAGCCCCAAGCATCCTGCATCCTGCATTGAACATAGACTGGCAATTCATTTCTTACATGATAGTATACATATTTCAATGCTATTCTCCCAAATCATCCCTCCCTCTCCCTCTCCCTCTCCTTCTCCCTCAGAGTCCATAAGTCCACTCTACACATCTGTATCTCTTTTGCTGTACTGACCACTTCTTTCAAGTCATTTGTCTTCACCTCTTGGGTCATGGTTTCCATTGTCTTCTTCCAGATTTGGCAGACTTGTTGATGCTGGGCATAGAGGTCTTCTGAATCTGACTGTTACATTTTGTAGTAAAACCCATGCAGAATAGATGAAGGAAATAACCATTGGTAGTCTTGACGCCCACATGACCGTCAGCCATGATCCACCATTTTTTTATCATGAAGTATGTTTGGTCATGGGTGAGACCCATGCCACGGAAATTAGTCAGGCAGTTTTTGCCCTCAGCATCTTCAGTAATTAGCTTGAATTTTCTAAATTCAGTTTCATCATTCTGCAGATCAGCAAGGCTCACTTCAAACATAATCTGTAGAGTCATCAGATGTGATTTTGGTTCCTTGAGTTCTTGTGACTAGTGTTTTCCCAGTATTTCTTACATTGACGTACAGCCAGTGCTTTCACAGCATACAAATCTTTCTTAGAAAGTGAGTCAAACACTTTCTTCTTGGCCCCCTTTCTGCCATTTTTGTAAGATGCTTGTTTTTGCTGATCACCATGGTGCTGCTCAGAGAGCCAAAAGCCCAGACTACATATAGTTTTCAATATGCTGTTTACAAAATAACCATAGAACTTAGTTTTTAAATTAATTCCTAATTTTGAATGTATGAACAGTGATGAGTGCCTTCCTCTTTCATGTACCTTTGTCACTTCATGTAAAAGCTTATTTGCCATGATGTCAGAAGCCAGGACTATCACCTGACATGGGTCAGATCCTCTAGAAAGCAGAGGTTCCAAGATAATCAGGATAGAACAAAAAAGGAGATTTTTTTTTTTTAATCAAAAAAGAGATTATTATAACCTCCAGGCAAAATTCAAAAGTTTCTTCCTCTGGGATCACTTTTTAAAGTTTTTTTCATTCATGATACTATGTACATGTGCAAAATTCAGAATGTTCCAAGAGTATACACTCAGTGAAAGTCTCTCTCATCCCTCCCGTGCTGTCTTCCCAGAACTCCCCTCTGTTAACTGAGGTCTTATGTCTGTTTCAGAGAGCGGCTTTACTTTGTGTGTTTTAGAGACTATTTCATATTAATACATATAGTCTGCCCTATTCTTAATAGCTTCATAGTTGGGTATGACTTTTCCATCATTTTCCCACAATTTAAATTTTTCTTCATAAAAAAATGTTATATGCAAGTGAGTATAATACATTGAGTATTTGGGACCTTTAAGGAGGAATGTCAATAGATGCCTATAGGGAAATTCAACATCCCTCTAAACTGTTTCCTTATATTTGTAGAGACTGTATCGAAGTTTGAAGCCCTCGCTAACTCTCTCCATTCTTACAATGCTAAGAGCCCCTGCTAGGTTTAACAAGATGCTAGAGCAAAGAGTAGATGCCATTCACTCCTTGGGGTCAGCAGCTGTTGTTCAATCATGTCCAACTCTTTTTCAACCCCATGGACTGAAGCCCACCAGGCTCCTCTGTCCATGGGATTTTCCAGGCAAAGGTACTGGAATGGGTTGACATTTCCTTCTCCAGGGGATCTTCCCAACCCACGTCTCCTCTTTGGCAGGCAGATTCTATTATCACTGAGCCACCTGGGAAACATTGGGTATCAGCATACCTATCTATTAATAACGTCAAGAAATGTTCCAGGGCACTTCCATGCCTGTGAGTGAACATTAGAGCCATTCCAAACCAGTGCTAACATCTGCATGCTTCACGGAAGACCTCTGAGGATGCAAACACGATCATCACCATGTACAAAAATGCACATCCAGTGGGCACCTGGCAGACCTCCCGTGACAGTAGTGGTTCCAGAGTTCAAGTGAAGTTTAAGTAGGATTTCATCTGTTTGTCCAGTCTCTCATCTACTCAATACACATTTTTGAGCATTTGCTGTGTTCTAGGCACAGTTCTGGCCATAGGAGTATAGTGATGGGTAGACAGACAAGGTTCTTGCCTTCAGGGAGCTGATGTTCCAGTGGGGAAGAGCCAACTTCACCTCACCAAAGCCAGCTGGTCCTTGTCTTCCTTCCTCATTCTCATCACTGCTTTCATTACCAGCCCTGCTCCGCCTGCCCCGCCCCCTGCCACACACACGCCTCCCCTCTCTAGTCAGCCTGCAAAACTGCATGCTCTGCTTGTGGTTTTGTCGCCCTGGACGCCTTGCCTCATGCATATGCATCTCCTCATCTCCCATACGACTGCATGTCTTCTTTGTGCCCAGCACGGTTAGAGGTACTTTGTGGGCAGTCCATAAAATCAACTGAATGAAGGCCTGGCTCTTGGCATTAAGGCTGACTTTTTAAAAAATTAAGCTTTTTAATTTTAGAACAGTTCTTTATTCACAGAGAAGTTGTAAAGATAGTGTACGGAGTTCCCACATACCCTTCAGCCTGCTCCTGTTGTCAGCATCTGACATCACAGTGGTATGTTTGTCACAGTTAGGGAACCAATGTTGATACCTTATTATTAACTGAAGTCCATATTCAGATTTCCTTAGCTTTTGCACTGACTTCCTTTTTCTGTTGCAGGGTCTCACCTAGGATGCCACACCACGAGTGGTTGTCATGTCTCTCTAACTCCTCTGGTCTGGTGGGCTCTTGTCACGTCTCTCGTGAAGTTTTGACAGACTTAAAGCATTTTAGTTAGGTACTGTGTAGAATGCCCCGCTAACTGGGTTTGTGTGATGCATCTTTCACAGTCACACCAGGGTTGTGGGCTATTGGAGGAAGCCAGCAGAGCGGAAGTGCCCTCCTCACGTTGTATCAGGGGGTATGTGCCACCCACATGAGAGGACGGTGAAATCAGTCTTGAACACCTGGCCAAAGTACTGTTTGCCAGGTTTCCGCACTGAAAGTGACCCTGTTCTCCTTTTGCCTACTCTGTTGTTTGGAAGCAAGTCACTAAGTGCAGTACCCCCAGCCCTCAAGGAGGAAGGGAGTGGGGAGAATTAGACTCCACCTCCTGGAGGGTAGTATTTATATTAATCATTTAAGTTCTTCTGTAAGAAAGAACTCATTTAGTCAACCTCTTATACCGGTATAGACTCTCGTGTATATTTATTTAAAGGTTTGGGTTATCATCTGATAATCAGGCTCAGATTGTTTGAATTTTGGCCATTGGGTGTTCTTTTTAGGTTGACTCCTATATCCCTTCAACATACCCTGTCTTTTTGTTTTTTGAGTGTTTCTTTACTTTCTGGCACTCCTGTGGATTTCCTGCCCCAGCCCTAGAATCCATCATTTCTCCAAGGAGCCCTGGTTCCTTCCACTGGAGAGGTCTGTTTTTCAATCCAGACCTCAGCATCACTTACCCACCCACTCAGTCAGCCATTCAAGGGATATGGATGTATATTCTATCGTGCTGATGATTGACCCAGATGTGGAATATACAGTGGGGAACAGCGCAGACAGGTCCACGCCTTCAACTGCTAGTGATGTGGCCTGCAGGACAGACAATGAGCAAATGTCAGCTGAGAAATACATAACTTTGATACATGCTGTTAAGGGAAGGGACAGGGGACTCAGATGAAAAATAATCTATGTCAGGGGCCTGGGTTACATCGAAGGCTGGAGAGGGCCCCTGTGAGCAGCTAACATCCAGGTGGAAAGCTGAAGGATAAGAACTATTCAGCCATTCAAAGAGCAGAGGGAGGAGTCTTTTCAGACTGCAGGTTAGTGGGGCACGGCTAGATTTTTTAAAAAGGAACAGAACATACTAGAAGTATTAGCATGTGGAACTCATGTTCCCTTTATGTGTAGGTTGATGTGTTTACTAGTTAATAAGATATTTCTTACTGGGGATGATTGTCAGAAGAAAGTTTGGAAGCCACTATTTCAGGAGGAGATAAAGGCAGATGAAAGCTCTGAAAAGAGAAAAAGCCATAACACACTTGAGGATCTGAAAGGGGGTAGGTGTGCCTGTGGGGAGTGAATCTAGCATGCGAGAAGAGGCACAGCACAGGGAGGCACGCAGCCCACCAGCAGGGCCGAGGAGGCCTTGGTATTTTAATGAGCAAGCAGTGGGAAGTCATTGGAGGGTTTCAAACAGGGAAGTATTGATATTCAAGAAAAACTTCTAGGCTCCTGTGTGGAGCGTGGAAGGAGAGGGCAAATGAGGAAAGCGGGGCCAGTCGGTGAGAAGGGTCGTCCAGAGAGAAGACAGAGCAAGAAGAGTCAGTCTTGCCCTCCCAGCCACTAGAAGAATGCCTGGAACACAGCAGCCCTTTGGTGTATGTGTGTTGGCCAGGTAAATTACAAGATTGCAGTAAAGATGCAGAGAAATGGTTGAGTCGAGACATGTTGGGAAATGGAAGGTTCTGCTGACAGATTGGGTCTGGGGGACATGGACTAGGGAGAGTAAGCACCCTCCCTCCCACATTGCACCTGCCAGTGCTCACGTATGCTTACTTCCTCTGCTGTCGGACTGCGTCGGGCAGTTACAAGGTTCTTTAACTGTTTAGACTATGTTTCTACCCCGTGCTTAGTCATAGTGGCCAGAAGTGGAAATAACAGAATTTTTCAAGAGAAACAGATTGTTGTAGAATCACAAAAACCAGTTCTTATCACAGGTTGTCAGTCCCACAAGACTTTATAATCTTGGATGCTCTGAAGCTCTGTGAACATCAATCACTAACAAAGATCCTCAGAGGGGTGCCAGAATTGCTTGGGTTTTAACATTCTGACAGGGAACTTGGGTCGGGGCTGGGGGGTGGTGGTAATTGTGTATTTAGCTATGTGCCAAAGACCCTTCTCCCACCTGATTTTGTGTTATACTAAAAGTTCGTTGTGGCAGAATCCTTTCTTGACACTCCTTTTCTTGACAGTGCCAATGCCTGAGGTCTGCAGCTGGCTGCCCACTTGGCTGCTGGCATCCTCAGCAGAGGGCAGCCACCTCCCATCACTGTGGAAGGGGGACTGGGAAGAGGACGGGCCTAGACTGAGCCAACAGGGAGCAGAAAGCAGAAGGAACCAGTCCCCAGGAACAGAAACACGTGAGTCCTCTCTGGCAAGTCGGGCACCAGAGATGGGCGTGCTCCAGAGATGCTGATGACTTTTGAAGGATTGGTCCTTTTGGTCAAACGGGTTTCATGCTCTTGACTGAGAAACCAAAGCAGCCATCAAATGTTACTGGGAGTGATGCCAGTGGTGTTAAGAGTTTTCATATGACAGAATAACAAACTCAAACTGGCTTAAGCAAACAAAGGGATTGCGTTAGCCTATAGCCTAAAAACTTGAGCATGCAGTCCAGAGTTTACGCCCTCCTCATGATAGCAGCCAGTCTGTGTCTAGCCCTGCTTCTGTGTGTTGGCGTCATCCTTAGGCTGGCCCTCTTGCTGACACAGATGGCCAGGGGAGCTCTGAACTTTGTATTCGCTAAGATACCGTCCAGGAGAAGGGGGATTGCCCCCTCTGGTAAACCCACAGAGGGCTGAGGAAGCTTGCTCCCAGAAGCCCTGGGAGACATTTCCTCAGGTCCCGCTGGCCTGAATCAGGCTGTATGCCCACCTCTGAGCCAGTCATTCCCCTCAATCCAGCTGTTAGAGACGGAGAAACAGGAGAGTGGCTCCCTCCAGGCAAAATGTGGGTACTGTGGCGGGAAAGCAGCGAAAGGACACTGGGGAGGCAACCTATGCACGGTCACTACATCAGCATCATTATTGTGATAAAGGCCCAATCGGAGGTAATACAGACAGAGACAAGAAAACTTGTTCAGAACCCCAGTTCTGCCTGGCTCTTGGTGAGTGACTTAACTTCTTCAAGTCTCAGTTTTTTATCTGAGAAGATGTGGCTGACAATACCTCTGGGAAGGTAAAATTCACATATCTAAATATATATATATATATACACACACACACACACACACACACATATATATCAAAATATATAAGGTCACATATTTTAAAAAATAAACTGTGAGGTACTTTTTGTATTTTCTCACAGTGCCAAATACAGTCCTTCCTTAGAAGCCAAGACCGAGCCCACGTTTGAGCCTAGCAGAATAGCAGGTGGAAGGAAGGCTTCCCTGGCCGTCAAGTGTTGGGCAAGTCAGGGCCCATCTCGTGTCTTCATCGCAAGAAAGAAGTTTCACTGGTTCAGAACCAAACTTAAGCAGCAGGTGTTCAGAGCTGGGGTGCAGAAGTTTCAGCTTTGATTTTTCTATGAAATCGTTCAGGTTATTAAAATGTCGGCCCTATTCTCTTGTTTAAGAACTGGTTTCATTTCTAATGACACAGCACCATCATGCCATTCCTTGATTTAGTCACGAGAACCAAAACTAATATGTGGCTAGTTTCAAGTCGTTTTTATAGCAGTTAGTACAGAGAACAACAAGCTCTTGTAAAAACAGATGTATTTGCTATCTGCTTCTCTATCTGCTGCCTCTCAGACTCAAAACCTGATTTCTAAGATGGCGTGGTCCTCTGGTTGGGCCTCATGGGAGAGGCTCTTGCCCAGGACAAAAGCCTGGCTGTTCTTCTCAGTGTGAAATATTTCGTAAGAAACAGGAGTCCCATCCCCTATTGATCCTATGTATAAAATAGATAACTAAGGAGACTCAGTGCTCTGTGGTGACCTAAATGGGAAGGAAATCCAAAAAACAGGGGATGTATGTATACAAATTTGCTGATTCACTTTTGCTGTACAGTAAACATTGTAAAGCAACCATAACATTGTAAAGCAACCATATTCCAATAAAAATTAATTTAAAAAAAAGAGTCACAGCCCCCAAGCATTGTAAGAATGGTAAAGGGGTATCAGAAAGAGACCCTTCACCTCTTTAGACAGGATTCACTTGGCATTATTGTCCATTGTGGACACAGAGGGGGTTTTTTAATTTGCTGAATCTCTATAAACTTCTTCAAGGCCCTGTGGTATTAACATGAGAAAGTTTGCATACATTTAGCATTCTTGGAAAAAGCATGGCCTTCCTAATAATGCTAATACTCTCAGAGTGACCCCACAGCCAGTATCCTGATAGAGGCTTCATCATCTACTCTGTCTCTACAAGCAGGTTAGATAACAAACGCTTACAGATGCGGAAACAGAGACACTGAATTTTCCATGGCTTCAGAGAAAGAAGGTTGTGGAGTTTAGAGTCCTGGGCTAACCTCTGTGGTGTAATTGCTTGATCTCTCTGTGGATGAGTTTCCTCACATGTAAAATGTAAATAATAATAATAGTTAAAAACCCCTCATTGGTGGCAGTGAGGATCGTGTAAACTCATGCATGTACAGTGTGTAGACCAGCATCTAGCACGTAGTTTGCACTCAGTAAATGTTCATTGTAATTATCACTACCTTCGTTATCCTTTTTTCTCAGTCACAAATTAAGCACCCTTGCATCTTTAACTCACACATGTACAACCCCCCTACTGGGTCTCCCCCCAGTCTCAATTATACACTTGATCTCAAATTGTCTTCCAACAGCTCTCTCAGACTAGGGCAAGTCTTGCTTCCACGCTAGAAAGATGGCTTCCTCTGAGGTCATCTCAACAATCTTTTCTTAATGTCTTTTAATGCTAAATATGACTCCTAGGATGGGCTTCCCTAGCAGCTCAATGGTAAAGAATCTGCCTGCCAACGCAGGCAACACAAGAGACACAGGTTTGGTCCCCGATCCAGGAAGATCCCCTGGAGAAGGAAGTGGCCACCCACTCCAGTATTCTTGCCGGCAGAACCCCATGGACAGAGGAGCTGGGCGGGCTCCAGTCCGTGGGGTCGCAAAGAATCTGACATGACTTAGTGACTGAACAACAGCGTGACTCCTAGGGCACCAGTGTTTTGCAATGTTGACTATTGAATTGACTATCAGGTCAGGTAGACCCAACTCACCTGGAAGACTGGATTGGGCAGTTATGCCTCCTGCTCTTTGCTTTGACTCGGAGTCTATGCTATGCTGTAGTCAAGCCCAGGTCCACCTTCTTGGCCCAGTTTAAAATGTTCCATCCAGTTCAGCCAACGTCATTTCACTTAATTCCTGCATTTAGAAAAATTTCCACGTTGGGAACATTGTCAAGAAAGCCTTTCTGTAGTTCATTTCTTTGATTATCTTGTTCTTTGTTCATTTCAACCAGTATTCTATACTGTGTTCTTCTGAGCAGTCCCAATAAAAATGCTGCTGTTCATTGCTTTGCATATGTACATCTTGCCCTTTGTCTCAGACTGTGAATTTCTTGAAGCTGAAAGCCATTGCCTCTCTTTCTTTGCATCGCCCGCAAGCCTGGGGGCAGGTCTGCCTGGAAATGAACTCACGGAAGGGCTGTGACTGCATCTCTGTGGATCTCCCACAGATAGATCTCCCCCATCCTTTCCCTCAGCTTACATCCTCTTTCCTTTCTCCTGAGTGTCTCACAGGCCCTTTCTGCCTGGCAGGAGGTAGGCCTTGAGCAAGCAGAGACGTAGGACTGCTTTGCCAGGGCTGATCTGTCCTGTATTTGGGGCTTTGAAGGTGATACACCCAGGGGCATCCTTGGACCAGGCCTCCAACCCCCTCTGTTGGAATACGTGTTAGCAGATCACCTGCCATTTCCTCAAACAAATGACCACATCGTCCCTTCAAGTCTCATTGTGTTTTCCTTGGTCCAGTCTCTCTCCTCCCACCCACACTCTCACCCTGCCTCTCCCGGATTCTCTTCCAGGCCTGTCCCGTTTCCCAGCCTCTGTTTGTGCCTTGGCCTTTGCTCTTGCTTGATCCTTCTGTGTGCCTCACTTTGGTTTCTGTTCCCCCTATTCTTTTTCTTTCACTTTCCCCCGCCCACCAGACTGTTTTACCAGTGTCATCATGACTTATAGTGTGGGAACATGGCCCTCGCTATCTCCCACATTACACAGCCTCCCTGGCCTTTTGGATGCCCTCTGCTGAGCCAAACCAGCAGGACAGACCCTCCACGATAGCCGGACACAGGGCAGCTCTCACCGGGAGGCCTCCTTCCTGCCCACCTCCGGAAGCAGGGCAGGGCTGAGATGGAGGCCACAGAGAAGGACCCCAGACCTTTCCTCAGCTTCTGTTGGGACATGTGAGCTGGGTGTGACCCCAAGACTTAGAACAGCTTTGCCCTGTGAAAGCGCGAAACAGGGAGGGTTCTCTGAAAGGAATGGTCTGGGCTGCGGGGAAGAGGTGGGGTAGCACATATGACTGAGACCCGGGAGGTTTCTAGTGCTGACATGACTCGGCTCCTAATCCACAGAACTCAGCTGAAACACCCAAGCCAATGAATAACAGGGTCCCAGTCATAAGCAGAAAATGCTCTTCCCTTTTTCTTCCTTCCACCTCACCCATGCAGCTTTGTGCAATCAGTCCTCATACAAAGGTTTGCAGAATTATCCAAGTGGAGGCCAGGTCTGCTGTTTCTTGGCCACGTCTGCCTTCCCAGAGGGTCGACCAGCATAGCTGAAGCACGCTGGACCGCGGAGCAGAGCGGGGAGAGGGGCACCACAGCTGCTGGGAACCAGGCCTTCTCGAACTGAATTTCAGAGACCAAGAAACGGTCTTCTTACTTCAAACATGCAAACACTCTCCCTGTGAGGCAGCTGCCCTTTGAAGCTGTGGACCAGGGTGGAAATAAAAGCTCTTGTCTGAGAAAGGATAGGTTTCTTTCTTACGCTCTCTGCTGACCATTCTATTTCCTGCTGGTTTTCTGCATGGACCCTCTGCCGGCAGCATAGGGGGAGCCTGCAGCAGCCGGCGCAGCAGGGCCCAAGTGAAAGTGACTAACACCCCAGCCTCCCCAGCTACCTCGGCCTCTGCAGCACCTTTCTCCAGCCTGACCTCCCCATGCTGCCTTGCTGCTGCTGCTGTGGGAGCCAAGCACGAAAGCCAGGCTGAACAGGCTGGTTGAAGAAAGGAGTGAGTCAGGTCTCAAGTCTCAGAAAGGCAATGTGGGCTGAATCCTGGTGCCAGGGGTTAAAGCCCGCCCATGCACCTCACCCATAACACAGGCAGGAAAGCGATACAGCTAAACTCAAGCGGGACATTTGTATTCAGAGATCGTTTATGTTCACCCACATTGCCTGGTATGGTGCTGAGAATGCATTTAATATTTGTGGACCCTTTTGACATTTAAATAAGGCCTGGCCAAGGGAAAGGGAAAAGATAATAGGAGTTTTGCCAAATAGGACCAAGGAATGCAATTTTTTGAACTCTTAAATTTTTTTCTTTTCCATTATGGTTTATTATAGGATACTGAATATAGTTCCCTGTGCTGTACAGTAGGTCCTTGTGGTTTATCTGTTTTATATATAGTCGCTTGTACCTATTAATCCCTAACTCCTAATTTATCCCTCCGCCTCCTTTCCCCTTTGGTAACTGTGAGTTTGTTGTCTTACGTCTGTGAGTCTGTTTCTGCACGTAAGTTCATTTGTGCCATATTTTAGATCCCACGTATAAGTGACATGGTATTTGTCTTTCTGTTCCTGACTTACTTCACTTAGTGTGATAAACTCTAGGCCCATCCATGTTGCTGCATGCAAGTGGCAAAGCTTCACTTGTTCTTATGGCTGAGTAGCATTCCATCATATGTGTACACACACACACACACACACACACACACACACACACACTGCATCTTGTTAACCCATCATCTATTAGTAGACAGTAGGGCTCTTTCCGTATCTTGGCTATTGTGAATAGTGCTACCATGAATATTGGGGTGCATATATCTTTTTAAATTATAGTTTTCTCCAGATATATGTACAGGAGTGGCCTTGCTGGATAATATAACTATTTTTATAGAACCTTAGTCAATATCAGCCATAGATTGTCAATCTCCTATTTCTGACTCTTATTTTAGAAGTAAATGTATAATGTTATCCATACCAAATATCTTGGATATCTGTTTCAATCAATCTTGAAAGTCTACAGAGCTGGACTTCTGAGCCCTTTTACTCTGGACCTGTAGAGTACACAAATAATGCACTGACTGGCAAGAAGGAAATATTTTAACTTCTGTTCAATCTACGTTTTAATGTAGAACAGAGGAAAGGAATTAAGCTTTGTTCTTACTACTAGTAATAATATGACTAATATTTGCTATACATATTCCCAAGTACATGTGTGTAACATTTACAAATATAAATCTGATGGGGATGCAGGTTCTACTTTTGGCTAGGGAGATTGTATTATATGATTAAAAAATGTTTGCTGGGGGCCTTCCTTGGCAGTCCAGCAGTTAAGAGTCTGTGCTTCCACTGTAGGGAGGCAAGGGTTTGATCCCTGGTTAAGGAACTAGGATCCATCATGCTGAATGGTGTGGCCAAAACACGTTTGCTGAGACTTCTGCTTCTGACCAATATGGAATGATAGAGACCAAATTTACCCTTCAATCTGAAACAGCCCCCACAAAGAAACAGGTCTAGCAGAGAAGTTGTCACATGATATTCATGAATGAAAAAGAGTTGAATGAATAACTGAAGCCCCCTAGGGAAGCCCAGGATGGTTAGGTCACAGATGATGAGGTGTTAGGCCCCAGTGCACCTTAGATCTGATACAGCTCACTTTCCTCACTACCTGGATGAGGAAAGTGAGCTCCAAAACCACACAGTGACTTCTCCAAAGTCCCTCAGCCCCTACTGGTGGAGTTACTGGGAATATTCTTTCCTATAAACCAGTCCTTGAGTCAAGCAAGACAGTAAACCAGAGCCCCAAGCTGTAGAAGGACCTTTCTTAAAGGGCTAATTGCTGATATTCACAGAGCAGGGACAGGATGGAGTTCAGTGTGTTAAACGTTATGTGTTCAAAAACTAAATTAGGCACCAAGAATTATTACAGACAAAGCCACTTGAAATTGAAGATATGCCCAGACATTGTGCAATTTTAGAAAAATGCCAAAACTTCCAGGCTGAACACAGAGACTAGAGGAAGATCGCTGCTAAGCTGTGGTTGTCACCAAAGATTCCTCAAGACTCTACAGGAGACTGGATCAAAACATCTATCTACCTGAAAACTCCAGATAATTCTGGACCTGATCCAGACCAACCCCTGTTTCTGAGGCTAACCCGCAGGCCTGCATCTATCCTAAGGGTCAGGGTTTGAGGTGCGACACAGCGAGCAGTCTCATGTTGGGACCTGACTGCCCAACTGCCTGGCTTGACTGGGACTCCACATGAAGAAGACCCAGTCCTGAGGGGACACTTGTCAGCATTGTAGACCTTCAGACCGCATGACATGTGTATCACAGGAGGATCTCCCTGCCCTGGACTGAAGGAGGCCCTGATGTACCCAGCAGGCAGGAGCGCCCCCTCCCTCACGCCCGCCCCCCCGTGGGTTTGCCTGCTCTCGGCGATGGGTGCGTAGTCAGGCAGCCTCAGTGGCCTTGCTCCTCTACTGGGGTTTGTCCTGGTTTCTCCTGGGAAGTGGCAGCTGTAGACGAACCCTTTCACTTTGGGTTTCTCCTCAGTTCACACTTCTGCCTGCTTTTCAAAGTCCTTGAAAAGGCAGCCTAGCTCTTTCAAAGCACTTTTTCCGGGGGCCAGAAATTTCTAGAACATGTCAATGACTGCCTGCTGTTGTCTTGAGTGTTTTAAGACTTGATCTGCACCCATTGTAGGAATGGACTTTGCCCATGGATGCCCCCTGCCATCTCTCCTACCACCTGGAGTACGTCTATGGAGCATGCAGGGCGCTTGATTCTTGTTTCAAAGACTTCTTGGTAGCCTCACAGTTGGACAGAATTTTCAACAGGGACATTTGGGCTTCACCTGACAAAGAGAATGACAGAGTTTGAAAGTGAGTGGTGAGGAAACCAGAATTGAAAGAGACACGTGTACCCCGTGTTCATCGCAGCACTGTTTACAATAGCCAGGACATGGAAGCAACCTAGATGTCCATCAGCAGATGAATGGATAAGAAAGCTGTGGTACATATACACAAAGGAATATTATTCAGCCATTAAAAAGAATACATTTGAATCAGTTCTAATGAGGTGGATGAAACTGGAGCCGATTATACAGAGTGAAGTAAGCCAGAAAGAAAAACACCAATACAGTATACTAACACATACATATGGAATTTAGAAAGATGGTAATGATAGCTCTGCATGTGAGACAGCAAAAGAGACACAGATGTATAGAACAGTCTTTTGGACTCTGTGGGAGAGGGCAAGGGTGGGATGATTTGGGAGAATGGCGTTGAAACGTGTATAATATCATATGTGAAATGAATCGCCAGTCCAGGTACCATGCATGATACAGGATGCTCAGGGCTGGTGCACTGAGATGACCCAGAGGGATGGTATGGGGAGGGAGGTGGGAGGAGGGTTCAGGATGGGGAACACGTGTACACCCGTGGTGGATTCATGTTGCTGTATGGCAAAACCAATACAATATTGTAAAGTAATTAGCTTCCAATTAAAGTAAATTTTAAAATTAAAAATATAAATAAATAAAGAAATTACCTAGAATATGAAAAGCTCAGGAAGACTAACACACTGTCCAGAAAAAATATTTAAATAAAGACTCAATTGAAAATGAAAAAAAAAAGAAGTGCAAAAAAATAAAAAACCGAAAGTGGTGATTTAAATGAGACTTATACAGACTTCTCTGCCCTGGAATCTCTAGCAGAGGAGAATTCCTCTAAAAAGGAATCTAACAACAGATGATTATACAGCTTAAAGCAAGTCTCCTAAGCAAGACCGGTCATCTGATTTAAACTGGATTTGGAAGTAAATCTTCTCTGCCTTCCCTGATGGCTCTGTGGCAAAGAATTTGCCTGCCAGTGCAGGCGATGGCGGTGTCAATCCCCAGGTCAGGAAGATACCCCTGAGAAAGAAATGGCAACCCACTCCAGTATTCTTGCCTGTGAAATTCCATGGATAGAGGAGCCTAGCAGAATACAGTCCATGGGGTCACAAAAGAGACACAATTTAGAGACTATGCAACAATAACTCCTTGGGCTCAGGACCCAGTCTGGAGGTGGCCGGAACCAGCCTGACCCAGGGGTGGATGTACCCAGCCAAGCAACACCTGTGCTGTGCTCTCCCAGCACAGAATCGTCCACTCAATTCATGAGCAGAGGCTGAACGCAGAGCCCTGGAGTGGGAAAGGCACATTCCTGGTGGCCATTGCCAGGCAAGTGATCTCTATGCACTAATGAGAGTGAACAGCACAGGGCTGTTGTTAGTCTCCACTTTATAGATCAGGAAACAAAGGTATTGAAAGAGCAAGTAAGACACCCTCTGCCACGGGGTGAGTCAGCAGAAGACGGCCCAGGACACACTCTTGGCCTCCTGGGCCAGCATTTGGCTCTGCTTCTGTGCTCTCAAGACGTTTCCTGCTTCATCCATAGCAAGGGTTCCTTGAGACCCTCATTCTTTGATTCCTCCCCTAACGCAGTCAGTTCTCCTGAGGTTTGCTCAACAGCCGGAGGCCCTGCCTTCCCTAGCCTCCCTTCCTGCCTCCCCTTGGCTGTCTTGTGGGGTGTCTAGCTCCAGCTGGCGTCTTACACACTCGTCCCAGTTGGCCTCCTCACTCACTCCAGCACATCCACCAGGTGGTCCCTGTGCCCTTGGCTGTGCCAGCAACTTACCCACACAGAGTGGCTCAGAAATGCAGCCCTGCCCTGGGGTTCCCAGCCTCGTTTCCTTCCCTGACAGCTTTGGCCGCACACACTGGTCTCTCTGGTTCCTCGGGCCACTCCCTGCACCCTCTTCCTTGTCTCCTTCTCTGCCTGGAAAGCCCTCCTCTTCCTGCACCTTCAGGGCTCTTTCAGGAGTTCGAGGCCCCTCCCAGCTCTTCGAGAGCTCCTGTGTTCCCTTCTCTGCAATGTCCTCTTGTACCCCCCAGAAGATACACTGTGGTCTCTCCAGCTGCCATTTGCCTCCAAACTTTGGCCCCAACTCTCACTAATTGCTCAAATTTACATTTAAGGTAATGTGCTAGGCCAGATTCTAAAATTACCCAAGGATTTCCTGTCTCCCTTCTTGTGTGCACACCATTTGAATATATTGGATTTTACTCACGTGATTAGGTTATGTTTTATAGCACAGCTGACCTTAAGGGCAGCTTCCCTTGTGGCTTAGCTGGTAAAGAATCTGCCTGCAATGCAGGAGGCCTGGGTTCAATCCCTGGGTTGGGACGATTCCCTGGAGAAGGGAAAGCCTACCCACTCCAGTATTCTGGCCTGCAGACTTCCATGGACTGTATAGTCCACGGGGTCGCAAAGAGTTGGACACGACTGAGCAACTTTCACTTTCACTGACCTTAAGGGAGATTAGTATCACAGTGGCCCTGACTTAATCATAACAGGGACCTCAGTCCTATGACCAAATTCTAGCACCAACAAGAAAGCGCTAAAAGTGCCCCGTTTCCTCAGAACCTCCAGGCAAGAAGAGCTCAGCAGGGTCAACACCTTGATTTCAACATGGTGTCACCCTGTGCCTAGAGCCCAGGCATGCTGTACCAGCCTTCTGATTTATAGAACTTAACTGGGAACTCATAAATGGGTATTGTTCCAAGCAGGTAAATTGGTAGTTATTTTTGTGATGCTGTAGAAAACCAATATAAGTGACTACTGAATTGTGTTGGAGCTGTGGATTCTCCACATTTATCCTGGCACCTGCATCTCAGGTCGGCAGCTGCAGCCACACTTTGTTGACTGTCAGTCTTAGATTGCAGACTCCCAGCACAAGAGCCTGGCCGCCTGGTTCTCCCTGAATATAATTCAGCAACAAGAGGGATTCTTGGTTTCCAGCACTCTGCTGCCAGCTGCAAGACAAAGATGAACTTGGCCTTTCTGCCCTCGGGGGCTTCTAATCTAGTAACTGAATAATCACATAAAGAGTATAATACAAAGTAGATCAAAACAAGAGAAGTTATATCCAGTATTTGAAATCAAAACCTTCTTAGAGGAAGTGACATCGGAGCTGAACCCTGAAAGCTGAGTGGGGTTTTTACTTTAGGGATGAAAGTAGGAAATTGCGTGGATTTTTTAAAAGAAATAGTATGTCCGACATTTGACACATCAGGTGATTTAGAAATGAAACAGTATTCTGGGTCCATGGTGTGTGAAGGCTCTTGAATCATTGGAAGTAGTGTGTTTGAGAAACTTGGTGAGAAATTGGGGGCCATAGAAAGTTTAGAGGCTGGGGCAGGTAGAATCAAGGCTAACTGAGTATGCAGGATGGATTAAAGTAGAGGCAGGTAGGAAATGATTGTTTGCAGACTGTGGGAGAAGAAGAGGTAAAAGTTAATCAGAGCCTGCATCGTGACTCTGGCAGTTGGGACAGAGGGAGGAGAGAATGTCCTAGTCATGGGAGAAGATAGAAATTCCACCAGTGGAGCCACAAAATAAACATAGCATCCCGTGGGTCCATCCATCAGTCCCACCTTCCTCCACTCATTCCCGTATTTAAGATGTGTTGTATGTCTCCTGTAGCCAATAATCTGTCCCAGTGCTGCCCCAAAGGCAAACATCACGACATTTGAGGAAATATGACTGTGTTACCAAGAGGCAAATGTTAAGTCCTGTAAGAGAAGCGTGGCTGGAGAACTACAGGCTCAGGAGGGAGGAAGATGGCACCCAGCTGCAGCCACAGAGCCTTCGAGAAAAAATGACGTGGGGTCACTGTTTAACTTGTAGGTGGCAGATTTAAAAGGAGACGGGTCTTTGTGTCCCTCCTCTAACTACCAATGAAACTTCATCTCATCCCAGTACATACACACCCTCACCCTCACCCACGCATCCACCCACCACACACAGGCACACACACACACACACAGTCAGCTGGAGCTGGCTGACTTGAACCCCACAATGACAAACATGGAGAAACAGTTATTCCTGCAAATGCTCAGTTGGGTTTTTCTAGAAGACAACTGGGGAGCCCTTAGACACTGGCTTCTTTCACTCACCTCCCTGACTGACCACCCGAGCTGTGATTGTTTTCAAGAGCACACCGGCTAAGAGACACACAGCATCGCTTTTGTTCAGCCACCACCAGACCAGCCAAGGGGCGGCTAGGCCAACAGGACTCTTCCTCCTTCCCCCTCGGTTCTGGGTAAGCACACATCTTCCACCCTTACTTTAAAGGCAGAAAATTTGTTTTTATCATTTGCCAACACAGCTGAGGATGATTATTAATTAATCAAAAACACTGACTTTTAACTTCCCACGCTCTCTCCAGAGATGCTCCAGTGACAGCGTGCATCTGGACTTCAGAGCTGTTTAGATAGAAGTGGGCACCATGCAGCAAAAGACTTGGGCTTTTTTTTTTTTTTTTCTGGTTTATTCTTTTTTAAAACACAACTCTAGTTTAATCCCATTTAGCCAGTAAACTTGATTTTAAGGTGGTCCCATTTTGTGGGGTTTTCTATTGGTCTTTTTTATACAGCTTCCTTTGAAACCAGAAGTGCTGTGTCAGGATTTCACAAAAAGGAAAATAAGTTCAGAGCATTTTCTGTTCATCAAAAGCTCAGACCGAAGCACACGAGCAGCATGTTTCCATGAATAATGAAACACCATTGTCCTCCTCTGCTGGTGAGCTTCTGTGCTGGTAGTGCCCTCCAAATTCAAGGTCTCAGCAAGGAGTACCTAACAGCTGCCGAGACCATGTTTGAAATGTTACAGCTGAAACATCACAGCAAAGGCTGATCTGATTCAATGGGCTGAGGTTTAAGCGACAGTCTCTTCCCCTCGGTTCTAAGATGGCGCTGCTGAGGAGTCATCTCCCCTCTCTGAACTTGAGCTTTGTGGCCGTACAGTGGTTTTCAGTGAAAAAAGAAAGAGGCGGCAGAAGATCGCTTGCCTCAAATTACACATCAAAGCCTAATGGCTACCTCTAGAGCGAGACGGGTGTGCACCCTTGGCTTCACTGCGTGGCAGAGGCTAGAGTGAAAACTAGGTGCCTTTTTAGGGGCTGTACCTAAAAGAAGATTTACAGAAGAAGATAGAAGATTTTAAGCAAAACCAAGCTTGGGAGGCAAGTGAGCTTCCCTTCCACTCAGCGAGGCCCACATCTTCGAAATCTCACTGAAGACTCTGCTGGGAGTGCGTTGTCTTATAAGTGCAGCTGTGCCGACTGGGGATAGGTGTTTTGTGAAACATGGAGTGGAGTCCCCCCTCCCCTCGGCATGAGCCTGCGCCCCTTCCTGCTGCTCCTCTTCCTCCTCCTCAGTGATCTGTGTTCTCTCCAGCACATTTAGGACAACTCCTGGCATTGCCAGTGTGCGAACCATCCAGGCTTTGTTTCTTCTCTTTGCCACCTGCCACCGGTCTCTTCGTCCTTGTCATTGTTCTTCAACAGCTCCACTGGAGGCGTTCGAGGGAAATAAAAAGATAAAAACTCCAGCTTGTCACAGTCCATTTGCTTCTTGTCAACAGCTCTGCTAAAAGGCAGAAGAGGAAGCTATTGGCCAAGATAAGAGTTTAGATAAGGTTTGGGGATTATCTGTAGAATTTCATGTATTCGAGGTTACCCTCCTAAGCACCTGAGGATAATGGGGGAAGGGTGGGGTATGTTTATCAAGCACCTGTTTTTAGGAAGTTAAGAGCAAGATTCTTCAGTCATTTCTAAGAGCTGGTCAAAATAACTCGAGATAAAACTATCATAGCTACTTTATACCTTGTTGACATAAAACTAGCAAGCAGCTAACTATCCACTCCATTGTTTAGCTCCCTGAAGCTGACTGACTCTGGAAGTGGAGAATTTCCTATCTCTTGTTAGGCGAGGAAAGAATTTAACTCACTCGGGTTAATAGGGGTCCGTGACAGCCCTGCTGTTCCTTTGAATGGCTAGGAAGAAGCAAATTGAATAGAAAAGTAGAGGTATTTGACTACAAGTAATAGAAAACAACTGAAACTAATTTAAGTCAAAAAGATCCATTTATTGGAAAGACACAGCAGAGGACCTCAAGGGACCCAAGGGCCAAGTCTCTGCAAAGTGCTGAGGCTGAAGCCTGGAAGGCTTTAGGTCAATCAGTCCACCGCACAGTTTCTCCTTAAAAACACTGTCCATCCTCTTCAGTCCTCTCATTTATACCTTAACCCTTCCCCTTGTCCTACCCCTTCCCCTCCATATGCAGGGGAAAGCAGAGCTGATCCAAGCTCCCAAATTTCCACTTTCACAGGGCTAACCAGCAAAGAAACAAAGACTACTCTCTTCTGGTAACAGAAGAAAGAGCATCTGATTGGCCCAGCTTGAGAGAAGTATCTACCTTTGGCCCAGTCAGCTCTGATGGGAAGATGGGGTCGTGGTTATAAATATGGCTGCTGGTTCAGGGAGGGCCAGTGCTCAGAAAAAGTGTAGGGTGATGGGGTAGGACCACTCAACATTCATTAATCCAGCAACAACAAAAAAGGGCCATTGTACCTGTTTCCCTCATACTTAAACAATCTAGAGGAAAACCTACACATGTAGGAAGACAAAATCTTTTAGTACTAATTACTGTGAGCATAAAAACCCTGATTAGAATGAGCTCTTAGGAAATAACCAAAACAGCCCATCTCCAGTTGAATAGATAAATACATTAAGGATGGGCATAAAATGGAGCCCACAACACAGCAGTGAAAATTAATGAGCTACAGCTACACATTGCAATATGGAAGAGTCTTGAAAGTATAATAATGCATGAAAAAAGCAAGTCACAGAAAAATAAATCCAGATGTTTTTACTTATGTGAGGTTCAGAAACATGCAAAATTGGACAGTGTATTATAATGTAGTCTTCTATGTGTTTATGGTAAACTATAAAGAAAAAGAAAAAGTTATAGACTAAATTCAGGTCACCTGTGAGGTGGAGAATGAAAACGTGCTTGGGAACGGATAAACGCAGAACTTCAAACGTGTCAGTAATGTTATTTGTTAAGCTGTGTGGTAGCTCTGATGGCAATAATTTTGTTATGATTTAATATGTGCTTATCTACTCTTTTTATGTTCATATATTTTATAATTTTAAAAAATATATATATATAAATGAATGCCCTTATGCAAAATTCTAAGGAGGCCATTTCTCTGTCCTGGGTAATGGCCAGTGGTATTGTGCTTGCTTGATCGTGGGACAATGGAGAGTAATTCCATTTGTAAAATGGTTTTCCAGTTTCTATCCATGTGACAACCACCCTCACAAGGAAAGTATCTGGGGTGGCCTGTCAGCACTGTGGCCCAGAGTGCCTAAGGTATAGCCAGGCTTTTCTTGGGTCCTTTGTCCTGGATGTCAAAGCAATTATTCACCTCTATTCCAAGGTCAAATGTCCCAACCATCTCTACCCAAGAAAGCTGCCTACCTGTGAGCATTCCCATCAAAACATGATTACAGGGCCTAAGTTCCCACATAAGTCATACTTCCACCTTTTTGGCTCTCTTAGGGGCACCATGGCAGTTGTCAAGAACAAGCACCATACGGAAGGAGGCAAAAAGGGAGCCAAGAAGAAAATGGTTAGCCCATTTTCTAAGAAAGATTAGTATGATGTGAAAGCACCAGCTATGTTCAATATAAGAAATACTGGGAAAACACTGGCCACTAGAACTCAAGGAATTAAAATCGCATCTGGTGGCCTCAAGGGTTATATTTTTGAAGTGAGTCTTGCTGATCTGCAGAATGATGAAGTTGCATTTAGGAAATTCAAGCCAATTACTGAGGATATTCAGGGGAAAAAACTGCCTGGTTGATTTCCATGACATGGCTCTTACCCATGACAAAATGTGCTCTGTGGTCAAAAAATGTCAGACCATGATTGAAGCTCACATTGATGTCAAGACTACCTACCAATGGTTACTTGCTTCATCTGTTCTGTGTAGGTTTTACTAAAAAATGCAACAATCAGATTTGGAAGACCACTTATGCCCAGCACCAGTAGGTACATCAGATGTGCACGAAGGTGATGGAAATCACGACCTGAGAGGTGCAAATGACTTCAAAGAGGTGGTCAGTAAATTGATTCCAAACAGCATTGGAAAAGACACAGAAAAGACTTGTCAGTCTATTTATCTACTCCATGATGTCTTCTTTAGAAAAGTAAAAATGCTGAAGAACCCCAAGTTTGAATTGGGGAAAACTCATGGAGTTAGATGGTGAAGGTAGTGAGAAGGAAAGTTAAAATTTTACTAACTATAAGCAATAGGTCTTTATCTCATGGAATGAGGCCTNTGCCAAAGCCTTTGACTGTGTGGATCACAATAAACTGTGGAAAATTCTGAAAGAGATGGGAATACCAGACCACCTGACCTACCTCTTGATAAATCTGTATGCAGGTCAGGAAGCAACAGTTAGAACTGGACATGGAACAACAGACTGGTTTCAAATAGGAAAAGGAGTACGTCAAGGTTGTATATTGTCACCCTCCCTCAGTTAAGTTCAGTTCAGTTGCTAGTTGTGTCCGACTCTTTGCGACCCCATGAATCGCAGCACGCCAAGCCTCCCTGTCCATCACCAACTCCCGGAGTTCACTTAGATTCATGTCCATCAAATCAGTGATGCCATCCAGCCATCTCATCCTCTGTTGTCCCCTTCTCCTCCTGCCCCCAGTCCCTCCCAGCATCAGAGTCTTTTCCAATGAGTCACCTCTTCGCATGAGGTAGCCAAAATACTAGAGTTTCAGGTTTAGCATCATTCCTTCCAAAGAAATCCCAGGGCTGATGTCCTTCAGAATGGACTGGTTGGATCTCCTTGCAGTCCAAGGGACTCTCAAGAGTCTTCTCCAACACCACAGTTCAAAAGCATCAATTCTTCAGTGCTCAGATGACAGAGGATGAGATGGCTGGATGGCATCACTGACTCGATGGACATGAGTCTGAATGAACTCTGGGAGTTGGTGATGGACAGGGAGGCCTGGCGTGTGATGGACAGGGAGGCCTGGCGTGCTGCGATTCATGGGGTGGCAAAGAGTTGGACACGACTGAGCGACTGAACTTAACTGAATTGTATAAGCCAGTGTACAATAATGAGAGACGCCACACAGTAATTTGAACAAATGAAGTTTAGCATAAAGCATTATTAACTACATCAGGGGATTAGAATAATGACAAATTGTCTTGTAAAAGGTAAAGAAGAACTCTTACATCTCAATGATAAGAAGACAGACTACTCATTTTTTTTTTAATAAGCAAAAATTTGGATATGTCACCAAAGAACATATATGAGTGGCTGATAAACACATGAAAAGATATTCCACATCATTAGTCATTAGGGAAATGCATATTAAAACCACAATAAAATGTCACTTCACACCACTAGAATGTTTATAATAGAAAAAGACAATACCAAGTGTTGGCAAGGATGTAGGGAAAGTGGAACTCACATATTGCTGGCGGGAATGCAAAATGGTACAGCTACCTTAGAAAGCAGAGTGGTAGAGTTTCTTAAAAAGTGAAACAAGCTGACTCACTTTGCTGTACAGCAGAAACAAACACAACATTGTAAAACAATGTTTATTTTTTCTTAAAAAAAAATTTTTTTTTAATGTGAAAACCCATGTAGCCCAGTGATTCTGCTCTGAGGTATTTACATAAGAGAAGTGAAAACATAAGTCCACACAAAGGCATGAACATAACTATACAGAGCAACATTATTCATAATAGCCAAAGCCTTAAAACAAATCAAATGTCCATCAACTAAATAATGAATAAATAAGTAAATGGGATCTAAGCATATGGTCTAGATAATAGTTTATATTATCCAGCCATAAAAAGGAATGAAGTACTGAAATATATTCAATATGGATGAACTTTAAAACATGCTGAGTCAAAGGAGCAAGAGACAAAAGATCACATGATTCCATTTATATGAAAAGTCCAGAATAGACAAACCCATAGAGATAAGAAGTAGATTAATGGTTGGCTGGGGTAGAGAATGGCAATTGACCAAAAAATGGGTATGATGAATTTTTATGGGGTAAGGGACATGTTGATAAAATTAGATTGTGATGAGAGTTGTACAGTTCTATAAATATACTAAAAGTTATTGAATTTTTACTTTGAGTAATATTTTTTCAAAAAATGTAAAGACAACTTCAAAGAATTCAAGAAAAACAGATATAAGGAGCGGCCACTGCCACAAGGGCTTGGAGAAGCCCCAGAAGAGCACGCCCCACACCGTCAACTCCACACGCCCAACACTCCTCCACTCGCCTGCCTTGTCTCCAACGTCAAAGCAATGTGAAGCAAGCAGACATGATCCAGCTTCCCACCTCTTTACCTGCAACTGCCTCTTCCTCTTTTCTCCAGACCCAGAGGGTGAAGGGTCCCTTGTCCCAATCTCAGCTGGCCACGTGCTCCTCACCCTTTTCTGCATTGTCCTCCTAGGCTCTGCTCCACACTTAATCCCCTTTCTTTAAAGCCTGCCTCTCCTTCTCCGCTGCCCTCTGCCACATATCACAATGTACACACCTCCTCCCTCCAAAGAAAAAGGAAACTCCGCCAGTTCTGCCACTTCTTCAGCTACGTCTTTATCTTCTTAACTTCTCTAAAGAACGGTTGGCAACATGTCTCTGCTCTTCTCCCATTTGTGTGTCAGTCCACAGAAATAAGGCTTCTGCCACTTTCCCTTTAACTATTGAGAAGGAAAGTTAAAATTTTACTAACTATAAGCAATAGGTCTTTATCTCATGGAATGAGGCCTTTAGGCTCACTCAGGCAGCAAACTCTTATCTCAGGCCTCCAGGCCGACCCCCTCAGGGACCCTCTAGAGAGGCTGTTTGCTTTTCCCTCAGGGACTTTCCAGGAGAGTGTTTTTCCAAGAATTAGCTAAAATGTGGTAATGTGGTCCGATCAGCCGTTTCAACCTGATAAGTATACGAACCTATCCACGTAAAGGTCCAAACCTGCCCACCCATCAGGTGCTCCCCACCCTACCTGCACCTGTTTGTAACTCTTATGCTTAAATACTGCTCTGTAACCATTGTCCGGGGTTCGTTCCTCCTCGGAGGTGACTGAACCCCGGCGCGCCGGCTTAATAAATCCTCTTGCTGTTTGCATCGAATCAGAGTCTTGGTGATCTTTGGAGCGACGGGTTCCAGGAAAAGACCGNGCTCTGTAACCATTGTCCGGGGTTCGTTCCTCCTCGGAGGTGACTGAACCCCGGCGCGCCGGCTTAATAAATCCTCTTGCTGTTTGCATTGAATCCGAGTCTTGGTGATCTTTGGAGCGACGGGTTCCAGGAAAAGACCGCGAGGTCTAACAGTAGTAGTTCTGGAAAAGTGACTGGGCATGAGACAGGTGCAAAAGTTGAACAAGTCCAAGAAGGTTTAAAATGCAGTCCTTTAATGATGACAGATAAAAGATCTTACTTTTGAAAAATAAAACCATGATGACAAACTGACAGTTTCTTACAAGGTTAGACATAGAACTACCATATGGCCCAGCAATTCTATTCCTGGCATATATCCCAAAGAATTGAGAGCAGGGACTTGAACAGATACTTGCACACCCGTACGCACAGCATCATTACCCACAATAGCCAAAAAGTGGAAACAACCCCAGTGTCCATGACAGATGAATGGATAAGAAGATATGGTACATCCAGAGAATGGAATATTATTCAGCCATGAAAAGGAATGAAATTCTGACACATGCTACATGTGGATGAACCCTGAAAGCGTTATGCTTAGTGAAGTGAGTTAGACACAGAAGGATAAATATTGTATGATGCCATTTATACAAGATAACTGGCATGGGAAAATTCATAGACAGAATGGTGGTTACCAAGGGCTGGGAGAATGGGGAAGAGGAAGTTATTATTCAAAGGATACAAAATAGTATCCAGAATGTTTGTTGGGGATGATGAAAAGGTTGGGGTGTAGATAGCATGGTGGTTACACCACATTATAAATACTTTTAGTACCACTGAATTGTACACTTAACAAATGTTAAGATGATAAATTGTTGTTCAGTGGCTCAGCCATGTCCAACTCTTCGTGACCCCGTGGACTGCAGCACACCAGGCCTCCCTGTCCTTCACCATCTGCTGGAGTTTGCTCAAACTCATGTCCATTGAGTCGGTGATGCCATCCAACTATCTCCTCCTGCCCTCCATCTTTCCCAGCATCAGGATATTTTCCAGTGAGTCAGCTCTTCACATCAGGTGGCCAAATTATTGGAGCTTCAGTTTCGGCACCAGTCCTTCCAATGAATATTCAGAGTTGATTTCCTTTAGGATTGACTAGTTTGATCGCCTTGCTGTCCACGGGACTCTCAAGAGTCTTCTCCAGCACCACAGTGCCAAAGCATCCATTCTTTGGCACTCAGCCTTCTTTATGGTCCAACTCTCACATCTAGACATGACTATTGGAAAAACCCTAGCTTTGACCATATTGACTTTTGTTGTTAAATATTATGTGTATTTTACTACAGTTTAAAAAACAGTTACAGAGCACTAGGAAAGACATACATTTGGATAGAGGAAAATGCTTCAGGGCAGGGGAAGGTAGATAAGTGCACAGCATTTTTTTTTCTGTGCTAGTTCCACACAGAGTATTGAGACATCACTTTACCTTCAGTCCAGTCCTGCAGCCTGGGACCATCGTTTCCAATATTCTCAGTGTGGCAAAATGAGAACATATGTGTGCCTCAGGGCGTGTGATATCATGGAGTCCCCTCTGCGGGGGAAGCAAGTCCATAGAGCCAGTGCTAAGCCCCCAGCTTCCTCCTGCCTGGACAGTAGAGGTGGGCCAGAGAGAGGACTTAACACAGCTCTGTGTTCCCAATTCGTCAACACTACATTTGGCATCTGGTTGTTGTTCAGTGTTTTGGAGGAAGAGAAGGAAAGATGTTGGACCCATCTGTTTGCTTTTAGTTTTCTGGGACCAAGTGGTTGCCTCTGACACAGAGAATGTCCTTCTTTGTTTAAACAGCAGAGATCATCCCCAGATCCACAGAATGGTGGGTAGGTAAGGAGTTGGGCTGTAAGTAACAAGATACAGCTGGAGAGGCCTGTGCCAAAAGGGGACCCCTGGAGGGAGCTGGGGCCTCATACCAGGGGCCCAGGCCACGTTGTGACCTCCGAGGGCCCTGGGCACTGGGGCCTTTGTCAGCCCCTCCCATCATAATAATATCAATATTTAAATATTTAAAATGTAACTTTAAATTTTTTCCTCTTTTAGATCAAGTTCAATTGATTTCTGTGGGCCCTAAAAATTTCTTTTTTTTTTTGAAAGTGAGAAAAAAATTTAAAGTTTCATAGGCCCCCAGAAGTATCTCTGCCCTAGCACTGTGCTTCCTGTGCGTGACCTGAGAGGGCCTGGAGCATGCCTTCTTGTCTTTCTTCCTCTCGGGGTTATTCTGATGTAGGAAGAGACTTTGAGGTCATCTGCGCCACCTCCCGTTCAGGCGGAAGTCCCACGGAGGCAACCTCCAGGGGGCCATGCAGTCTACCTCCAGCCATGGGATCCAAGCAACCCCTCTAAGTATAAGCAAGTTCTTAATATTGAGCTCTTGAGCAAAAGCCTTCATCCCTGTAACTTCCAGCAGCTGCTTCTAACTGCACTCAACTGGATCAACACAGAGCAAGTTTTAAGTCCTTTAAAGATCTGACACAACTCCCATGTGTCATCTCTACCCCTCCACCCAAGTTCTCAGGTTAAGCACCCTGAGACCTTGTGTGGCAGGATCTATAAACCCTCGTCTGCTGAGCACCCTCCTTTGGACAAATACTGATGTGCCTCAGATGTGGCCTGATCTGATCACACCTGTTCCCTCTGCCGCAGCATCAGTCTTGTGCTAGTGTCTCTTATTAGTAACAGACCACACGGTTGGCGTGTACTAACCTGGGATCACTTATGCCCCATGGTTCTCTGTTCCGTCCCAAACTGAAGTTGGGCTTCACTGGCAGGCTTCACCGGTGACTCAGTGGTAAAGAATTTGCCTAGCAATGCAGGAGATGCAGGTTTGATCCCTGGGTCAGGAAGATCCCCTGGAGAAGGAGATGGCAACCCAATCCAGTATTCTTGCCTGGAAAATCCCATGGACAGATGAGCCTGGAGGGCTACAGTCCATGGGATTGCAAAGAGTCAGACACAACTTAGCGACTCAAACTGAAATTAACCCAGTCTATCCCAGTCTCTCCTCAAGCCATTCATCTCTTCAGCTTGGAGACATGGTGTGTCGTCTTTGACTTGGTTCATCATGATCTGTCAAGATCTTTATTCTGTCCTCTGGGACAGAGGCAGTCCTTTCCATGTTTGGCTCTCCACAGATTTGACAGGTATGCTTTCTTGGTCTTAAACCCAGCATGGCAGGGACTAAAACTTCTATTTTCAAATTTGCCATTGTTTTCCTGTTATTGAAGGTTGAGTCTGGACCCTGAAATGGCTGAAACAAAGACATTTTCATTTTGGTTTTGTGAGTGACTTTTGCATTCTAGGAAAGAAGGAAAGTAGCTCTTGGAGTCAATTTGTCCTTTGTTCTGGAAGGAACACTTTGATGATTATTTCCTTTTTTAAAAAAGATATCAGGTATAGGGCTAGATGTTATGGGACAGCCTTCCAGGAGAGATGATCTATCCTGGTCAGGTGCGGCGGAGCAGTGCTTTAGTGAGAGGAGGCTGGGAAAGGTAGTGATGATGAGGAAGGCCGGTGCCATGTGGGGCAACTGATACCCACTTGAAGTTTCTTCTTCTGCTCTGTAACTCCTTCGTGTTAGCCCAGAGTTCTGTCGATGCTGTTAAGCTGTTGTTGTTTTCTCTGTGTTTCGGAGAACCTTGAGGGTCCTTGGAGGGAACAGAGGCAGCTGGTGCTGACCAAGAGTGAGAGACAATAAAAAATGACCAGATGAATCTGGGGACCAGGACATACTCCTTGGGAGTCCTCAGAAGGCAAGAGGTGGACTGGGAACACGGCTGGGTTTTCTGGCATGGGTTATTCAGGGGAGGGTGGCCCACAAGGGCAGGAGAATGTGGGATGTCCAGGTTACGTGAGCTCAGCCACAGGAGGACATCTTTCAGACACTGTCAATTTAACGTTCAATATTAGCACGTAAGTAACATGCTCTGGGTGCAGACCTGGGGGATTCAACTAACCCCACACCACTTTAGCTGTCTTGTTACCATCCTACCCACTTGCCTTCATCTTTATGTTCCATAGATTTGGGGAGTATCTTTTTGATCACAAAAGTTATCTGTATTCCTCATGAAAATCCAAATGATCCAGAAGCCAACTGGAAAACATTTTATCCAATGTAATATTAAAATCAAGATGCACCAGGCCTATGTTATTTGCCAGCTCTCTTTGGCAAGGAGGCGCTTGTTGGCTTGGCAGGCTATCTGCCTTCTTGTCAGCACTGACTCCCTGTCCCAACTCTAGAGTGTGGTCCTGAAGTCCACGACCTTAAGCATCCTGAATAAACAGGATGTGAGCAGACACTTGAACTGGTAGGCGAATCCCATTTGCTTTTAAGTTCCTCCAGGTGGTGGTGTCCCTTAGCAATAGTGTTGAAGGTCACAGCCAGGGTTTTATGAGTGGGAATGGAAATAGCATCTAGAAGAATATTCTGTTACTATGTATGGGAAAATGTAGACTTTTAAACTTCTACACAGGAGGTGGTAGAGATCTGCTGCTTTTTTGGACATGGGGTGGGGAGTGGCGCTGCGCTGCATGGCTTGTGGGATCTTAGTTCTCCCACTAGGTATTGAACTTGGGCTCTCGGCAGTGAGAGCAGAGTCCTAACCACTGGACTGCCAGGGACTCCCTAAGATCTGTTGCTTTCAGCTTCCTTACATCCTTTCCTCTTTTGCAGACAGCACCCCAGTTCTCTTTTGGGGAACCACTTCTCCCGCATCCTTAACCCCAGTGGCATGTGATGGGCCACCCGATGCCCTGGCTCTCTGAGCGAGCGTGTAACCTAGACCTAGACAACAGCGACATGCCCTCCTACCACAGTGATCTCAGAGAGGGTCAGGCCGGTCAGGGGGCCAGCCGTGGTCAGTCCCAGGCTTTTTGCCTGTGTTATCAGTAAGGAAGGGACTTTATGTGCAGGACTGCTCCACCAGGAGAAGTCAGCCTGAATCCAGCTGGCCACCTTCACCCCCACAGAGGAGCCCTGGGCCAAGCTGAGATGGAGAAACTCAGGTGCCAGTGACACTGTTTGCTTATAGGAATCCCACCATACCTGAAGCCATCTCTGGAATTCTCCATCCAAACCAATTTGAATGGAGTTTCCGTCACTGACGTGGGCTTCCCTGGTGGCTCAGAGGTTAAAGCAAGGATCTTAGTTCTCCCACTAGGTATTGAACTTGGGCTCTCGGCAGTGAGAGCAGAGTCCTAACCACTGGACTGCCAGGGACTCCCTAAGATCTGTTGCTTTCAGCTTCCTTACATCCTTTCCTCTTTTGCAGACAGCACCCCAGTTCTCTTTTGGGGAACCACTTCTCCCGCATCCTTAACCCCAGTGGCATGTGATGGGCCACCCGATGCCCTGGCTCTCTGAGCGAGCGTGTAACCTAGACCTAGACAACAGCGACATGCCCTCCTACCACAGTGATCTCAGAGAGGGTCAGGCCGGTCAGGGGGCCAGCCGTGGTCAGTCCCAGGCTTTTTGCCTGTGTTATCAGTAAGGAAGGGACTTTATGTGCAGGACTGCTCCACCAGGAGAAGTCAGCCTGAATCCAGCTGGCCACCTTCACCCCCACAGAGGAGCCCTGGGCCAAGCTGAGATGGAGAAACTCAGGTGCCAGTGACACTGTTTGCTTATAGGAATCCCACCATACCTGAAGCCATCTCTGGAATTCTCCATCCAAACCAATTTGAATGGAGTTTCCGTCACTGACGTGGGCTTCCCTGGTGGCTCAGAGGTTAAAGCATCTGCCTCCGATGCGGGAGACCCGGGTTCAATCCCTGGGTCGGGAAGATCCCCTGGAGAAGGAAATGGTAACCCACTCCAGTATTCTTGCCTAGAGAATCCCATGGACAGAGAAGCCTGGTAGGCTACAGTCCACGGGGTCGCAAAGAGTCGGACACGACTGAGCGACTTCACTTCTGTCACTGACAACTAAGATGCTAGAATAAGGAAGGTTATTCTTTTGACAACTGCACTAAAAAACATCTTCCTTGAGAAAATAACTGGCTTTGTAGTAGTATTTTGTTTATTCTATGTTGAATTTATCAATTATTAGATATAATGAGTAGGAGAGATCAAATGAGGCCATTTTGAATTATTGTACAAGTGATATTTGGGGGTTTTAAGTTCATATAAATTTTATAGTACTCAGGCAACAATAGGGCAAGGTAAACATGAGGAAAAGTGATTCCCATGCAGTGTCCAAATTACTGGGAAAACATTCAATTCTTTTGTTTATGACAATTATATTAACTATCCCGGTCAGCTCCCAGGTAGCTTAAGTGATAAAGAAACTGTCCGCCAATGCGGGAGCCGCAAGTTCGACCCCTGGGTGAGGAAGATCCCCTGGAGGAGAAAATGGCAACCCACTCCAGTATTGTTGCCTGGGAAATGCCATGGATAGAGGAACCTGGTGGTTTACAGTCGATGGGGTCACAAAGAGCCAGACACGACTGAGCGTGCAAGCACTGCAATGGGGACAGACACTGAGAAGATCCAGAGGTTTGAGCCTCCAGGAGGCAGTGTCTGGGAGTATTTGAATCACCTGAGAGTATCAACTCCTTAGATCACACTACCAAAAAGAAAGGAAGTATATCAGACTAACAGTGTGTGCGAGTCCATGCTAAGTCGCTTCCGTCATGTCTGTGATTCTGTGCATCCCTATGGACTGTAGCCCACCAGGCTCCTCTGTCCATGGGATTCTCCAGGCAAGAATACTGAAGTGGGTAGCCATGGCCTCCTCCAGGATACTTTACATTAAATGCACTTAAATGCATTCAAATGGAGTTAAATATAGGAAATATTGCCTTTCTTCACAGGGTGAACACAGCACCTCCAGTAATCATCTGGTTTAGATATTGTCGGTGCCACACTTCATGTATTATGTTTTCCTAAACTTCTGGGAAAATGCCCTTTTTTGCAGTGTGTGTGTGTAAGTTTGATTTTCTTAAGCCTTTGTTGACAGACAGGTATGATCCAGGCCTCAGACTAGGAGACAGGGAAGCCCAAATTTTATTTCAGGTATGATACAGAGTCCTCGTGTGGCCTTGAAAAAACCATTTAACCTCGTGGCCTCAGTTTCCCTGTCTGAAAACTAAGGCTCATAATCCAAATCTAGATACCTCCCTAGACTGCTGTGTGCATTAATTACTGTTTATTGTGCAAGTGGAAGTTGGGCTGTGTTAATTATTATTATCATTTCTGGGTCTTCCAGCCAAGTTGAAGCCAAGCCCTTGCCTCGCTTTTAGTTCCTGAGATCTGACAAGGTACAGCCCCAGGCAGTGAGGAGGACCATAAATCAAGGCTAATCGGCAGATTTATGCATATCTCACCACAAGGGACTGGCCCCAGGAGGCTCTGCCAGCCACAGGCTTCAGTTCTGGGGTTCCTGGGCAGCCCAGAGACCCAGAGGCTTTACTAGGACATTGTTCTAACAGGGCAAGTGTTGTGAGGCTGCTGCCACACTCGTGTCCCTCACCTCTTTGTGTACCTGCCATTTAATTTACTAAAGAGTCTGGAGATCAATAAGAGATGCTTACCCTGTCATTACACAAGGCCCTAAATTGCAAGTTGCAGGTGGAGAAGCTTCAGAAGTACTGTGAGCACTCAGGAAGAAAGATGACTAATCGCTTTCTTCTGGTCACTTATTCGGCTTATGACTTTGGTTTCTACTCTAAGTACAACAGTTATCAGATCTCCATGTAAGTAGGGAGCTGACAGTTGGTACATACACCTCTCCTGACTACACCTGCGGGTTCTGCTGCTTTATCTAGTCCTGGACGCCTTGTAGTGATTTTCCCCACCACCATTTAAAGTTCAGGATGCAGGTGAAGGAGAGAAAGCTCACCTCACCCCACCTTCTGCCAACAGTGATCAGCATCAGGATCACTGTTGAGCCTCCAGGAGGCACCCTGCTTTTAACCCTTTGCAGGAAGGCTAATCTCCTCGTATCCAGGGCAAGTTGGATAAAGAGTTCCAGTAGGTTTGGATCTTGGCCACGTGCAGAACCCTAGAACCCGCGGGGGCATTGCAATGACCCAGTCCATGAATGTCCAGAAGAACAGAGGGGCACAGATGCATCCCATATCCGGTGTCATCTCACTCGGCAGAGGCTGGAACAATCTGATTTTAGGGAAATCCTAAGCCCCCAGTAAAGCACCGTGCTTAATCTACCGAGGACTGAATCCCATTGTCCAAATGCAGGTCACATCCCTGCCTGTGTGCTTGACATCCTTGTCAAGGAACGTGCCCACATCTGATCGCACTGATTCATAACCATCTCCTTCCAAATTTAGTTCTTCATGCTGATACCACCAGCCCTCATTCACCCCACAAGCCCCAGCCCTCACTTTCCCTGCCTCTGCAATACCCCTGCAAACCAGCAGGTCCCACGCGCGGCTCTTTTGTCTGCTTAGCACAGCAGGCAGACAGCAGGGGTACTGGTGAGTGCTAGTTAACTGATTAATGATTATAAAGCACTTTGAAAGCATAAAGAACTAGATAAATGCCAAGTATTATTGTTATTAATGCTGAGGAGGCTGTTTAGTCATCCTTGGCCTTGAACTCAGCTCACTGCCCCCACTGTGGCCGCAGGCTGATCTGTGAACTAGGATGAGAACCCTCCTCCTCCCTGCAGGCGCTGTTTCACACTGAGTCAGTGACCAAGGTGAAGGGCAGGGGCCAGGAAACCTCTCCTCGTCTCCCACCTGCTCTCGAAGCACTGCCTGCTTTGTGGCTGTCATGCTAACATTTACCGAAAGCCAGGCTCTGAAACTGCCTCTCTTGTTTCCCATTCACCTGTTTGGTAAGTTCATTTGAGTTCTTGATTACGGTGATTAGGGCATCTCTGTGCGCACACAGGATGGATGCCAGAGTCAAGCCCTACTCTTCATTAGCGGCTGGACTCACTTGTTCACATGATCTGGCCATTCTCTTGTTTGTGTATTTTTGAGGGCTGCACTCTTCTCTGCTGCTGCTGCTAAGTCGCTTTAGTCGTACCCAACTCTGTGCGACCTCATGGACTGCAGCCTACCAGGCTCCTCCATCCATGGGATTTTTCCAGGCAAGAGTACTGGAGTGGGGTGCCATTGCCTTCTCCGGCACCCTTCTCTAGATGCCCCTAAGTACATGTGCTCATTTGACAGAGCAGCTCTGTGTGCTGGAGAAAACAGGTGGTGGTTTCTCCATTTCATAGACATAAGAGCCAGGGGCCTCTGAATCCTGGTGACTGGATCAAGGTGCACCCAGCTCTCTTGCACCCGACACTCAGCAGTGCCCTCTGCCAGCAGCAGACCCCAGGCATCTGGCAGGACGTTCCAGGAGATGGCGAAGAGCCTCCACAACACAAGGCCTTAGAATTCACCCATGCAATGGCCTCCATTCAAAGATGAAAAAACCGAGGTCCCCAGAAGTCAAATTACTGGTCTAAGATGACAGCACCAGTGAAGGAGTGAGGCTTGAGGCCAGCCTTTGGCCAGGTTTCTTCCTTCTTCAGTAGCCATTTGTAATTCAGAGTGGTGAGGGTTCAGGTGGATTCATATTCTTTGCACTTTTCTGTGTTTTCCATATTTTCCTTCCGAAACAATAGACACAATCTGAAAGCAAATGACTGCTCTAAGTGGATAACCACGGGTGTGGAGTGCTGCCTTCCTCTCCCCTGAGCACAGAACTCTTCTTGGGTGAGTAGATGATCTTTCAGTGGAGGCTCAGAGAGGGCAGGCATTGCCGGTTTTCTTAGTGCTTTGAACTGCCATAAGAAAACACCACAGTCTAGGTGGCTTATAAACACCAGGAATGTACAGCTCCCAGTTCTGTAGGTTGAAAGTTTGCAATCAGGGTGCCCCCACGGTCAGATGAGGGCGTCCTCCAGTCTGCAGACTTGTGGCCTTATGGTAGAAGGGGCTGGGGCACTGCGGAGGCCCCCCTTTAAAAAAATATTTTTATTCATTTATTTTAATTGGAAGATAATTACTCTACAATCTTGTGGTGGTTTTTTCCATACATCAGCATGAAATTAGCCACAGGTGCACATGTGGCCCCCATCCTGGACCCCCTCCCGCCTCCCTCCCCACCCCCTGCCTCTGAGTTGTCCCAGGGCACCGACTTGAGTGCCCTGCTTCATGCGTTGAACTTGCACTGGTCATCTGTTTCACATACGGTAATATACATGTTTCAGTGCTATTCTCTCAAATCATCCCACCCTCACCTTCTCCCACATAGTCCAGAAGTCTGTTCTTAATCTGTGTCTCTCTTGCTATCTTGCATTTAGTATCAATGTTATGGTCATTCTAAATTCCATATATATGCATTGATATACAGTCCATGGGATTCTCCAGGCAAGAATACTGAAGTGGGTAGCCATGGCCTCCTCCAGGATACTTTACATTAAATGCACTTAAATGCATTCAAATGGAGTTAAATATAGGAAATATTGCCTTTCTTCACAGGGTGAACACAGCACCTCCAGTAATCATCTGGTTTAGATATTGTCGGTGCCACACTTCATGTATTATGTTTTCCTAAACTTCTGGGAAAATGCCCTTTTTTGCAGTGTGTGTGTGTAAGTTTGATTTTCTTAAGCCTTTGTTGACAGACAGGTATGATCCAGGCCTCAGACTAGGAGACAGGGAAGCCCAAATTTTATTTCAGGTATGATACAGAGTCCTCGTGTGGCCTTGAAAAAACCATTTAACCTCGTGGCCTCAGTTTCCCTGTCTGAAAACTAAGGCTCATAATCCAAATCTAGATACCTCCCTAGACTGCTGTGTGCATTAATTACTGTTTATTGTGCAAGTGGAAGTTGGGCTGTGTTAATTATTATTATCATTTCTGGGTCTTCCAGCCAAGTTGAAGCCAAGCCCTTGCCTCGCTTTTAGTTCCTGAGATCTGACAAGGTACAGCCCCAGGCAGTGAGGAGGACCATAAATCAAGGCTAATCGGCAGATTTATGCATATCTCACCACAAGGGACTGGCCCCAGGAGGCTCTGCCAGCCACAGGCTTCAGTTCTGGGGTTCCTGGGCAGCCCAGAGACCCAGAGGCTTTACTAGGACATTGTTCTAACAGGGCAAGTGTTGTGAGGCTGCTGCCACACTCGTGTCCCTCACCTCTTTGTGTACCTGCCATTTAATTTACTAAAGAGTCTGGAGATCAATAAGAGATGCTTACCCTGTCATTACACAAGGCCCTAAATTGCAAGTTGCAGGTGGAGAAGCTTCAGAAGTACTGTGAGCACTCAGGAAGAAAGATGACTAATCGCTTTCTTCTGGTCACTTATTCGGCTTATGACTTTGGTTTCTACTCTAAGTACAACAGTTATCAGATCTCCATGTAAGTAGGGAGCTGACAGTTGGTACATACACCTCTCCTGACTACACCTGCGGGTTCTGCTGCTTTATCTAGTCCTGGACGCCTTGTAGTGATTTTCCCCACCACCATTTAAAGTTCAGGATGCAGGTGAAGGAGAGAAAGCTCACCTCACCCCACCTTCTGCCAACAGTGATCAGCATCAGGATCACTGTTGAGCCTCCAGGAGGCACCCTGCTTTTAACCCTTTGCAGGAAGGCTAATCTCCTCGTATCCAGGGCAAGTTGGATAAAGAGTTCCAGTAGGTTTGGATCTTGGCCACGTGCAGAACCCTAGAACCCGCGGGGGCATTGCAATGACCCAGTCCATGAATGTCCAGAAGAACAGAGGGGCACAGATGCATCCCATATCCGGTGTCATCTCACTCGGCAGAGGCTGGAACAATCTGATTTTAGGGAAATCCTAAGCCCCCAGTAAAGCACCGTGCTTAATCTACCGAGGACTGAATCCCATTGTCCAAATGCAGGTCACATCCCTGCCTGTGTGCTTGACATCCTTGTCAAGGAACGTGCCCACATCTGATCGCACTGATTCATAACCATCTCCTTCCAAATTTAGTTCTTCATGCTGATACCACCAGCCCTCATTCACCCCACAAGCCCCAGCCCTCACTTTCCCTGCCTCTGCAATACCCCTGCAAACCAGCAGGTCCCACGCGCGGCTCTTTTGTCTGCTTAGCACAGCAGGCAGACAGCAGGGGTACTGGTGAGTGCTAGTTAACTGATTAATGATTATAAAGCACTTTGAAAGCATAAAGAACTAGATAAATGCCAAGTATTATTGTTATTAATGCTGAGGAGGCTGTTTAGTCATCCTTGGCCTTGAACTCAGCTCACTGCCCCCACTGTGGCCGCAGGCTGATCTGTGAACTAGGATGAGAACCCTCCTCCTCCCTGCAGGCGCTGTTTCACACTGAGTCAGTGACCAAGGTGAAGGGCAGGGGCCAGGAAACCTCTCCTCGTCTCCCACCTGCTCTCGAAGCACTGCCTGCTTTGTGGCTGTCATGCTAACATTTACCGAAAGCCAGGCTCTGAAACTGCCTCTCTTGTTTCCCATTCACCTGTTTGGTAAGTTCATTTGAGTTCTTGATTACGGTGATTAGGGCATCTCTGTGCGCACACAGGATGGATGCCAGAGTCAAGCCCTACTCTTCATTAGCGGCTGGACTCACTTGTTCACATGATCTGGCCATTCTCTTGTTTGTGTATTTTTGAGGGCTGCACTCTTCTCTGCTGCTGCTGCTAAGTCGCTTTAGTCGTACCCAACTCTGTGCGACCTCATGGACTGCAGCCTACCAGGCTCCTCCATCCATGGGATTTTTCCAGGCAAGAGTACTGGAGTGGGGTGCCATTGCCTTCTCCGGCACCCTTCTCTAGATGCCCCTAAGTACATGTGCTCATTTGACAGAGCAGCTCTGTGTGCTGGAGAAAACAGGTGGTGGTTTCTCCATTTCATAGACATAAGAGCCAGGGGCNACCAGGCTCCTCCATCCATGGGATTTTTCCAGGCAAGAGTACTGGAGTGGGGTGCCATTGCCTTCTCCGGCACCCTTCTCTAGATGCCCCTAAGTACATGTGCTCATTTGACAGAGCAGCTCTGTGTGCTGGAGAAAACAGGTGGTGGTTTCTCCATTTCATAGACATAAGAGCCAGGGGCCTCTGAATCCTGGTGACTGGATCAAGGTGCACCCAGCTCTCTTGCACCCGACACTCAGCAGTGCCCTCTGCCAGCAGCAGACCCCAGGCATCTGGCAGGACGTTCCAGGAGATGGCGAAGAGCCTCCACAACACAAGGCCTTAGAATTCACCCATGCAATGGCCTCCATTCAAAGATGAAAAAACCGAGGTCCCCAGAAGTCAAATTACTGGTCTAAGATGACAGCACCAGTGAAGGAGTGAGGCTTGAGGCCAGCCTTTGGCCAGGTTTCTTCCTTCTTCAGTAGCCATTTGTAATTCAGAGTGGTGAGGGTTCAGGTGGATTCATATTCTTTGCACTTTTCTGTGTTTTCCATATTTTCCTTCCGAAACAATAGACACAATCTGAAAGCAAATGACTGCTCTAAGTGGATAACCACGGGTGTGGAGTGCTGCCTTCCTCTCCCCTGAGCACAGAACTCTTCTTGGGTGAGTAGATGATCTTTCAGTGGAGGCTCAGAGAGGGCAGGCATTGCCGGTTTTCTTAGTGCTTTGAACTGCCATAAGAAAACACCACAGTCTAGGTGGCTTATAAACACCAGGAATGTACAGCTCCCAGTTCTGTAGGTTGAAAGTTTGCAATCAGGGTGCCCCCACGGTCAGATGAGGGCGTCCTCCAGTCTGCAGACTTGTGGCCTTATGGTAGAAGGGGCTGGGGCACTGCGGAGGCCCCCCTTTAAAAAAATATTTTTATTCATTTATTTTAATTGGAAGATAATTACTCTACAATCTTGTGGTGGTTTTTTCCATACATCAGCATGAAATTAGCCACAGGTGCACATGTGGCCCCCATCCTGGACCCCCTCCCGCCTCCCTCCCCACCCCCTGCCTCTGAGTTGTCCCAGGGCACCGACTTGAGTGCCCTGCTTCATGCGTTGAACTTGCACTGGTCATCTGTTTCACATACGGTAATATACATGTTTCAGTGCTATTCTCTCAAATCATCCCACCCTCACCTTCTCCCACATAGTCCAGAAGTCTGTTCTTAATCTGTGTCTCTCTTGCTATCTTGCATTTAGTATCAATGTTATGGTCATTCTAAATTCCATATATATGCATTGATATACTGTATTGGTGTTTCTCTTTCTGGCTTACTTCACTCTGTATATTAGGCTCCAGTTTCATCCACCTCATTAGAACTGACTCAAATGTGTTCTTTTTTATAGCTGAGCAATACTCCATTGTGTATATATACCACTACTTCCTTATCCATTTGTCTGCTGATGGACATCTAGGTTGTTTCCATGTCCTAGCTATTGTAAACAGTGCTGCAATGAACACTGGGGTACACGTGTCTCTTTCAGTTCTGATTCTGGAGGCCTCTTTTTAAAGAGCACTGATCCCATTCANATACCACTACTTCCTTATCCATTTGTCTGCTGATGGACATCTAGGTTGTTTCCATGTCCTAGCTATTGTAAACAGTGCTGCAATGAACACTGGGGTACACGTGTCTCTTTCAGTTCTGATTCTGGAGGCCTCTTTTTAAAGAGCACTGATCCCATTCATGAGGACTCCACCTTCACAGCCTAGACACCTCTCAATCCTGACACATCACACTGGGCATTAGGGTTTCAACATACAAATTTGGGGGCACACACAGCTTCAAACCATGGCACTGGCTGTCTTCTCCCAGCTTAGTTCGCCGAAGGAGGCGTCCCAGCAGACCTAGTACTTGTTTCTAGGTCTACACCCTCAAAGGTGGGGCCATGTGCCCTGGGGGTGGGAGGGACAGCTGATCTGAACCTACAGCCTCTCCAGACAGGGCCAGTGCTGCTGTATTGACAGCCTCAGAGAGCTTTTGAAGGGCCTTTCGATGACTGAGATCCAACTACCACCACACGCTGTGCATGCTTCTAACCAAGATCTGTGGCCTAGCACTGTGGCCTGAGGTGCTGTGGGATTTCTTTTTTTAAATAAGTTTATTACGTAGCTCCGTTTTTTAAAACTGCAGCTTCAAGGTACATCGAAGGTCAAACGTGTACGAAGAACGCAGGCCTGGCCTAGAGTGGAGCTAGAAAGCAGAGAAGCCAGCAAAGCCTCAGGTTCCACCCTCTCTGCCCCATCTCAGTTCACAGCAGCCCCGTGAGTGGGGCCACAGCCCTGGGCACAGGGGTGGGTGATGTAGGCACCGCTGGCAGATTCCATTCTCCTCTTGCACTTCTGAGCAGATGCTTTATCCCAAAGAATTTGGGAGCATCTGGAAGAAGCAGAGGAGAGACAGCATTCAGAGAAGAACTGCCAGAGGTGAATCTGTCTCAGGAAGAGGCATCAGACCCACTGCTGAGGGTTGAAGTAAGGCAAACTCATCCCAGAAAAAGCAACCTGCCCCTTGGAGTTTTCTGGACTGAGCTGTAGCATAATTCACATGCCCAAATGATACAAAAGAAAAATGAGCTTCTGAAAGCCAGAATCATCACTCAGCACCACCCCTCTCTTCCCTTTTCGGCACACTTACAGTGTGTCGGGCACGATTATGTAGTCTTTCATGTAACCCTCACATTAAGTGAGGAGCACACTTTTACAGATGTGGAAGCTAAGGCACAGAGGAGCTAAGAGGCCTGCCCAAGAATGCACAGGGAGCCTGTGGTAGAACTGGGATTTAACTGTGTCTTCTTGTCTCCAAAGCCCAGACTTTTCATCTCTTTGGTGTTTACAGACCACAGTCTCATCAACTCCTCTGTAATCAAGGCAGCCCTCTCAGTCTGAAGTTTCAATGGAAGTAGAAAATATTTGGGGATCTCTTGGCCAAAAAGAATTGCCCAAGAGATGTTAGAAAGGCCAAGGGGCTGGTTGAGTCGCCTGATGGGGGCTTCTTCCCAGGGATGGTGCTCTTGGTGAGAGGAGCTTTACTACTGAAGAACAGGGTGTCTGTGTGGAGACCCTGTCCCCAGGACACAGCAAGCCAGGCTGGCTCAGCACAGAGGACGACTCGTGGAGAATGGTGTTAGCTGCCCATGATTTGAACAGCATTTCCACTTCCATCAGAATCCTCTGTTTTAATCAGTTGGTTTTGACAAGCACTGAGGCACAGATGTTGGGAAAGGGGGATTTCTGTAATGCCACCACGCGTTAGAAAGGTTATGTGCAGGCTGCTGTGTCGTGCTCAGCTGGACCTGGCTGACTCTCCCATACCACCCCCAGCAATATTTAACATGCACGTTCTATCACCAGAAAAGGCATCTCTGCATAACCTCTGTTAGGAATCTGGGCCTCTGCCCTGAACACGGGTCCTATTTCACCTGTACCTCATCAACATGATTCCGCCCCACTGAAGAGTCACATTGGTGGAGCGTGGATAGCAGGGAATCTCAGAAGCACAAGGCTTACCTACAGAAAAGACTTTCATCCGACCATCTCAAAGCACCAACAGACAGTAATTAATCCCCACAACACCTGCACTTGGAAGGCGGGTGTGACCACCCGGTTTTTATAGACTGGGGCCAGGAGGCACATGCTGACGTTCGTTAAAGGACTTTCTTCAGGCGGCACCTCCCTGGTGAAGCTGGGGCTGGGTTGGGGGCAGTCCTACCTCTGAAGTGGGTGAGAGACAGAGAGAGTGAGTGGAAGCCAGGCCCTTGTCACTTGGCCACCTTTCCCTCCCCAGAACACACGTTCCCCAGCTCACACTGTGGCTGTGAGCAGGGTGGGGGAGGGGGTCTCAAGAAGATTCTCAAAGATTCAAGAAACCAAAGGCGGGGTGAGGAGTAGAAGAGAAAGAGAATGAAAAGCAAAAAATAGAGCAGGAGGAGGTTAGAGGTTCTCTCTGACTTCCTGTAAGTATAATCCGACAGGCCACATGTGAGGGAAACCAAATGTCATGCGAAGCAGTGAAATTGTCACCCTCAGGAGGTGGGCCTTGTTAGGCGAAAGGTCAGAATAATCCCTTCTCTAGCAAAGCAGAAGTCCCAATGCTATTTTTAGAAACTCCTAGAATTTGCCACCTATTTTTAGAAACTCCTAGAATTTGCCACCACAGTGTAGTATGAGAAGAACCAGAGTTACAGTTCATCGCTCTGGAGTGCAGAGTCACAGTTCTCTCCACCGTGGCTAATAGGCTTCTGAGAAGTGATCAGAACAGATGTTAGTAAAGTGATCACACCTCCAGCACACTGGGGCTCCTTGTGGTTACAGAACTTGGTGGGAAGGATCAGGGCAAGCAAGTCATGACCCTCCTGAGCAGTGGTTAGGAATGTGGGCATTTTAGTCCTGCTGAGCTGAGGTCCATACCCATCCCCACCTCCCACTAGAGCTGGGTCACCTGGGTAAGTGGTCTGATCTCTTTAGCCTCAGTTTTCTCATCTGTTAATTGGGACTAGTCATGCCCTCCCTCGTGGGATGGTTTGAAGAGTTATCTGCAACAACACTAGTTCCTAATACACATTCACTGAACAGCAGCTGTTATGTTCTTAGATTATACATATTGGTTTTTCTTTACTAAGAGGACACCTCCCATACATGACAGGAACGAACGAGAGCAGTTTCTATAGGGTTACTGAAACATACCATTCTTAGCTGGTTCGGAGTGCCTCCACATTCCCAGTCTACGAACCATGACTGATTTTGCTTGGCCTAGAACACCCTGGGTTTTCTTTCCCTTGGGACTAACATGGACCAAAATGACATCCAGGACCGTCCAGACCTGATCCATGCAGTCATCTGAAAACACTCCCATGATTTTTCAAGAGGATCAGCATTACTTCTCTTCTAGGCTTCCCTCAGATGATAAAGAATCTGCCTGTAATGCAGAAGACCTGGGTTCGATCCCTGGGTTGGGAAGATCCCCTAGAGGAGGGCATGGCAACCCACTCGTATTCTTGCCTGGAGAGTCCCCATGGACAAAGGAGCCTGGACTACAGTCCATGGAGTCACAAAGTATCGGACACGACTGTTAGGATTCTGCCAGCCTCTGGTTACAACATTTTTCATCAACTGATCAATACACAACTCTGGGTTATGTGTGGTTCTTTTTAAAGACACCTAACTTAATAGGGCTTCCCTGGTGGCTCAGAGGATAAAGCGTCTGCCTGCAATGCAGAAGACCTGAGTTCAATCCCTGGGTTGGGAAGATCCCCGGGAGAAGGAAATGGCAACCCACTCCAGTATTCTTGCCTGGAGAATCCCATGGACAGAGGAGCCTGGCGGGCTACAGCCCACGGGGTCGCAAAGAGTCGGACACGACTGAGCGACTTCACACACACACAACTTAATAAAAATTGATTCATTAAAACTGAACTCACAGCCAACAGCACTATAACTCATGCCTGAATGAAACTTCTCTAACACACGTATTTCCTCTGTAAGGAAGATCACACCCCTCTTGCGCTTAGCAACACGAGGCAGCTCTTCAGCACTGTGTATGGGGCCATTTTAAACAGGGAAATTACTAACAAAAAGCACAAAGAGACACATAATGTGGAATGAGATAGACTGCAAAAAGTCACTTGTTTACAGCCTCAGAGCCAAAATGAGGGGACACCATTGCCTTGTTCAAGTTCAGCTGACATAGGAATATCAGGTGACTCAAAATTTTTGTTGCTCTGCGCATGTGTGTGTCTGAAAATGTCTACAAAAGCACCACCAGCATTGACCCTGGGATTACAAATAAACATTAAGTAGATGAATTTGCAAATACAGAATCTGCAAATAATAAGGGTCGACTTACCTCATTTCCAGGCGTTTAAAACTCAAGGAAGCCAATTCTATGGTAACTGAGGCAGAGTGAAGCATTTTATCTTTTGCAACTTGTAGGAATGTGTCTAGGACAGGAACAAGTAAAATGTCTTTCTGTAAAGATGTAGTAAAATGTCTTACTAGACATTTCCATTGTTTTCTTCCTTGATCTTTTATACCTCTGGACTTTGCTCAAGGTCAACAAATTAAAAACCTAGACTTTGGGGGAAAAAAAACAAGCATGTTGTTATAGAAAGTAAAACTATTTGGTGCTTTCTTACATTTATTATTATTGGGTTTAGCAGAAAACATTTATCTTTCTCAAACATGTCTGATTGCGTGCATGCTCAGTCACTTCAGTCGTGTCCAGTTCTTTGCAAGCCTATGGACTGTAGCCTGCCAGGCTCCTCAGTCCATGGGATTTCCCAGGCAAGAACTCCAGGGGATCTTCCTGACCCAGAGATTGAACCCATGTCCCTTATGTCTCCTGCACTGGCAGGCGGTTCTTTACCACTAGTGCAACCTGAGAAGCCCTTGTCTGATTATAACTATTAAAAAATATACATATGTAGCAAGATTGGGAGGAAACAAAAAATAAAAACAATTGTTAGAGTGGTAGAATGTGAAAACTTTTTTCCTCCATAATGTGCTCTTCAATGTTGATGTTATGTGATCTCGGACATAAATAAACTGAAGAAAAAACTTCAATTAAAACAAGATGTCTGGGAGTAGAAAAATGACTAATGAAAATATATTTAAACACAGGGGACTTCATAATCTTTCATCATTTGTTCTTTGGAAGTTTGCTCACATTAGGAAAAAAAAAAAAAGATTGTACATTCCATGTTACCCCATCATTTCTGTTCTGCAGCATTCCCTAAGGGCCATGCTAGTCTTCACAGGATGGATTTTAATATTCTAAGCCCTTTAGATGGTTTCATTCCTGTAGACACATGATGTTAAGACAGAAAGAAGAAAACCAGAATATTCAAAATGTACATGGCACAGGTAACCAGCACATTATCAGGTATCTCTGGGAAACAGGAAACTCAGCAACAAGTGATTCTGTGAAAACTACCAAGGAGAAAGTCCAGAGACAAATCACCAGCAGATGTGCAAAGTGGCCTGTATAAGGCGGGTTGGACACAGGTGCGACCTACAGCTTTTGAGCATAGAATCTGATGCAATTCATGGGCAAATATGCCTTAGTAAAATTCCCCCTGAAGGCCATCGCAATCAGCTAATCCAGGATTTATTGGGCAAGTTAATATGCCTGGCTGGACTACATTTGGAGGACACCAAGAAAAATCAGACCCAGTGCTTGGCCTCAAGTCACAGTCTGCTTGGGAAGATAGGATTCACTCATCAAAGGAGCCCTGGGCTCCATGGTCGTCCAATGCTGAGCTCCCGCTGCTGCCAGGCCAGGTCTAGACTTTTGGGACACACAGTGAAGAAAAGAAAGTTCCTGCCTTCAGATGTTCAGATTCTTGTGGGGGAGACAAACAATAAACATGAAAAGAAATCAACCAAACTGCTTCAGACACAGAAGTGCTCGGAAGAAAACCAATGGCAATGTTATAAAGAGTGCTTGTCCTCTTTAGGGAGACAGACGTGATCTCAGGTGATGGGAAGTCAGCCAGCTGCATCAAGATCTGGGGGAAGATTTCCATTGGCCGAGGATCTATGGTATGTATGGCAGATCAGGAGACCAGTCCAGAGGGAGGAAAGACTCCTGTAAGGGGGGAACCCTCCAAGGGGTAGAGGAAATGAAGTAATGTAGGACTTTATTCTGTAAGTCGGGGCTGCCTGCTACTCCCTACCTCTGCTCTCAGAGCAGACATTGCTAATCTAACCCAGCACTCTCCCACCAAGCCCGGGGCAACCTCATAAGCAGACACTACCAATCAATTAGAACTGAGGTGTGAGTTAAAGACTGTTTGCCACCCACACTATAAACACTGGGAAGCCTTTTAAAGGTTATGAGCAAGTAACTTTCAAAATAAAAGGAGTGTTTTAAGAAAGATTAATCTAACCACTGTATGCATTCTAACTTGGAGTGTGTTCTTGAGGCCACTTAAAAGAGAATGTTAATAGTGGACATTTATTAAGCACCTAGCATTTTAACAACTTTATTCATTTTGATAACCTAAAAAGGCAGATATAATTATTCCCTTTCAGCAGATAAACTGAGATTCAAAAAAGGGAGGTCACTTGCTCAATTGAAAAAACCAAGAACTACGTCATTCGGTTCCGAAGCCCTCTCTTGTTTCACTGTGGAACAGTGATATTCTGAACATAAGGCAGTAGGAATTTAGATGGAAAGATTGGACAGATGTGAGAAACATAAAGGAAAAATTAGTGGGAGTTGATGACTAATGGCTGTTAGAAGGCAGGCAAAGGTAGGGTCAAAGATAATAACCACAACAAAAGAAAACACGTCTTGGTTGCAGAGAACAAAGTCTTGAAATATGCACACCAATATTGGAAGGAGGGGATGGAGAATTGGGGGGTGGGGGACATATTTTTAGTTGTTTTATAAGCTTCTGTATTTTTTTTTTTTTTTTNGACAGATGTGAGAAACATAAAGGAAAAATTAGTGGGAGTTGATGACTAATGGCTGTTAGAAGGCAGGCAAAGGTAGGGTCAAAGATAATAACCACAACAAAAGAAAACACGTCTTGGTTGCAGAGAACAAAGTCTTGAAATATGCACACCAATATTGGAAGGAGGGGATGGAGAATTGGGGGGTGGGGGACATATTTTTAGTTGTTTTATAAGCTTCTGTATTTTTTTTTTTTTTTTGCAGTAAGTGTGTAATTTTAAAAATTAGATTATTTAAAAATCTAAGGTTGTTTTCCCCACCCCACCCCCCCCGCCCCGGGTAACTGGGAGATGCCACTGACAGAATTCAGCAGGTGCTAAGTTTTGGCTTGGGGGGGGGTAAGATAATACATCTGATTTAGACCTGCTGAGTCACTGGTGGGACAGCCAGGTGACAGTGGCATTTTAGTTCCAATTCGGGATTCAGGGGCATCTGTGGTTCCAAGATCTGACTCTTTGTTTGGGATGCAGCCGGTCAAAAGCTCCGGAGACCCTCAGCAGGTCTCCAGCACAGGTGTGGCCCAGTGGATGGGACCAGGGCTGGGCCCAGAACTGGAAAGTGCTGACACCACCCTGGGCATATCCTTCATTTGTTCACAGGTCCCAAGAGTGCTGCTGGCAGGGAGGTTGAGGAGGGGAGGAGAGGGATCCCTCTGGCATCCCTGGCCCCTGGCGAAATGCTGGCACTCTAGGAGGGAGGCCTTCACCAGGAGATGACTTCCTGGGGGTGCTTGACCTCTCTGTGCCCTGTGTGGAGATCACTGTACACCTGTTTACCTCAAAGCAATAAGCTTGTGAGCAATGGCTAATAAAAAGAGCCCTGTGACAACTAGCAGTTTTCATAATCACAACCATAACAAGAACAATCATAATAATATGTCCAGGAAAAACAACAGTTCACTGAAAATTTGAGAGTAGATTCCTAAGGCGGGAAGATGCCCCCATAATCATCTTCCTCAAGATGCTTTTTAATAGAAGGTAATAACCAGAAATGAAACCATCAACATAATATCTGCCATGTCATAAAAAATAATTGCCGGGTCGGCCAGGCTCCCTGGAGCAAGCCTTCCTCTGCCTGGCTCCTTCGTTGTCAATTCAGACTTTCTTCTTCACCATCGCTGAGCAGCTACCTGTCCCCTGGCATCCAGACTTTCAGAATGGGGCAGAAGGAACCCAGGAAGTCAGTACACATTGTCCCAGTTTCCAACCAGGCGGATGCTTTGAACTCCGGGAGCAGGCTACTTCCTCTGTGGGAGAGAAGAGAGCGGGGCTGACCCAGGAGAAACATGCTTCCCTCCTGTTTGTTTGCCAGATGTGTGGTTTTCAAGCAAGCCGGTCTGGAATGGGGGCAGCGCTTGCACGGCCAGGGTGGGCCACTGGGTGGGACCCCCCCATGCTGCAAGACTGCAGTCTCCCTTGGGGTTGCAAGAAGTCAGTCATGTGGTCATTTTCCAATCCCAAACCCTAAAAATGTATTATTTCTTTAGAAATCAGCTGGAAACCCAACATCCGCCTAAACATTCCAGCTGTCCAAATGTGCTAATGGACCCCTGGCTCTGGAAGAACCTAGTGGGTCATGCCCTGCCAGGCCCACACTGTGTGCCGACTTCACAGCTTATAAGCTGACATTTGCCCCAAAGTCTCTCTGCCCCCATGGTCCATTGTGACCCCAGAACTCTACTTTGAAAAGGCCTAACTCTAAAGCATCACTTCACACATGTAGCCTTTAACAGGAAAATTCATCTCAAGCCTCAGAAGGCAAATCCTATGGCTGCTGGGCATGAAGTAGCCCTTCTACCTGTGACACGATCCCCGGGCTGAACCTTTGGAATTTGGGGAAGATCCCAGTTCTCTTTAGGAAGCAGCAGCCCCAATGGGACAGCCCTGCCCTGCATTACTCAGTCTGGAGGTTGATTCATTTCAGTGATACAGGCAGTGGGGGAGCCTGGCAGCCACTGCCTGTTACACACCTCTCTGTCACATCGCATTTAATGACTTAGAATCATCTGATAATAATTCAGGTGATCGTTTTACAACATGTTTCTTCAAATTCTATTTAGGGAGAAAGCTGGAGAGGAGAGTGCACACGCCCTCCTCCTCACTCCCTGCTGTCCCCCAAGGCCTCATGACTAGAAACAGGGCACCGTCCATTTGGCCAAGCTGTGTCTTTGTGCTGAAGTAGGCCCAAGAGTCCACTCTTCCTCTTGGTTGTTGGGTGACATTCCTTTCATCCTTCAGGATAAGTCTCTCTGGTGCAGTTGGTGGCTCCTTCCTCCCTTGGCAAGCTCTCCAGTCCAAGGTAAACGGGATCATCTGTAAGGAAGCCCCAAAGTCAGTAAT
>SJYX01020410.1:0-62925 GCA_006410675.1 Oreotragus oreotragus
TTCAAAAGCATCAATTCTTCGGCGCTCAGCTTTCTTCACAGTCCAACTCTCACATCCATACATGACCACTGGAAAAACCATAGCCTTAACTAGACGGAACTTTGTTGGCAAAGTAATGTCTCTGCTTTTCAATATGTTATCTAGGTTGGTCATATAAAAAAGAATCATCGAGGACTCTAAAGATACTATCTAATTATTCCTATGAGACACATAGAAAAACAATACAGTTTAGTTTTACTGTGTGTATGTATATATACATACACACATACAAAGGAAGCCTGGAGTCCTAACCACTGGATCACCAGGAAATTCCCAAGTAAAGCCTTGACAATCTCATTAGCCATCAGAATGTCAAAGGATAGCCAACTATCCTTTGACTCAGTAATTCCACATTCCCAAATTCCATAAATATGTCTGGATGTTCAGACCAGGTGATTCTGCTAAATATGAAGTTTTGTCGAGCTATGGAAAACAATTTATGAAAACATTTTAAATTTTAAAAAAAGATTAAAGCTTTGAACCAAAAGCCAGTAGGGGAGAATGGGAAATGGAGAATGAATATATTTAAGGAGAAAGAAAAAAAATAACATTTGGAAACACTTAAAATCAGTGAAGTTGAAAGATACAGGGAAAATGGGGATCAAAGGTGTATCTTTTTCATAGTATCTTTTGTCATTTTAAGTTTTTATTGTTATAATTTCCTTATTTGTAATTAATATTGATACTTTTATTCCTACTTCTCTTGAAAAATGAATCACTTAAATATGTGCTTTTTCATTATTGTCTATATATATTCTCGGACAATGTATGTATATATACAGGCAGATTCTTTACCACTGAGCTTAACATTTTATATATACTCTCTAATTCATATGGAATTTATTTGAATGTATAGTATGAGAGGACAACCTAATTTTTTTTCTAAGTTGATAACCATTCCAAAATGGTCCTTCCTTACTCTACTGATTTATGAAATCTCCTGTATCAAACAGTAAGTTCCTATACGTAATGGGACTGTTTCTGCACTAGGCTATTTTTTTTTGACTTGTACTTCCCTGTTTTAGTATAGTGAAAAAGTGCATGTGAAAGTGTTAGTCTTTCAGTCATTTCTGACTCTTTGCAACCCCATGGACTATAGCCTGCTAGGCTCCTCTGTCCATGGAATTCTCCAGGCAAGAACACTGGAGTGGGTTGCCATTTCCTTCTCTAGGAGATCTTCCCAACCCAGGGGTCAAACACAGGTCTAGTGCATCGGGGGCTTCTGAGCCACCAGGGAAGCCTGTTTTAGTATAGTAGTTTGGGTATATTATTATATTCAATTGGCTAAGTTCTTTTCATAGTTAAAATGAAAACATGTGTTACCCGTGGTGGATTCATGTTGATGTATAGCAAAACCAATACAATATTGTAAAGTAATTAGCCTCCGATTAAAATAAATTTTAAAAAAATGTTTTTTATCTTCTATTATTTTTATTCTTATTCTCCCATATAAAGTTTTAGAATCATTGTACTTATTACAAAGATTTTGATACTTACAACAGCCTTTTTTAATAGAGCAATGTTATTTCCTCAATATTACTAATTATACTAACAATGACTAACTAGGTTAACCACAAGGAAAGAAGGATGCAAAGTTAACTCAAGCTATTGAATTCTAGAATATTGTCTGAAATACTTCTATGTCTCAGAAGTTTCATGGAAAAAGATTTTTTAGGACTCAAAAGTGACAAAAACATTTATGCAAAATTTTCCCTGGAAAGCTATTTTATGATTTGGAAGAAGAAGTATTTCTCTTTGAAGCAAATAAAGAAAATATGAAACCCAGTGATTGAAGTATAAATGTACATGCCTTTGAATATATTATATATCTTTCAATAAACTTTTCAAATGTTCCTGAAACATAAGCCTAAGCATAGAGACCAAACTGAACAGTAGAGCTACTTGTACTAATTGTCCTAATTCGAGTTATTTTCCATGTATGTTAATTTGCCTAAGAATCACTTAGAGCCTTCTAGAAGTTAACAAAAGAAGGCTTTTCATTCTCAACTTTATTTTCTTTGAAAATAATAAAATTATGAGGTACCATATAGAAATTGAGAGATACTGAGAATCTTTAATTGTGGCACATATTTCTCAGTACTTAAAATAAGGTGAAATTTGCACTCCCATGTTCTTTTCAGTATTATTAACAATAGCTGAAGAAACAACCTTTGGCAATCAAATATCCATTGATGATGAATAAAGAAAATGTGATATATAAACATATATATATACATAATGAAATATTTTCAGCCTTTAAAAGAGGGAAATCTTGTCACTTATAACAATGCAGATCAACCTCAAGGACATCATCCTCTGTGAAATAAGCAAGATGCAGAAAGACAAAAACTGCATGATCTCACTTTAATGTGAAATCTAAAATAGTCAAATTCAAAGAAGTAGAAAGTAGAGCAGTGGTTGCTAGTGGTTGAGAGTAGTGAGAAGAAATGGGAAATGTTGGTCAAGGGATACAAAATTCCAGTAATGCAAGATCTAATGTAACTGTAATTAAAATACTATATTATATATTTTAAATTTGCTGAGGGTAGGTCTTAAGTGTTGTCAACATACACACACTTAAAGTAATTAGGTAAGATGATGGGTATATTAATTATAATTAGGATGATTATTTCACAATGTGTATGTATATCAAAACATGAGGTTGTAAATTTAAATATATGGAATTTTTAAATTGTCAATTATATGTCTGTAAAGCTGCGGGTGGGAAGCGAAAATTAAATTCCATTGTTCTAACATGAACTATTAATACTTACTAAGCTTTCATGATTTTAGATGGGTCTCTACAGAGCTCCACTATGTCATCTTTCTTTAATATATCACTCAGGTGAAAGGTGATAGAAACAGTTTGAAGTATTTTCCTGGGAGTTGATGGTAATGCTTTAGAGTCTTCATCCATAGGTGTTCCTAACAATGTCTAAGTTTCTTAATTATGTGACAAAGGCATTAGTTCTCCAAAAATAACCAGGAAAATGGACTTGCCCAGCAGCAACAGAGCTCTTCTTTGTAAAAGGAAAGCATAAGACATGAATGGGCATTCACATAAAGCAGCTTCATGTGCTCTGCATCTCTTTTTCAAAATGATTCTGTCAAAGATATTTCACTATATTATGGTTTCTGTTATAATTGGCTCCCATTTGAAAAGAAATTGGCCACACTGGAAAAGAGTGTCTAAGACTTATTAACTTATGTGATCCTTTTTGTCATGTTAAAAGTCTTTGAGATGTGATTTCCTTTTCTCATCTTGTTTTCATAAGTTCTTGCTTATGAAACATATATATTCTGCTTTTGATTTATCAAGTTTCTTTACACTGAATACTTAAAACATTTTTTTCAGTTCAGTTCAGTCACTCAGTCATGTCTGACTCTTTGTGACCCCATGGACTGCAGCACGCCAGGCTTCCCTGTCCATCACCAACTCCTGGAGCTTACTCAGACTTGTGTCCATCGAGTTGGTGATGCCATCCAAACATCTCATTCTCTGTTGTCCCCTTCTCCTCCTGCCTTCAATCTTTCCCAACATCAGGGTCTTTTCTAGCGAGTNTGTGACCCCATGGACTGCAGCACGCCAGGCTTCCCTGTCCATCACCAACTCCTGGAGCTTACTCAGACTTGTGTCCATCGAGTTGGTGATGCCATCCAAACATCTCATTCTCTGTTGTCCCCTTCTCCTCCTGCCTTCAATCTTTCCCAACATCAGGGTCTTTTCTAGCGAGTCAGTTCTTCACATTGGTGGCCAAAGTATTAGAGTTTCAGCTTCAGCATCAGTTCTTCCAATGGATATTCAGGACTGATTTCCATTAGGGTAGACTGATTGGATCTCCTTGAAGTCAAAGGCACTCTCAAGAGTCTTCTCCGACACCACAGTTCAAAGCATCAATTCTTTGGTGCTCAGCTTTCTTATACTCCAACTCTCACATGCATACATGACTACTGGAAAAACCATAGCTTTGACTAGATAGACCTTTGCTGGCAAAGTAATGTCTCTGCTTTTTAATATGTTGTCTAGGTTGATCGTAACTTTCCTTCCAGGAGCAAATGTCCTTTAATTTCATGGCTGCAGTCACCATCTGCAATGATTTTGGAACCCCCCAAAATAAAATCTTTCACTGTTTCCATTGTTTCCCCATCTATTTGCCATGAAGTGATAGGACCGGATGCCATGATCTTCATTTTCTAAATGTTGAGATTTAAGCCAACTTTTTCACTCTCCTCTTTCACTTTCATCAAGAGGCTCTTTAGTTCTTCACTTTCTACCATAAGGGTGGTGTCATCAGCATATCTGAGGTTATTGATATTTCTCCCAGCAATCTTGATTCCAGCTTGTGCTTCATCCAGCCCAGCATTTTGCATGATATACTCTGCATGTAAGTTAAATAAGCAAGGTGACAAGATACAGCCTTTATGTACTCCTTTTCCTATTTGGAATCAGTCTGTTGTTCCATGTCCAGTTCTAACTGTTGCTTCTTGACCTCCATACAGATTTCTCAGGAGGCAGGTAAGGTGGTCTGGTATCCCCATCTTAAAGAATTCTCCATTGTTTCTTGTGATCCACATAGTCAAAAGACTTTGGTGAAGTCAAAAAAGCAGAAGTAGATGTTTTGCTGGAACTCTTGCTTTTTTGATGAGCCAACAGATGCTGGAAATTTGATCTCTGGTTCCTCTGCCTTTTCTAAATCCAGCTTGAACATCAGGAAGTTCACAGTTCACATACTGTTGAAGCCTGGCTTGGAGAATTTTGAACATTACTTTGCTAGCATGTGCGATGAGTGCAATTGTATGATAGTTTGAACATTCTTTTGCATTGCCTTGCTTTGGGATTGGAATGAAAACTGTCCTTTTCCAGTCCTGTGGCCACTGCTGAGTTTCCCAAATTTGCTGGCATATTGAGGGCAGCACTTTCACAGCATCATCTTTTAGGATTTGAAATAGCTCAACTGGAATTCCATCACCTCCACTAGCTTTGTTTGTAGTGATGTTTTCTAAGGACCACTTCACTTTGCATTCCAGGATGTCTGGCTCTAGGAGAATGATCACATCATCGTGATTATCTGGGTCATTAAGATTTTTTTGTATAGTTTTTCTATGTATTCTTGCCACCTCATCTTAATATCCTTTGCTTCTGTTAGGTGTATACAATTTTCTGTCCTTCATTGTGCCCATCTTTGCATGATATATTCCCTTGGTATCTCTAATTTTCTTGGCTAGTCTTTCTCATTCTATAGTTTTCCTCTATTTCTTTGCACTGATCACTGAGGAAGGCTTTCTTATCTCTCCTTGCTATACTTTGGAACTCCATATGCAAATGGGTATATCTTTCCTTTTCTCCTTTGCCTTTAGCTTCTCTTCTTTTCTCAGCTATTTGTAAGGCCTCCTCAACCATTTTGCCTTTTTGCATTTCTTTTTCTTGGGGATGGTCTTGATCTCTGCCTTCCGTACAATGTCACGAATCTCCATCCATAGTTCTTCAGGCACTCTGACTATCAGATCTAATCCCTTGAATCTATTTGTCACTTCCACTGTATAAGTGTAAGGGATTTGATTTAGGTCATACCTGAATGGTCTGGTGGTTTTCCCTACTTTCTTCTGGATTTAAGTCTGAATTTGGCAATAAGGAGCCACAGTGATCTGAGCCACAGTCAGCTCCTGCTCTTGTTTTTGCTGACAGTATAGAGCTTCTGCATCTTTGGCTGCAAAAAATATAATCAAGCTGATTTTGCTATTGCTCATTTGGTAATGACCATGTGTAGAGTTCTCTCATGTTTTTGGAAGAGGGTGTTTGCTATGACCAGTCCATTCTCTTGGCAAAACTCTGTTAGCCTTTGCCCTGCTTTGTTTTACACTCCAAGGAGAAATTTCCCTGGAGTTCAGGTATCTCGTGACTTCACACTTCTGCATTAAAATCCCCTGTAATGAAAATTTTTTTTGTTGTTAGTTCTAGAAGGTCTTATAGGTCTTCATAGAACTGTTCAACTTCAGCTTCTTTAGCATTACTGGTCAGGACACAGATTTGGATTACAGTGATATTGAATGGCTTGCCTTGGAAATGAACAGAGATCTTTCTGTTGTTTTTGAGATTGCATCCAAGTACTGCATTTTGGACTCTTTTGTTGACTGTGATGGCTACTCCATTTCTTCTAAGGGATTCCTGCCCACAGTAGTAGATATAATGGTCATCTGAGTTAAATTCAACCATTCCAGTCCATTTTAGTTCGCTGATTCCTAGAATGTCGACGTTCACTGTTGCTATCTCCTATCTGACCACTTCCAATTTACCCTGATTCATGGGCCTAACATCCAGGTTCCTATGCAATATTGTTCTTTTACAGCATCGGACCTTGCTTCTATCACGAGTCCCACCCACAACTGGGTGTTGTTTTTGCTTTGGCTCCATCTCTTTATTCTTTCTGGAGTTATTTCTCCACTCTTCAGTAGCATATTGGGCACCTACCAACTTGGGAGTTCATCTTTCAGTGTCCTGTTTTTTTGCCTTTTCATACTGTTCATGCGGTTCTCAAGGCAAGAATACTGAAGTGGTTGGCCATTCCCTTTCCCAGTACATCACATTTTGTTAGAACTCTCCACCATGACCCATCCTTCTTTGGTGGCCCTACACAGCATGGCTCATAGTTTCATTGAGTTAGACAAGGCTGTGGTCCATGTGATCAGTTTGGTTAGTTTTCTGTGATTGTGGTTTTCATTCTGTCTGCCCTCTGATAGATAAAGATAAGAGGCTTAAGGAAGCTTCCTGGTGACTAAGGGGGAAACTGCTCTTGTTCTGATGGGCAGGGCCATGCTCAGTATCTTTAATCCAGTTTTCTGTTAATGGATGGGGCTGTGTTCCCTCCCTGTTGTTTGATCTGAGGCCAAACTATTGTGGAAGTAATGAAGATAATGGCGACCTCCTTCAAAAGGTTCCATGCACACAATGCTGCACGTAGTGCCTCTGACCCTGCAGTAGGCCACTGCTGACCCACGCCTCCACCGGAGACTCCTGGACATTCATGGGCAAGTCTGGATCAGTCTCTTTTGGAGTCACTGCTCCTTTCTCCTGGGTCCTGGTATGCCCAGAGTTTTGTTTATGCCCTCCAAGAGTCTGTTTCCCCAGTCCTGTGTAAGTTCTGGCAGCTCTATGGTGGGGTTAATAGTGACCTCTTCCAAGAGGGCTTATGCCATAGCCAGGTCTGCCGCACCCAGAGCCCCTGCCCCTGCAGCAGGCCACTGCTGACCCGTTCCTCCACAGGAGACCCTCAAACACAGTTCTAGCTCAGTCTCTGTGGGGTGTCTGGGTCCTGATGTGCACAAAGTTTGTTTGAGCCCTCCAAGTGTCTCTGGCCCATATGGGGTTTGATTCTAGATGCAATATCGCCCTTTCTAACGTCTTGCTGGGGCTTCTCCTTTCCCCTGAACCTAGGATGTCTTTTTTTTTTTGGTGGGATCCAACAGTCTCCTGTTGACAGTTGTTCAGCAGCGAGTTGTAATTTTGGAGTTCTTGCAGGAGAAGATGAGTGCATGTCCTTCTACTCTGCCATCTTAATTCCACTTTATTCTACTTTTATTGATTGCCCTAAGTGAAGTGAAGTTTAATGAAAGCTGCTCAGTCATGTCTGACTCTTTGTGACCCCATGGAATTCTCCAGGCCCAAATATGGGAGTGGGTAGCCTTTCCCTTCTCCAGGGGATCTTCCCAACCCAGGGTTGAACCCAGGTCTCGTGCATTGCAGGCTGATTCTTTACCAGCTGAGCTACAAGGGGAGCCCAAACACTTTTTCTGCTGCTGCTGCTGCTAAGTCACTTCAGTCGTGTCCAACTCTGTGTGACCCCATAGACGGCAGCCCACCAAGCTCCCCCATCCCTGGGATTCTCCAGGCAAGAATACTGGAGTGGGTTGCCATTTCCTTCTCCAATGCATGAAAGAGAAAAGTGAAAGTGAAGTCGCTCAGTCTGTCCGACTGTTAGCGACCCCATGGACTGCAGCCCACCAGGCTACTCCGTCCATTGGATTTTCCAGGCAAGAGTACTGGGGTGGGGTGCCATTGCCTTCCCCCAACACTTTTTCTAGATCTCTGTAATTACTTAATTTCTGATTGCTTCGCCTTGCTTTGTTATCTTAATAAAGCATAAATGGTATCTGCTGTGGAATTGGGTTTACTCATGCTATTAAATAACCACACCCTTATAATTAGAGATTTGGTAGTCATCTGAGTGGTATAGTCAGTACCAAAATATTACACAACAGGCATTATGTAAACTTTTTTGCATAAGTCTGGAAACTAGCCAAGAGATTCACTAAACACTAGGGACATAATGGCTATGTTACTGAACCAAACCTGGGTCCTTTTGCTGGAATGCAGTAAAGCCAATCTATTGACACTGAGCTGTGGGGAAGGAAATTGCAGCATTTACTGTAGGGCACCAAGAAAGGAGACCAGGTAGCTAGTACTCAAAGCACCCCAACTGCCAGGCGGGTTTCAGGAAAGCCTTTTTAAAGGAAAGGTGAGGGAGGGGTGTCCCAGGGTATGCGATCAGCTTGTGCACAATTCTCTGATTGGTTGATGGTGAGGTAACATAGTGGTGTCACAGGGTTAATATTATCAGTCTCTAACATTATTCCTATCATTATCATCCCAGTGAGACAGACTGCTATGCACATAGTAGATATCTGATTAATATTCTGTTGAATGAATAAGTATTGTAGTTTAGGTGCTGAATGGTGATTTCTAATCCCCAAACACTGGAAACTCTGGGAACTCGGGCTCATCAAGTAGTTGATTTCTTCCAGTTAGAAGAAATGGGGGTTTAGTATCTGTAAAACAACTCAGGAAATGTGCATCAACTACTTCAGAGAGGAGCCACTTCAGAGTGATGTTAAAGCAGAGAAACTAAAGCTGAAGGTTTCCTTGGCATAAGAAAGATCTCATGATTACAAAAGTACTACTTACTATGTTTTCTACAGCTCAAAAAATCTGTTTCCACCTTACCTACCCCAACCAATACCTGCAACACTTTGAATTATGCTACAAAAATTTAGAATAAGGGGCAAGGGATGAGGAATCAATCAATGTAAGATTTAGTGTTTTTTCAGAAAATAACCAAAAGGTTTTAAGAGTTATTTGGAACAACAGGGGTGGCTAAATAAATTATAATTAATTTACACAATAGAATATTATATAGTCTTTAAAAATAATGATATAAATATGTCTATTGACATGAAGACATATTTATGCTACATAAATTGATGAAAGGAGCTTATAAAAAACAGAATCTCACTTTTGGTTAAAATAAGAAAAAAATAATATTTATATATATGCATGGAGAGAATATAAAAAAGATAGTTTGTGGATGTTGAACTCAATATAACTCTACTTTTGTTCACATTTTCTGACTTTTTTGCAATAAGCGTTTATTATTTTCATGATCAGAAAAAACAAAGATATTTCTACTTAAAAATAGTATGTATGAGTTTTTGGTGATGAGAAAACAAGTTCTCTCACTCCATCTTTCAATTCTGCTTGCCTCTAATTGGCTTACTGCTATACTCAGGTTTAACTATTACATACAGGTTCTAGTACCAAAGTGGGAAAAATGACTGTCCCTGGCTCCAGACTCAAAAACTGTAGCTACAATCCACTCCAACAGACAGAAACAATATTCATGATTAGTGCCAGGAGACAGTTAGGGTAGGCTGAGCATCTTGACTTGGATTAGGAACCAAAACGTGGATGGAAGTGAGTGGAAATGAATCAGGGATGTAATCATTTTCTGATGGGATAGGTCTTGGTCAGAGTACACCCCCTATGACTAGTGACGAGAAGGAGTCTAACAATGTTTTGGTCCCCAAAGGGAAACAGGAGTTATAACATCTCAAGAAGGGAGGAGGAAGTGATGCTGAAAGGACTAAAATAACATAATACCCCTTATAACATGTATTCTAGACTCCCATAGTAATAGTGACAATAATGAAGTTCTTGAAGGAGTTCCCAGAGTTTTTCGTGTTTGGGAATCGGAAATCATCGTTCAATACCTAAACTATAATACTTATTCATTCAACAAAATATTCATCAACTATGTACCATATGCATAGTAATCTTTCTCACTGGGATGAGCCGTAAACAAAAAGTAAAATATTCCTGCCCTCATGGATCTTATATTTTCAGACATAATTAACTCTAAAACATGAGTCTGAAATTGGCCTCTGCCTGGACATGTTATTGCAGTAGTTGGGATGAAAGAAAATGCAATTTGACTTTCATATGATTATTTTCTTTTGCTTGTCTGTGAACACCATAGCAAGAGCCTATTCTTCAAAGAAATCAAGCTGAGATGAGTCATGAGATGTATAAGGAAGTAAGAAGAGTACACAAGGGCTTTTGTGCCTTGGTGTTAATAGAATATTGCATTGTCTAGACACACCCCAAGGTGTTCTATAGCACCCTTGAGCTTTAACTTTTATCTTACTTAACCTGCCCTTATAGTGACGCTGAGCAAACCAATCTTGCGGTGCATATCTAATTTCAAGCAAAAAATCTTTACAGTTGACTACAGTGGCCATAAACAAAGTTCCCTTTGCAGGTCAATAGGTTAAGGTACAAGGTCAGAACAAGAATATCTTGTTCTGTTTTGTGTCTTGTTAGTGTCTGTCTGCTATGGACTGAATGTTTCTGTTCCCCCCGACCACCACCACCAACTCATGTGTTGAACCCTAATCCCCAATATGACGGTATTTCAAGGTGAGGCCTTTGGGAAGTGATTAGGTGATGAGGATGGAACACTCATGAATTGGATCCATTTCTATATAAATGAAACCCCAGAGAGCTCCCTTGCCCCTTCTGCCATGTAAGGGCACAGCAAAAAGAGCCACTGATGAACCAGGAAGTGGCTCTTACCAGATACCTAATGTGCTGACACCTTGATCTTGGTCTCCAAAACTGTGAAAAATAAAGTTTTGACGTCTAAGCCATCCAGTCTATGGTATTCTCTTACAGGAGACCAAACAGACTAAGACTTTATTTTTGGTAGCGCAAACACACCTAACAGTGATTTTTAGAAGCTCTGGAAGGAAAACAAAAACAAGTTTTGGCAAATGCATCTTTTCACTTCTTTTTTTAAAAGCTTGAGGAACGTAACAATTATAGTTTCCTAACACAGTGATTCTCAGCTTTGACTACACATTAGAATCACCTTTTGAAAATAATGGGATGAGTTGGAGGGTTAGGATTGGGTATTGATGTCTTTTTAAAAGACATAATGAAAGAGGGGAAGAAGGTGAATATTTTTAGTCTATAATGCTTGGGTATATTTATTTTATTGCCAATCTGACTTTCATCAGTGAATTACTTTAACTCATCATTTATCTGTCTTCAAAAGAGGGATAAATGATCCTTCATCCATTCATTCATCCATCGTCCTTTCTTTCTCCTTTTCAGTTTCTTTCTCATTCATTCAACAATTCATCAAACCAGCATTAACAGTGTAAGTATGTGCTAGGTGCTAAGGATAAAAATCAAATTCATACTTTCATTCGATTTGTACTTTCATTAATAAGGTTAATATATATTAGTCATACTGAGATTCTCAACTAAAGTTCAATTTTTTAAAAACAGTTGCAAAAAATACATACTAATGTTGATTTACTTTGCAAAAGCTCATGTTGAAACTTGAGTTGTTGTATTAGACAAATGTAAACATTTCTGACCTATTGTGCTTCAGTGAGTCATAGTAAGCTCTCCATCTGTCACTGTGTAATTTTCAATCTTTCATACATTGAATGAAAGGAGGCAAAGGCTTATAATTCATTAGATTCTAAATAAGACATGATTTATTTTACTCTATTTAGCTGTTCTCTGTGGACTGTGGGAATCTTAGTTCCCTGATCAAGAACTGAACACTGGTGCCTGCATTGAAAGAGCAGAGACATCACCACTGGACCACCAGGGAATTTCCATAAGAAAAGATTTCGAGATACTATCAACTTTAATTAGGAATTATTCTAATTTAAGAGCCTGTAGATGTTTTGGGCATATTTGGTGAAGTCCCGTTACTGCCGATATACCAAATCACATCTGAAATCCAGCCATGTATCTTGATCCTCAGCTCCCAATCAATTCCAAAGTCAGGTTATTTTGTAGATGAAGGTGGATCCATGAATACTTAAAGGTAAGCAGGCACTTTTCTCTGGACTTTTCGTGCTATTTCCTTCATTTTAAAGCTCCAAGTTGCAGCATAGTAGCAGGTCAAAAACCCACTTCCGTGGTCAACTCTGAAACTAGGACTGCAGACCCCTCCTAAGAAGTTGGACATTATCATAATATTGAAGTAGTTGCTGGTACGTATTCAAAACTAAGAACAAATACAGACTCACCTCCAACAGAAGCACCACAACCGTGTCTGCTGCATCAAAAGATAAAGACAAATATTTTGAATTAATCAACATCATTAAGAAAACAGCACAGGGTGTAGAGAGAGAACATTCTTCTTGCCAAGAACAGATTCAAAGCCAACGGGTTCCAAGAGAGCAAGCCTTATTCATAGCTTGAGTTTCCCTGTAACCTGATACTTGATTTAGGTACTACCATATAATATATAATTATATTTTATTAGGACTTCCCTGGTGGCTCAGATGCTAAAGCATCTGCCTACAGTGTGGGAGACCTGGGTTTGATCCTTGGGTCAGGACGATGCTCTGGAGAAGGAAACGGCAACCCATTCCAGTACTCTTGCCTGGAAAACCCCATGGACGGAGGAGCCTGGTAGGCTACCGTCTATGGGGTGGCAAAGAGTCAGAGCAACTAAAATATACAATTATATAGCTATTATGAAGTTTGCTCACAAGAAGAAAAATACAATCAAAAGAGAAAAAGGGAAATCAACCTGAAGAGAATAAAGTAATTCTATATCTAGGGGAAGATGGATTTACATTTTTGAGGTATATAACCATTTGCTACTCATCATGAATAAAAAATTGTGGCCTAAGAAATAATGACAGTTACTAATAATAGTAATTGTTGTTGTTACTCGCTAAGTCCTGTCTGACTATTTTGTGACCCCCGTGGACTGTAGCCTGCCAAACTCCTCTGTCTATGGGATTTCCCAGGCAAAAAATACTGGAGTAGTTTGCCATTTCCTCCTCCAGGGTATCTTCCCCACCTAGCGATCGAACATGCATTTCCTGCTTGGCAGGCGATTCTTTATCACTGAGCTACCTGGGAGGCCAATAATAGTGATAACTAACAATTACTGAGCACTTATTTTATGCCAGGCACTGTTAGTGCTTGACACGCGTTATCTTGTTTAATCCTCACAACAATACTATTATTCCTATTTTCCAGATAAGAAAAATGAAGCTTGGAGAATCTATGTAACTTGCTTAAGGTAACACAGTTTGTAAATACTCAAGCTTTGATTTGAAACCTAGACCTGTCTGACTCCAAAACCCATGCTCTTAACTATTATATAGCTTATTGTACTAATTTACAACTAGAGATTAGATACCTAAGCCATCTGGCTCAGTGAGACTTATAGGACTTTAAATACTTCTGTACTTTTTGTAACGACTCCAAGCCTTTTGCAATGTATCTGTCATCAATAGTAGACAAATTTCTAATGGTGATACAGTACCTCGGCAGGTAGTTGCAAATGGAAGCAATTTGCAGCTGCTGAGTACACACCGCACAGAGTTAGGGGTTGCAACAAATTGGGTACAAATGTGAAGCAGAAAGCAAAACTCATCAATATATATTTTGGTAACTAATTACTAAAAAAAATATTGCTAAGACTAATTGCTCCTCTTTAAAATAAAAAAGGAATGAAAGGTTATAGGTTTAAAAAAATTTGTTCTCATTTTATATTAAAATTATCAATAGTAAATACAGCACACACACCATCTCCAGACTGTCTTGGACATTAACTTAATGGGGATAATAGGTATGTTGTGCTGAAGTAACAACTTCAGCCTCTGTTGGGGGAAATTATACTAGCAATGTGGTAAGGAAGTAATTAATTTTCAAGGAATTTTTTAAAAAATGAAGATCCTCTAACAATGCCAACTCTATTATATTGCATAAAATGAAATGAACTGACTTCATTAGGAATTGATCATGAGTTGCTAAGGATAGGTTTTGGCCCACAATTTATATTTCCATATGCTTGAACAGCCTACATACATACAATGTAGGTTTCTATTCAACTTTTGAAATTTAAAGCTTTTCTTCTATTTTAAAATCCACCACCCATAACCTTCAGTTCAACATAATTCCATGATACTTAAGAACTTCCCTGGTGGCTCAGTGGTAAAGAATCTACCTGCTAATGCAGGAGACACAGATTCGATCCCTGGGTCGGGAAGATCTCCTGGAGGAGGAAATGGCAACCCACTCCAGTATTCTTGCCTGAAAAATTGGACAAGAGGAGCCTGGCAGGCGACAGTCCATGGGACTGCAGAGTCAGACATGACTGAGCACGCACGGCGTGAAGGTTAGTGCTGAAATAACAGCAACATGATGCTAACTTCCATGTACATATTGAAAGGTTAAGAAAAATCACTGTATCAGGAAAGGAGGAAAGGAATTTCTGATAATAAGCTTCAGGAGACATAAATGTGTAACTTACTTTGGTAACCTCTTGAAGTATATACACATGAACATTTCCAGTAAATATAGGAAACTTTTGATTAATAGTTATAAGCTGTATACCCTGTGTTGGCTGTGGTCAGAGAATCCAAAGTCATATCCTCAAAGTTTATATTGCTTTTGGGTACCTCAGTAGCATAGTTGAATCTAAATATGGTGATACAGAGATATTACAGATTAAGAGGAGCCTCTAGCAACTGTAAGAGACTTAACACAGTGCTTCTCCCACTTTATGGGGCATAAGGACAGCCTGGAAAACTTGTCAAAGCAAATTATTAGTCCCCACCCCAGAGATTCTGACTCAGGAGGTCTAGGGTGGCATGGGGAAATTTGCATTTCTGATGTGCATTTAGGTGAGAGGAGAGCTGCCTATCCAAGGACCATGCATTGAGTAGTACTGATATAAAGGAATCTGTTAATTTAAAAGTTCACAAATTCTTTACATTAATCACATTTCTATCTGAGTGCCAATCTGATGACTGTAGAAGGTACACTCCAGGGAAAGGAGAAACTGGCAAAAGGTATGAATTTCCTAGATAGATAGAACCAAGATTTTAGAATAGTAAAAAAAAACTATAAATATTCAACACAGATCCTTCTTGAAACAATAAAGAAAAGGTCTTTTGCTATATGATGATACTGGGGTGATGTATAAAGAAATTAATGGGAGGGTTTAGCCACCTATTAGAGAAATAACTCAGCTTAAAGCAAATATCCTGATTCTAAGCCTTTCACAGTTGTATTTCAATGTTTCTGGACCTGTGTCTAGACCACCACTAGAAGCAACATCACCTGGAAATTTGTTAGAATAGAAATCTTTGGGCCACACTCCAGATTTACTCAATTAGAAAGTCTGGAGGTAAGGCCCAGCAACTTGTGTGTTTTACAGTGCCAGACTAGTGGTTCTCAAATTCAGTGTGCATCACAATCAGATAGTCTGGAATATTTATTTAAAATACAAATTCCTATTCCTTCTTCAATATGGGCCTACAATTTTACAATTGGGAATTCCCATGTAGACAATATTTTGAGAAACAGTGCCCTAAACCAGAGGCTTTTACAATTTTTTGACCAGGACCCACACATTACATCAGGACTCAGTTAATATAAAAATTTTATAAGTAAAACAAAAGTTTCTCAAAATAAACTAGCACAACACTGTATATCAACTCTATTTCAATAAATTTCTAAAAACTAAAAAAAAAGTCACTCATAAATGCAATGCACTCTAATATTTTCTATTTCATTTAAAAAATGCTGGTGACAGATCCATTAAGTTGATTTCTTGGCCTGCTAATGAGCTATAACTGCAGTTTGAAAAACATGTCCTTCTCACACTTTACAGTACATTTCAATCACCTAGAGATCTTGTTATAATGCAGTTTCTAATTCAGTAAGACTGGGACGGAGCTTTACAGTCTGCATTTCTAACAAGTTTCCAAGCGCTGCTAATGCTGCTGGTTCATGTATTACCTGTCATAGGGCAAGGTCTGAACTATAATGAATACAAGAAAGTGACAGCAAACTTGATGCCTCTTCCTGTCACAAACCTATCTCTCTTTACGACAGTGAGCTTTAGAAAAAAATGAAACGAGACTAAGGGTGTTACCTCACACTCAGATGTAGTGGACAGTGAGATGTCCTTGATATCATTGCCAGTAGCAACGAGGTTCAAACTCTCAGTCTGTGTGGGTGTATGTAGGCACTGATTCTCAAAAGATGTCAAATTAGTGCATTCATGAGAACCTAACAGGAGATTTTTGTCTTTCATCATCTATCTGGCTTAATACCAGAACTGGAAGAGTTCTAGAATGATGCTTCTAGAACTGGAAGAGTTCTAGAATGATCATTAAGTTCTAGAACAATGCTATATGTGTCTTATGTCACTTTATTAAATGCCCTGTGAAACATAAGTGAGGATGTTCAAAGGAGATGGTTGTACATAGAGAAGTCAGGGTATTGCCAAAGCAAAGCTGGCTGACTGATCCCTACAGAGGGCGTTCACCTGAGTGAATTCACAGGCTAAGATATAGCCTTCAGTTTTGAAGGCTCAGAAGCTTCATATGTCAGCTACCAAAAATGTCAAGACGCTCAGAGGGAAGTCTGATATTAACCTAGCTCATTGAAAATAACATATAAAATAAGAACATTGGATTATTTCACAATGAAAAGCATAGTTGTCAAGAATACTAACCCTTGTAATCCTTTCTTTTCCTTTAGAGAAGTTTATATGGAAGGCAAATTATAATTACAAAGTTGCTGGGTGAGCATGGAATCAGAAAAAAAGAAGTTTGTTAAATGTTCCAGTATTTATGCATCATCTCCAGAATACAACACTTGCCACAGGGTACTTTTTTGCTTGATCAGGCTTTAGACAGGCCATTGTCTGTCTCTGTATTTTCTAGATTCCTGTGGCTGACTGATCCACATTTTAATTGAATCTTTAACTACATTAGTACATTTAGTCAGTACACAAAGTGTTCTGTATCTTTTAGATGTGTATCTATCTACATTTTATTTTTCTAGTCTCTCAGAAGACATTTTAATATCCATTTTTTTGAAGGACATCTCATCTGCTCCCTTTTATTAGCTACAATAGGTTTAATGATTAGACTATTAGCATTAAGAAAATCTCACTCTCCCCCCATTTTAGTCTAAACAATTTAAAAATGTTTTTATTTTTATCAAATTATTATAAAATGTAACATAGATTTAAAGGTCAATAATGCTAGAATGATTACAGCAAAAAATGGTAGAACACTGCCCTTCTTCTCCCAACACTTTCCCTGGAAGGCAATGGCACCCCACCCCAGTACTCTTGCCTGGAGAGTCCAATGGACGGGGGAGCCTGGCGGGCTGCACTCCACGGGGCTGCTAACAGTCGGACAGACTGAGCGACTTCACTTTCACTTTTCTCTTTCATGCATTGGAGAAGGAAATGGCAACCCACTCCAGTATTCTTGCCTGGAGAATCCCAGGGATGGGGGAGCCTGGTGGGCTGCCGTCTATGGGGTCACACAAGAGTCGGACACGACTGAAGTGACTTAGCAGCAGCAGATACCCAGAGACAGCCATTTTCAACTTTTAAACACTATTTCTACTGGCACTTACTTTCATCCATGTTTCTAAATAATATATTTTTGCTTATATTTCTTGAGTTTTCTAACTTAGACATTATTTACTAACTTCCTTCTACGGAAGATGAGGATTTGGCAGTCTTATACCTACACTCATACATTTTCTTCTCCTCTTTCTAAACTCAGTTTAATTATGTTTCATGAAGTCAAAGATTAGTTTTTACTTTATTAGTATTATATAAATATCATCAACTGCTGAGCCATCAGATACACTATGAGAGCATTTCCTTATGTACTTTCTTGGCTTTTCTGAATGTAATGATTGTCTCTCACTTCTCCAAACTAGCTCTTCAGAAAACAAACTTAGAACAATTATAAATCTATAGAAAAGGTCTAAAATTAGTACAAGGGGTCTCCTAAGCTGTATCTCATTTCTCTTATTAAAATCTTACTTTAGTATGATATACTATTATTACAAGTGTTGTTATAATATATGAACCAATATTGATGGGTTAACTAAAGTTAATAATTTATTCAGATTTCCCTAGTTTTTGCCTACTCTCCTTTTTCTGTTCCAGGGTACCATTCTTCTTTGCCATTATGTTTTCTTAGGTTCCTCTTGGACCTATATCTGACAGTTTTTCAGACTTTCCTGTTTTTGATGACCCTGATAGTTTTTTAAATTAATTAATTTATTTTAATTGGAAGTTAATTACTTTAGAATATCATAGTGGCTTTTGCCATACACTGACATGAATCAGTCATGGGTGTACATGGGTCCCCCATCCCAAACTCCCCTCCAATTCCCTCCCCACCCCCTACTTCAGGGTTGTCCCAGAGCACTGGCTTTGAGTGCCCTGTCTCACGCTAAGGAGTACTGCTCAAATATTTTGTAGAATGTCTCTGAACTGGGATTTGCTTGATATAATTCTCATGGTTAGATCAGGGTGATATGATTCTGGGAGAAAGATCAAAATGGTAAACTGACATTTTCATCTTTTGAATACACTTGCTATATCTGGTTGTTGTTGTTGTATTATTGTTTTCCCCTGTTGGTACCCTAAATAACACTAGTACTTACTATGTATCAGGCACTGAAGATACAACAGTAAACAAAATGATTAAAATTCCCATTTTCTGGAAATTACATTCTAACCAGTTTCAAAATGCCCTATAGTTAGGGCTACATAAATTACAGCCTTGCTTGTCTGAAATTTATATGCTTGTCATTAGTCACAATTAAGGAAGTGCACACATTGTCCGCGAGTATATTTTTGTGAAAACCCTTATAATTAAGACCTTGGGAAACCCTAAGGGTAGGAACTTTCAGACTTCTTCAAATCTCAAATGCATTGCTGTCATTTAAAAAAAATTTTATTGAGAGCCCAAATTCTCAATACACATAAGTTGTCTGTTGCTGTGTTCTAGGCATGCTCCAAGTTGATAAGTGGATGATGGGTAGGGAAAAGGAGGGTACAAAGGTGAGAAATAAACTCATAAACAATCATTACACAATGTAAAAAGGCTATAATAGAGGTTTGTGAGAAGTACTATGAGAGTAAGAGGAGAGAATGACTTAATTCATTTGGGAAATTGGGAAAGTCTTCTTGGAGGTAATGTTTGATCTGAGCTTAGATGGGTGAGTAATACTCTGCCAGAAAGGGGAAAAGGGAAGAATGTATAGGAAGAGGACAGAAGTTGAAAGGTATTGAAAGTTTGTTAGAAAATGTGAAATAGTTTGCTTTGCAATGTAGACTACCACATTGGGGGTGGTGGTAAGTAATGAGAATGGAAAAGGAAAACAGGGTCCAGATTTTGAAGGAAAATTGCACATAAAGAATTTGGAATTTATTCTAGTAAGTAACGGGAAACTTTGTTTAAAAAAGGAGTAAATCAGATTTATATTTTAGAAAGAAAATTTGGGGAGCAGGGAATATGGAAAAAGATTAAAAACACATTAGACATAGACTTTTATTGCAACAAGGTAAGAGAGAAAAACAGTTGGACACGACTGAATGACTGAACGACAACAAAGAGAGTAATAATGAAGGTCTAAACTAAAACGATGGCAATGGGAATGGAGCCATGAGGGGTAGTGAATTTCACTGATATCTAGTACAGAGAATCAAAAAAACTCCAACGTGCGAGAACAAGATGGTGGAGGAGTAGGTGGATGTGGAGTACGTTTCTCTCCACGGATTCATCAGGAATACACCTTCAGACACAAAAGTGCATGCAGAACACCAGCTGAGTGGACAGGAGTACCTAACCAGAGGAAAAAAATATACACAACCACCCAGCCACACCTTAACAGTAGAGAGGCTGGCCCATGGAACACCTGACAGCACTGAACTACAGAGGAGGACCCCACCCGGGTGCCCCTTTAAGTGCCTGATGCACTGATCTATAGAGTTAGGACCCCAGCTGTTGGGGGGGGGGGGCTATGTGTCTGATGCGCTGAACAACAGAGAAGGACTCCAGGCAAGGGAGCCTTCTAAGTGCCTGAAGGGAACTTAGAGAAACTATAGAGAAAGTCTTGTGTCTATGCACGCAGGGTCGCTTCAGTCAGGTCCAACTCTTTGCAGCCCTGTAGACTGTGGCCTGCCAGGCTTCTCTGTCAGGGAGGGGGTTCTCCAGACAGGAATACTGGAGCATATTGGCCAATACTGATGGCCATACCCTTCTCAGTTCAGTGCAGTCGCTTAGTCTTGTCCGACTCTTTGTGACCCCATGAACCGCAGCACGCCAGGCCTCCCTGTCCATCACCAACACCCGGAGTCCACCCAAACCCATGTCCATTGAGTTGGCGATGCCATCCAACCATCTCATCCTCTATCGTCCCCTCTAGAGCACTATATTTCTTGCTGCCCTAGACACCAACCTCCCTGAGGACCTGGTGCTGCCAGAACCCCTGAGACCCATGCAGGTGCACCACCTCCACATCTGGCCCTCATAGGGGCAAAGCCAAATCCTCCAGGGCAGCCTCAGGAGCAAACCCCAGTGGACGACCCACAGGCAGAGGTGAAAATAAAACCACACTTGAAATGCAGGGGCACTGTGCTAAGGAAGAAGACCCCAAACCTTCCCACCAACTGTATAAGCTGCAGATTAAATCCACACAATTTAACTAGGCAGACTCTGTGTCTATGGAATATATAAAAGGCCATTGAGAGTTCCCACAAAAGAAAAACACACTAGTTATGATAGCTGTGGATATTATAGGCAAGAATACAGAGGCGTGGGACCAGATTAGAATCTGAGCTCCCCCACAGCAGGTCCAGAGATCATCACAGTGTTGGAGGGCATCCTCGGGAGGTAAGGTGGACTGTAACTCCCAGCGAGGGAAAGGACTCTGACAGCACAACTCAAGAAAAGCATTTAATATTCTTTTTTACTTGTTCTGTATATTCTTTTGGATTTTTTTCTTTTTTCCTTTTTTCCCCCCTGTTGTAGTTGTTGATTTTATTGGCACTAAGAAATCCAATTAAGCTTTTGAGCTATTTTTTTTCTTCTCAGTCACATTTTTATTGTTGTTATAAACCTTTCCTCTACTTTGGGCTTTTGAGGTTCTGTGGAATTTTCCTTTTTTTCCTCTCTTTTTTTTTCATAATTTAATTTTTAATTTTAAACCTATTATATTTTTTCTATATTTATTCCTTTGTTTGCCTTTTGTACTGTTCTTTCTCCCTTGCAGTTAATCTTTAATGTATATAAATCTTCATCATCTACCTCTATTTAACTTGCATATCTATTCTTTCTTTCCTTTCCTCTCAACATATTTGTTAGTTTTGTTTTCATTGCTTTGTTCCCTACTTGGCACCTTACTTTAGTTTTGTTTTCCAGTTTATACTTTAGTTAGTTCTGTTCTTAACTGATTTTCTTTGTTCGCCAGGTCAATCTACTGTACTTTACATTTGTTGGACTGTTTTGACTTTGCTCATGAGTGTATATGTGTATGTTCCATTATTTTAGTTATTATTTGCCTGATTTTGGTAACTGCCATTTTTCTGGGGTTCATCTTTGGTTTCTTTATTTTGGATATTTGTTTTAATCTCACTTAATGCCATAACCACTTGTGGAATCTTTGTTCCTGTCTAGAGATCAAGCCCTGAGCCTTTGGAGTGGGAGCACTGACTCCAAGACCCTAGACTACCAGAGAACTAACCCTAGGGAGTAGCAAATATTGAGAACTCATACTAAAGAAACCACTTGAATACAAGACCTGGCATCACCCACCAGTAGCACCTGGTGCAGGACGCCTCACCTAAACAACAAACAGAACAAAAACACAAACCCAACCATCAGCAGACAAAATTGCCACCTCACTCAGCCTTGCCCATCAGAGGAAAAACAAACAAAAACTCAACATGAATCTCACCCTATACAAAGCTTACACAAACCACTGGACCAACCTTAGGAGGGCAGACCAAAAGGAAGAAACAATTCAACCTTCTTCAAGGAAAGAATTCAACTCTCCTTGAAGCCTGGGAAAAGGAGACCTCAAACACAAGAAGTTAAAAAAAAGAAAAAGAAAAGGCAGAGAAATACTACACAAATGAAAGAGCAAACTAGAAAAACATAAGTCCAAATAAATGAAGAGGAAATAAGCAAACTAGAAAAAGCATTCAGAATAATGATAGTAAAAATGATCAAAAAGCTTGAAAATAAAATGGAGAAAATGCAAGAATCAATTAACAAAGGCCTAGAAGAATTAAAGAATAAACATACAGAGACAAACAACATAATTTCCAAAATTAAAAATACTCTAGAAGGAATCAATAGCAGAATATCTGAAGCAGAAGAGCAAATCAGTGAGCTGGAAGATAAAATGGTGGAAATAAATTCTCAAGAGCAGAATAAAGTAAAAAGAATGAAAAGAATTGAGGACCAGTCTCAGAGACCTCTAGGACAATATCAAAAGCACCAACATTCAAATTATAGGGGTCCCAAAAGAAGAAGAGAAAAAGAAAGGGTATGAGAACATTTTTGAAGAGATTATAGATGATAATTAAATTATACTTATAATTTTTAAATTATTTTAATTATAATTAAATTATAATTACAATCTATAAAATTATAGATAAAATTATATAGAAAAAAATTTAAGATTATAGATAATTAAATTATATGTATATATGTATAATCTATAATTAAATTATAGATTTTTAAAATTAAAATTATTTTAGTAATAATTAACTTATAATCTATACTAAAATTATGGATAAAATTTCCCCCAACATGGAAAAGGAAAAAGTCAATCAAGTTCAAGAGGCACAAAGAGTCTCATACAGGATAAACCCAAGAAGAAACATGCCAAGACACATTCTAATCAAACTAACAAAGACTAAACACAAAGAAAGAATATTAAAAGCAGCAAGGGAGAAGCAACAAGTAACATATGAGTGAAACCCCATATACTTAACAGCTGACCTTTCAGCAGAAACTGCACGTCAGAAGGGAATGGCAGGATATATTTAAAGAACTGAAAGGGAAAAATCTACAACCAAGATTACTGTACCCAGCAAAGCTCTCATTCGAAATTGATGGAGAAATAAAAAGCTTTTCAGACAAGAAAAATTAACAGAATTCAATATTACCAAACCAGCTTTACAAGAAATGTTAAAGGGACTTATATAGTCAAGAAATACAAGAGAAGGAAAAAGATCTACAAAATCAACCCCAAACAATTAAGAAAATGGCTATAGGAACATATATATCAGTAGTTACTTTAAATGTAAATGGATTAAAACCAAAAAACACAGACTGGCTGAATGGACACAAAAACAAGACCCATATATATGCTGTCTACAAGAAACCCACTTCAGACCTAAAGACACATATAGACAGAAAGTGAGAGGATGGTAAACTATATTCCATGCAACAGGAAGCCAAAGAAAGCTGGAGTAGCAATCCTCATATCAGACAAAATAGACCTTAAAATAAAGAATATTACAAGAGATAAGGAAGGACACTACATAATGATCAATGAATCAATCCAAAAGAAAGGCATAACAATTGTAAATATCTTTGCACCCAACATAAGAGCAACTCAATACATAAGACCTACACTAACAGACAAAAGGAGAAACTGACAATAACACAATAATAGTAGGAGACTTTAACACCCCACTCACACCAATGAACAGGTCATCAAAACAGAAAATTAATAAGGAAAGACAAGTCCTAAATGATACATTAGATGAAATGGATCTCATTGATAGCTTCAGGACATTCCATCCAAATGCAGAAGAATACACCTTCTTCTCAAGTGCAAAGGGAACATTCTCCAGGATAGACCACACCTTGGGTCACAAGTCAAACTTCAGTAAGTTAAAAAAAAATTGAAATCATATCAAGCATCTTCTCCAACCACAACGCTATGAGACTAGGTATCAATCACAAGAAAAAAACTGTAAGAAATACAAACACATGGAGATTAGACAACACATTTTTAAATAACCAGCAGGTTACTGAAGAAATCAAGAGGGAAATAAAAAAATTTCTAGAAACAAATGACAAGGAAAACATGACAAGTCAAAACCTATGGGATGCAGCAAAAGTAGTTCTAAGAGGGAAGTTTATAGCAATACAATCCTACCTCAAGAAATAAGAAAAACATTGAATAGGCAACCTAACTTTACACCTAAAACAGTTGGAAAAAAGAACAAACCCCCCAAAAAAAATTAGTAGAAGGAAAGAAATCATAAAGATCTGAGCAGAAATAAATGAAAAAGAAATGAAAGAAATAATAGTAAAGATAGTAAAGATTAATAAAACTAAAAGCTGGTTCTTCAAGAAGATAAACAAAATTGACAAACCTTTAGCCAGATTCATCAAGAAATCAACAAAACTAGAAATGAAAAAAGAGAGGTTACCACAGACAATGGAGAAATACAAAGGATTATGAGACTATTATGAACAACTATATGCCAATAAAATGGATAACCTGGAAGAAATAGACAGATTCTTAGAAAAGTTCAATCTTTCAAGACTGAACCAGGAAGAAATAGAAATTATCAACAACCCAGTTATAAGCACTGAAATTGAAGCTGTGATCAAAAATCTTCCATAAAACAAAAGCCCAGGATAGGATGGCTTCACAGGAGAATTCTGTCAAACATTTAGAGAAGAGCTAATGCCTATCCTTCTAAAGCTCTTTCCAAAAATTGCAGAGGAAAGAACACTTCCAAACTCATTATATGAGGCCATCATCACCCTGATACCAAAATCAGACAAGGATAGCACACAAAAAAGAAAAGTACAGGCCAATATCACTGATGAACATAGATGCAAAAATCCTCAACAACATTTTAGCAAACAGAATTCAGCAACACATCAAAACGCTCATACACCATGATCAAGTTGGGCTTATTCCAGGAATGCAAGGATTCTTCAATATACACAAATCAATCAATGTGATACACCATATTAACAAGTTGAAAGATAAAGCCATATGATAATCTCAATAGATGCAGAAAAAGCCTTTGACAAAATTCAGCACCCATTTATGATTAAAACCCTTCAAAAAATGGGCATAGAAGGAACCTACCTCAACATAGCAAAGGCCATATATAAGCCTACAGCAAACATTATTCTCAACAGTGAACAACTGAAAGCATTCCCCCTATAATCAGGAACAAGACAAGGGTGTCCACTTTCACCACTATTATTCAACATAGTTCTGGAAGTCCCAGCTACAGCAATCAGAGAAGAAAAAGAAATAAAAGAATCCAGATCAGAAAAGAAGTAAAGTGCTCACTGTTTGCAAATGACATGATACTATACATAGAAAACCCTAAAGATAGTATTGGAAAATTACTCAAGCTAATCAGTGAATTTAGCAAAGTTGCAGGATACAAAATCAACACACAGAAATCACTTGCATTTCTATACACTAACAATGAAAAACCAGAAAGAGAAATTAAGGAATCAACAAAAAGAATTAAATATCTAGGAATAAACTTACCTAAGGAGACAAAAGAACTGTACACAGAAGTCAAAGACAACATAAACAAATGGAGAGATATTCCATGTTCCTGGGTAGGAAGAAACAATATTGTGAAAATGACTATACTACCAAACACAGTCTACAGATTCAACCTGATCCCTGTCAAATTTCCAATGGCATTTTTCAAATAACTAGAACAAAAAAATTCACACTTCAAATGGAAATACAAAAGACCCCAAATAGCCAAAGCAATCTTGAGGAAGAAGAATGCAGCTAGAGGAATCAAACTTCCTGACTTCAGATTATACTACAAAGCTATAGTCATCAAGACAGTATGGTACTAGCACAAAAATAGAAATATAGACCAATAGAACAAGATAGAAAGCCCAGAAATAAACCCATGCATCTATGGTTATCTTATTTTTGACAAAGGAGCCAAGAATATACAATGGGGCAAAGGCAACCTCTTCAGTAAATGGTGCTGGGAAAACTGGACAGTGACATGTAAAAGAATGAAATTAGAACACTTCCTAACACTATACACAAAGATAAACTCAAAATGGTTTAAAGGCCTAAATGTAAGACCAGAAACTATAAAACTCTTAGAGGAAAACATAGACAGATCACTCGATGACATAAATCAAAGCAAGATCCTCTATGACCCACCTCCTAGAGGAATGGCAATAAAAACAAAAGCAAACAAGTGGGACCTGATTAAACTTAAAAGCTTTTGCACAGCAAAGGAAACTATAAGCAAGGTGAAAAGACAATACTCAGAATGGGAGAAAATAATAGCAAATGAAACAGCTGACAAAGGATTAATTTCCAAAATATACAAGCAACCTATACAACTCAGTACCAGAAAAACAAAAAACCCAATCAAACAGTGGGGAAAAGACCTGAACAGACATTTCTTCAAAGAAGATATACAGATGGCTTACAAACATATGAAAAGATGCTTAAAATTGCTCATTATTAGATAAATGCAAGTCAAAACTACAAGGAGATATCACCTTACACCAGTCAGAACAGCCATCATCAAGTCTACATACAATAAATGCTGGAGAGGATGTGGAGAAAAGGGAACTCTCTTGCACCATTGGTGAAAGAAAAGAAAGTGAAAGTGCAGTCGCTCAGTAGTGTCCGACTCTTTGTGACCCCATGGACTGTAGCCCACCAGACTCCTCCACCCATGGGATTCTCCAGGCAACAGTATTAGAGTGGGTTGCCATTTCCTTCTCCAGGGGATCTTCCCGACCCAGGGATCAAACCCGGGTCTCCCGCATTGTAGGCAGACGCTTTACCGTCTGAGCCACCAGGGAAGTCCGGGAATGTAAATTTATACAGCCCCTGTGGAAGAAAGACAGTATGGAGATTCTTTAAAAAACTAGGAATTAAAACCACCATATGACTCAGCAATCCCACTCCTAGGTATATACCCTGAGGAAACCAAAATTGAAAGAAACACGTGTATCCCATTATTCATTGCAGCACTATTCACAATAGCTAGAACATGGAAGCAACCTAGATGTCCATCAACAGATGAATGGATAAAGAAGTTGTGGTACATATACACAATGGACTGTTACTCAGCCATAGAAAGGAATGCATTTGGGTCAGTTCTGATGAGGTGGATGAACCTAGAAGCTATTATACAGTATGAAGTGAGTCAGAAAGAGAAAGATAAATGTCATATTCTAATGCATATATATGGAATCTAGAAAAATGGTACTGAAGAATTTATTTATAGGGCAGCAATGGAGAAGCAGACATAGAGAAGAGACTTATGCTCATGTGGAGAGGGGAGGAGAGGGTGAGATGTATGGAAAGAGTAACATGGAAACTTACATTGCCGTATGTAAAAATAGATGGCCATGGGAATTTGCTGTATGGCTCAGGAAACTCAAACAGGATCTCTGAATCAAACTAGAGGGGTGGGATGGGGCGGGAGATGGGAGGGAGATTCAAAAGGGAGGGGATATATATATATCTATGGCTGATTCATGTTGAGGTTTGACAGAAAACAGCAAAATTCTGTAAAGCAATTATCCTTCAACAAAAAATAAATAAAAATTTTAAAAAGTTCCAATGTGGATGTGGGTGAAGATGGAAATAGAGGAGTCTAAGATGATGCTACATAGATGGAAGACCAGTCACTAATTTGGCAAAACAGAGAAAGAGAAATTGAAATCTATCTTGCCAAAAGAGAAGCCAACAAGAAGCAAACTGGAAAAGTTTAGGGACTGGAGATATCAGGTATATCAGAAGCTGAGAGGTAAGCTGAAAACAGGTGAGCAGGCAGATAGTTCTAATGTATAATGAGTGTTAGACCCACAGATCCTCTTTGTCCTCCTGAGTTAGTCAACAAATATCCCTTCTCCACTCTAGCAACAGTCTCTTGAACTGACCTAGAAAGACCAGGAGGTCAGGGATAATGAGGTCAGGTAGAGGGCCTGGATGAGCCACAAAAAGGATTAAGTGAGTCTCTCAAATCCTGAAACCACCCCCTTCCCACTCAGCTTCTGGGATGTTGGTACCCAGTTAAGAGTCCCCAGGCAGAAGCCTCTGACCAACCTTTCCTGTTATGGGAATGCCCAGTGGGCAACAAGCCTCACTCATGCAAAGTAAACTTACAACCAGGTTTTTCAGTCCCTCATTCTTAAATATGAATGGACACTCAAGAATCACCAGAAAAGTGAAGAAACTCTGTTAACAAGAAAGCCAGAGATAGATGCAGACAGAAGTATCTTGGAGTAAACAGAGAGAGAGTTTAGGGAGCTGAAGAAAATATTTTTAAAAATCTGTTCCCTTGGATAAAAGAAGACATTTTATTCAGGAAAACATTCAAAGAACAATAAATAACTCTGATAAGTTTGACATATGATATAATCAAAGATTTAAAGGAATTTCCTAGAAGGGAACACAAGAAGTCAGAGATGAAGAATAGGAGAGAAGAGAAACAGGCTAGCCAGTGTGTGTCACCGCCAACCTTTCCCTTCTATGGTCCCCAACCTGGCCCCCAGGGTAGACTTTCTTTGTCAGTTACAGTTCTTTTTCCTACCAGAGAGAGCCCTCTACTACTCTACACAGAACTCCGGGTAGTGATTACCAGGAAATTCTCATGAACTGGTATGGGACCTATTTGCTAAACTGGATGTGCTCTGTGTGTGCTCAGTCGCTTCAGTTGTGTCTGACTCTTTGCAACCATATAGAATGTAGCTTGCCAGGCTCCTCCGTCCATGGGATTCTCCAGGCAAGACTACTGGAGTGGGTTGCTATGCCCTCCTCCAGAGGATCTTTCCAATCCAGGGATCAAACCCATATCTCCTGCATCTCCTGCATTGCAGGTGGATTCTTTACCACTGAGCTACTGGGTAAGACATTTGCCAAACTGGCTCTGGTCAAATAAGGATACAAGTAGAGTTAGTAGATACTTTCTAGTTTGAAGAAGGTCCCTAACCATCAGCTAGAGATACAGAAATTGGGTCAGCTCCAGGGAAAAGTGATTGTCAAACACTAGACTAAGCAGATTTTTTTCGTGAGCCCCAGACAGCTAGGCCAGGGTTCAAGTTAGGATACTGATCCTAAGGAAGGAAATAATGCAAATCAGCAATCAACATAAAAATTCTACAGACTATCAAAACAATGAGAGTTGAGGAAAAGACATAGTAGGTATAAGTAAGTAAGTAAGTAAGTAAAGTCACTCAGTCGTGTCCGACTCTTTGTGACCCCGTGGACTGCAGCCCACCAGGATCCTCAGTCCATGGGATTCTCCAGGCAAGAATACTGTATATACAGTAGGTATATACAGTATGTTTTCAAAGCAAGATTGGTTTCAGGCTCATCTGCTGGTAGAAATGGTATTTTCCATACACTATTAGGCATGATCAGAAAAGGCAATGGCACCCCACTCCAGTACTCTTGCCTGGAAAATCCCATAGATGGAGGAGCCTGGTGGACTGCACTCCATGGGGTCGCTACAAGTCGTACACAACTGAGCTACTTCACTTTTGCTTTTCACTTTCATGCATTGGAGAAGGAAATGGCAACCCACTCAAGTGTTCTTGCCTGGAGAATCGCAGGGACAGGGGAGCCTGGTGGGCTGCCGTCTACGGGGTCGCACAGAGTCAGACATGACTGAAGCGATGCAGCAGCAGCAGCATTAGGCATGATATGGATTGACTGAAATTTGGTATGACTAAACTCACAAAGTTAGAAGACCTTAAGTACCTGCAGCTAAGTAGGGAAAGATAGGGAAAGGAGTAACAAACTGCTTTCTTTTTCTTCTCTCATCCTTTAAAAATTTTTTTCTAAATTAAGCCAAAAGCTTCTGCCATGAACAACTAAAACAAGTATATCAGTTTATAAGAAGTACCATTTTACTGTTTATCAACTACATTTTATGCTTTAGATAAGCTCTCATTAATCTGCATAACAACTCTGCTGCTGCTGCTGCTGTCGCTTCAGTCGTGTCCGACTCTGTGCTACCCCATAGACAATAGCCCACCAGGCTACCTCGTCCCTGGGATTCTCCAGGCAAGAACACTGGAGTGGGTTGCCATTTCCTTCTCCAATGCATGAAAGTGAAAAGTGAAAAGTGAAGTGAAGTCGCTCAGTCGTGTCCAACCCTCAGCGACCCCATGGACTGCAGCCTTCCGGGCTCCTCCGTCCAGGGGATTTTCCAGGCAAGAGTGCTGGAGTGGGGTGCCATTGCCTTCTCCGCATAACAACTCTATAAGGTAGATATACATATACTTAATTTACAATGAGGAAATGGGAGTTTAGAGTAATAAAGCAAATAAACAGCAGCATTAGGAATTTGATCCAAACTTATTCGGTTTTAAAGCCTGTACTATTTTTGATGTTTCAGTTGCCTATGCTACCTTGTCAGGACTGTGATTTCAATCAACCTCAAGTCTTGGAATCCTCAAGGTCATGATAAATAGTGAGAAAAAGCAAGCTTAATGTGATAAGGCCATAAGAGAATGATTATTAGTAGATTACCAAATATTAGCATGGTTAAGAATAACCAGAATATTTTATTTATTCTTAATTTTTTTCATGTCAGTCATTATACTTTCCATACTCAAAGTACTTCCTAAGAGTGAGAAATCATCTCACTTATGGTTTCTGATGACAGAGCAGTCTGTACTTTGATATTCTTTTCTTTCATATTTTTCCCTCCCCAGGTGTGTAGCCCAGGGATGAGCATCTGTCGCCAGCCCTCACACTAGCCTATGTCCTCCCACACAGCCTGGCATGAAAAAAAAAAAAAAAATGAGTCAGTTGCCTCAGATTTTTTCACTCAAATTTTGGAATTGGCAAGATTTAGAAATGCCAGAGATCAAATTACCAACATCTGTTGAATCATAGAAAAAGCAAGAGAATTCCAGAAAAACATCTACTTCTGCTTCACTGACTATGCTAAAGCCTTTGATTGTGTTCAGTTCAGTTCAGTTGCCCAGTCGTGTCCGACACTTTGTGACTCCATGAACCACAGCACGCCAGGCATCCCTGTCTATGACCAACTCCCAGAGTCCACCCAAACCCATGTCCATTGAATCGGTGATGCCATCCAACCAACTTATCTTCTGTCATCCCCTTCTCCTCCTGCCCTCAATCTTTCCCAGCATCAGGGTCTTTTCCAATGAGTCAGCTCTTAGCATCAGGTGGCCAAAGTATTGGAGTTTGACTATGTGGATCACAACAAACTGAGGAAAATTCTTTAAGAGATGGGAATATCAGACCACCTTACCTGCCTCCTGAGAAATCTGTATGCAGGTCAAGAAGCAACAATTAGAACCAGATATGGAACAACAGACTGGTTCCAAATTGGGAAAGGAGTACATCAAGGCTGTATCTTGTCACCCTGCTTATTTAATTTATATGCAGAGTACATCATGAGAAATGCTGGACTGGATGAAGCACAAGCTGGAATCAAGATTGCCGGGAGAAATATCAATAATTTCAGATATGCAGATGACACCACCCTATGGGAGAAAGCAAAGAGGAACAAGAGCCTCTTGATGAAAGTGAAAGAGGAGAGTGAAAAAGCTGTCTTACAACACAATGTTCAAAAAACTAAGATCATGATATTTGGTCCTATCACTTCATGGCAAATAGATGGGGAAACAATGGAAACAGTGACAGACTTTATTTTCTGGGGCTCCAAAATCACTGCAGATGGTGACTGTAGCCATGAAATTGAAGGACACTTTCTCCTTGGGAGAAAAGTTATGACAAATCTAAATAGCATATTAAAAAGCAAGGACAACACTTTGCCGACAAAGGTTCATATAGTCAAAGCTGTGGTTTTTCCAGTACTCATGTATGGATGTGAGAGTTGGACCATAAAGGAAGCTGAGCACTGAAGAATTGATACTTTTGAACTCTGGTGTTGGAGAAGACTCTTGAGAGTCCCTTGGACTGCAAGGAGATCAAACTAGTCAATCCTAAAGGAAATCAGTCCAGAATATTCATGAAGGACTGATGCTGAAGCTCCAATACTTTGGCCACCTGATGGGAAGAACTGACTCATTTGAAAAGACCCTGATGCTGGAAAAGATTAAAGCCTGGAGGAGAAGGGGACGACAGAGGATGAGATGGTTGGATGGTATCACTGACTTGATGGACATGAGTTTGAGCAAGCTCCGGGAGATGGTGATAGACAGGGAAGCTTGGTGTGCTGCAGTCCAAGGGGTCGCAAAGAGTTGGACACGATTGAGTGACTGAACTGAACTGAGAATGTGGGCTTTCCAGGTGGCGCTGGTGGTAAAGAACCTGCCTGCCAATGCAAGAGACAAAGGAGATGTAGGTTCAACCCCTGGATTGGGAAGATCCCCTAGAGTAGGAAATGGCAACCCACTCCAATATTTCTGCCTGGAGAATCCCATGGACAGAGGAGTCTGGCGGGCTATAGTCCATATGGTTGCAGAGTCGGACATGACTGATACGACTTTGCACACAGAGAATGTCAAGTAACAGGTGATTCAGATGGTAAAGAGTCTGCTCACAATGCAGGAGACTCGGGTTCAGTCCTTGTGTAGGGAAAATCTTCTGGAGAAGGGAATGGCAACCCACTCCAGTATTCTTGCCTGTAGAAATCCATGGGCAGTAGAGCCTGGTGAGCTATAGTCCATGGAATCACAAAGAGTCAGACATGACTGAAAGACTGAAAAAAATGAAAATGTCAGTAGAAGTAGAGCCATGATATAACATGGTGAACTGAAGCAGAAGCTGTGAGATAAAAAAGAAAATAACAGAGAAACAATTATGTAACTCAGGCTCTTAATTAAAAAAACAGATGACATGTGTGGATAAGGATAAGTTGAGGAGAGTTTATCTACCAAGGAACCAATAACAAATGTGTGGGCAGGGTGTGGGGAAGCCACAATGATAGCAGAGGAACCCAATCTTACTAGCAAGGGAGCTGTTACCACCCCTAGACCTGAAGAGGCAAAGGAAAGAAGCAGGTGGAAGGGGACAGTTGTTTAGAGTGAGTCATCTTGAGAGGAGTGGTGATTTGTAATTGAGAGATACAGTCTGCCTAAAGTGACCTTGCAGCAAGGGAGCCAGGAGAATAAATACACTGACCTCATTCTGTTGGTATAATCTGTACGGGCCAGATTTACTGGAAAAGAGAACACTGTGGAGAAGGTGACGAGTGGATCCAGAGGAGGCAAACAGAAGATATTTTAGGTATGGAAGGATTAAAAGCAAATAAAGCAATGAGTAGAAGGAAGAAAATAGAGTAGATATGTAGAGAGAAAAAAGTGCTATAAAAGAGAAAGAAGAAAAAGAGAGAGAGCAGACTGCCCACAAGAAAGACTGAAAGGACATCTAATTCCTAGAGTTGCTTCATTTCCTGATGACTTTCCAGTTTTGAAATCCAGTTCCAATTTTAGTCTAAGTGTAGCTTTACAATAGCCTTTCTTTCTTTAAAAGTCTATGAGTAATTCCCCATATCTTGCAACTCCAAAGCTTAATACTGGATACAAAGAGACAAGTTTATTCACCTTAGAAATTCTACAAACAAAGATATTGGAGACAGGTAGGCCACCTGCTAAGAAAGAATTCTAACACTCTGCTTAGCTTCCTGTAAAGTGTCCAGATTTTAAAATAAAGGTGTCAGTGTTGTAAAAACCACTTATCAAAACACTCAAATTATTAAACCTACCTAATTAAATGAACTCTCTTGAATTATAGAAAATGTAGACTGCTCTTTGAAAGAATCACAGATCATTCTACAGAAAATTAAAACAATAAATGTTTAATAGCCTCCCCTATCTTTATTGATTTATTGATATATTAAAGTGTACAGTTTGACTAGTTTTGATACATGTATTCATCAGAAATGTTAAAATAACATTTCCATCTACTCCCAGAATTTCTTTGTACCTCCTTGTAATCCTGCCCTCCCTCTTCTCATATCCCCAAGCAACCACTAATCTTTCTGTTACTAAAGATCAGTTTGCATTTTCTACGATTAATACATAAATGGATCAAACCATATATATTCTTTTTTCCAGCTTGTTTTTCACTCTGCATAATTATTCTGAGATTCAACTATGTTGTACAAATCAATGGGTTTTTCTTTTTCAGAAAAGCATTTTTCAGAAAGCTAAATAGTTTTCCTTGTATGGCTCTATGTCAATTTGCCCATTCATGTATTTTTTTTTTAATTGAGATATACTCGACATACAATATTATATTAGTTCTAGGTGTACAACATAATGATTTGATATTTGTACATATTGTGAAATTGTTACCATACTAAGTTTAGTTAACATCCATTACCATACACAGTTACAGAATTTTTTTTCTTGTAATGAGGTCTTTAAGATTTACTCTGTTAGCAACTTTCAACTATATAATATAGTATCATTAACTATAGTCACAGTGCTGTGTATTACATCCCCATGACTTACTTTAACACTGGAAATTTGTAACTTTTGACTCCTTTCTCCCATTTCTTCCCCATGCCCACTACTCTGGCATCCTCCAGTTCTTCTCTGCATGGATGAAGTTATATGGTGTTTGTCTTTCTCTGCCTGCCTTTCACTTCCCGCAGGCCCAAGTTGTCTGACTTTCAAACCTCAAGGCCCATGTTGTTGAAAATGGCAAGATTTCACTTTTCTATGACTGAAAAACATATATGCTGTATTTTCTTTTCCCATCCATCCACTGATGAACATTTAGGTTGTTTCCATATCTTAGGTATTATAAATAATGTTGCAATGAACGTGGGGTTGCAAACATCTTTTCAAATTAATGCTTTTACTTTCTTAATATACAGAACTGGAATTGCTGGACTGTATGATCGTTCTACTTTTAACTGTTTACGGAGACTCCATACTGTTTTCCATAGTGGTTTCACCAGTTTATATTACTATAAATGCACAAGTTTTCTTCTTTCTCCATATCCTGGCCAACACTTGTTATTCTTTTTAATAAGTCATTCTAACAAGTATGAGATGATACTTCACTGTGGTTTTAATTTGAATTCTCATAATGATTAGTGATAGGCATCTTTTAATGTGTCTGTTGACCATTTATATGTCTTCTTTGGAAAAAAAAGTCTGTTCAGATCTTCTACCGTTTCTTTAATTAGATTTTTTTTTTACTACTGAGCTGTATGAGTTATGTATTTTGGATATTAACTCCTTAGATAAATGATTTGCTAATATTTTCTACCATTCAATATATTGCCTTTGCATTTTGTTGATCGCTTCCTTTGCTGTGCAGAAGGTTTTTAGTTTGATAGCGTCAGCTTTTACTTTTACTTTTGTTACCTTTGCTTTTCATGTCAAATCTATAAAAACCATCATCTAGACTAATGTCAAGGGGCTTATCTCCTGTTTTCTTCTAGTATTTTAATGGTTTTGGATCTTATATTCAAGCTTCTAATCCATTTTGAGTTAATTTTTGTGGTATAAGCTAGTGGTCTAGTTTTATTCTTTGTGTGTGGCTGTCCAGTTTTCCCAGCACCATTTATTGAAGAGACAATCCTTTCCCTAGTGAATATTCTTGGCTCCTCTGTCATAAATTAAATGGTCATATATGTGCTTATTTCTGGTTTATTTCTGGGCTATTCTTTGTGTCTGTTTTAATGCTAATATATACTGACCTTTGTGTCTGTTTTAATTCTAATATACTGTTTTGATTACTACAGCTTTGTAAGATAGTTTAAAACAGTCAATCTGAAAGGAACTCAACCCTGAATATTCATTAAAAGGACTGATGCTGAAGCTGAAGCTCCAATACTTTGGCCACCTGATGTGAAGAGCTGAATCACTGGACATGAAAAGAGCATGTTAGACATGACTGAGTGACTGAAGAAAAATAACAACAATATAGTTTGAAATCAGGAAGCATGATGCCTCCAGCTTTGTTTTTCTTTCTCAAGATAGTTTTGGCTATTCAGGGTATTTCATCCTTGCCCACTCGTGCAGTGGTGAATAACTGACTTGTTTTCAGTTTTGTCTATTACACAACTGTCAATTTTCAGGTAGGATTAGGAATAATATTTTTCTGGAAGACCCAGGGATGAAGAAATTAGAAGAAATTGCTTCAATAAACAGAAATCCAAAGCACTAGACCTGAAGTCAGAAGATCTGGGACAGTTATTTACTGGTATGTGTCTTTAAACCAATAACTTTAAACTTGTTGAGCTTTGATTTCCTCATTTGTAAAAGATTAATAATATCTGCCTTGTAGTGTTTTGTGAGGATTAAATAAAATAATTCATATATTTAACCTTTCTTTAAAATACTAACTTTGGTCACAATGAAAGTAGAGGGAAGAACATTGAGAAGTTAAGAGCATACCTTCTTTACTTTTATAAGACTCCTGTATGGAAGACCAAAAAACATTATCAAATATGACTGAGCAAAACAATAAAATACGTTAGCCAATGTCTCTTTCTCTTTGTCGTTCCCTCTCCCTCCCTTTCTTTTCCTCTTCTCTTCTTCCTCCTTTTAGCTGTTTGTTATTGTTGAAGGAATCTCTTTATTTTTTAGGATAAGATAAATTTCTTTCCCTCTGCTTTCATATTACTTAATTGAGGTAATAATAAGTACTTACATAGTGTTTTATAGATGATAATGCATTTTTGGATACAGTACCTCATTCCAATCCTCAAAATTCATCAGGGAAGTAGGATGGCAGATAATATTATACCCTCACTATCAGAGGAGGAAACTAAAGCTCAGTTCAGTTCAGTTCAGTCGCTCAGTCATGTCCGACTCTTTGTGACCCCATGAATTGCAGCACGCCAGGCTTCCCTGTCCATCAACATCCCCCGGAGTACACTCAGACTCACGTCCATCGAGTCTGTGACGCCATCCAGCCATCTCATCCTCGGTCGTCCCCTTCTCCTCCTGCCCCCAATCCCTCCCAGCATCAGAGTCTTTTCCAATGAGTCAACTCTTCTCATGAGGTGGCCAAAGTACTGGAGCGTCAGCTTTAGCATCATTCCTTCCAAAGAAATCCCAGGGCTGATCTCCTTTAGAATGGACTGGTTGGATCTCCTTGCAGTCCAAGGGACTCTCAAGAGTCTTCTCCAACACCACAGTTCAAAAGCATCAATTCTTCGGCGCTCAGCCTTCTTCACAGTCCAACTCTCACGTCCATACATGACCACAGGAAAAATCATAGCCTTGACTAGACGGACCTGAGTCGGCAAAGTAAAGTCTCTGCTTTTGAGTATACTATCTAGGTTGGTCATAACTTTCTTCCAAGGAGTAAGCGTCTTTAATTTCATGGCTGCAGTCACCACCTGCAGTGATTTTGGAGCTCCCCCCACAAAAAAGTCTGACACTGTTTCCACCATTTCCCCCATCTATTTCCCACGAAGTGATGGGACCGGATGCCATGATCTTTGTTTTCTGAATGTTGAGCTTTAAGCCAACTTTTTTGCTTTCCTCTTTCACTTTCATCAAGAGGCTTTTTAGCTCCTCTTCACTTTCTGCCATAAGGGTGGGGTTATCTGCATATCTGAGGTTATTGATATTTCTCCTGGCAATCTTGATTCCAGCTTGTGTTTCTTCCATTCCAGCGTTTCTCATGATGTATTCTGCATAGAAGTTAAATAAGCAGGGTGACAATATACAGCCTTGACGTACTTCTTTTCCTATTTGGAATCAGTCTGTTGTTCCATGTCCAGTTCTAACTGTTGCTTCCTGACCTGCATACAGATTTCTCAAGAGGCAGGTTAGGTAGTCTGGTATTCCCATCTCTTTCAGAATTTTCCACAGTGTATTGTGATCCACACGGTCAAAGGCTTTGGCTTAGTCAATAAAGCAGAAACAGATGTTTTTCTGAAAATCTCTTGCTTTTTCGATGATCCAGAGGATGTTGGCAATTTGATCTCTGGTTCCTCTGCCTGTTCTAAAACCAGCTTGAACATCAGGGAGTTCACATTTCACGTATTGCTGAAGCCTGGCTTGGAGAATTTTGAGCATTACTTTACTAGCATGTGAGATGAGTGCAACTGTACAGTAGTTTGAGCCTTCTTTGGCATTGCCTTTCTTTGGAATTGGAATGAAAACTGACCTTTTCCAGTCCTGTGGCCACTGCTGAGTTTTCCAAATTTGCTGGCATATTGAGTGCAGCACTTTCACAGCATCATCTTTCAGGATTTGAAACAGCTCAACTGGAATTCCATCACCTCCACTAGCTTTGTTCATAATAGTGATGCTTTCTAAGGCCTACTTGACTTCACATTCCAAGATGTCTGGCTCTAGATTAGTGATCACATCATCATGATTATCTGGGTCGTGAAGATCTTTTTTGTACATTTCTTCCGTGTATTCTTGCCATCTCTTCTTAATATCTTCTGCTTCTGTTAGGTCCATACCATTTCTAACCTTTATCGAGCCCATCTTTGTGTGAAATATTCCCTTGGTATCTCTAATTTTCTTGAAGAGATCTCTGGTCTTTCCCATTCTGTTCTTTTCCTCTATTTCTTTGCATTGATTGATGAAGAAGGCTTTCTTATCTCTTCTTGCTATTCTTTGGAACTCTGCATTCAGATGCTTATATCTTTCCTTTTCTCCTTTGCTTTTCGCCTCTCTTCTTTTCACAACTATTTGTAAGGCCTCCCCAGACAGCCATTTTGATTTTTTGCATTTCTTTTCCATGGGGATGGTCCTGATCCCTGTCTCCTATACAATGTCACGAACCTCATTCCATAGTTCATCAGGCACTCTATCTATCAGATCTAGGCTCTTAAATCTATTTCTCACTTCCACTGTATAATCATAAAGGATTTGATTTAGGTCATACCTGAATGGTCTAGCGGTTTTCCCTACTTTCTTCAATTTGAGTCTGAATTTGGTCAGAGAGGTTTAAAACTAACTGAAGTAAGAATCTAGCTCTACTTCAAATGCCAATTCAGAGTGTCTTTCCCCATGGCACACTGCTGACCAACATTCTTGACAGAATTCAGGTGGATATTTTAGTCTCTAGTTAATACTAATAAATAAAATCTTTGCAGGATAAAAAACAACTTTATTTTTAGAAAGCTAACAGTGGCATTTTGATGCTTGCACAGCAAAATATGCTTTTACAGGATAACAAATGAGAACCAAAATTTTTAGAATATAGTATTAGGGCTGTAACTGTTTACAGAATTCGAGATAGATATATAGCATTAGGGCTGTAACTGTTTACAGAATCCGAGATAGATATATCTATTATTCTCCTTCATCCTAAATACAATTCTGAGCAAAATAAGAATTTATACTATAAAGTACTCCATGACAGTTAAAAGTAAGTTCTACAGTATTGTTTCTGACTTAACCAGTATATAAACTTTGCCTGAGGATCACTTCCCACTTTTCCTTTTCTCTTTTTATCTAATCTTATTTGGAATAGTTTTTTTTTTTTTTTTTTTTTACTTTTTGCAAAGATATAATCATTGATAGCACACAGTACATCTATTTTGCATCTTTGTGTAGAAATTTCAGGGTTTTCATTTTCTTTGGGGATAGTCTTCCCCTAACTTTTTCTCATCCCCCCCTTTTATTTTTCTGTAGATAAAGGAAGTGGTTGGGGAACCTTCTTAAATAACCACTTGTATTTCTGTTGCTTCGTCTTAAATTAGATGTTATCTCATAGAGTCTAAATTGGTACTTTTTATGGTTATCACATGACAAAGAGCTCAGCAAATGCACCCTGATATGGGATAAACTGGACTGTGTACTATTCATAACTAAAGCTGTTGATGTTCTTATTTTGAAAATTTAATTAGAACTATTTATTTATTAAGAGGGATTTGTGTGTGTGTGCTTAGTCCCTCAGTCATGTCCAATTAGCTGAATTACAATAATTCTAACTCCTTCTCTAAGAAAAGTGAATTGTTGAGGAGATATAAAAATCATGATAAATTTTAAAAATTCATTTTCTTATAAATAAGATTTCATATTTCATAAAGTCTGAGTTTTTTCAAAATATAGAAATTCTATAAACCTATTTTTTTTATTAGTTTGATATGAAATGCTCCATTAGTTAAAGGATGCTAATAGTTTTCAACTCCATAGAATTATTGGCTACATTTTAAATGCACTAGATAAAGCACCTGTCTTGTTTTAGACATTGATAACAATCCCACAATACATTAGTCTGGTGAAATTAAAAAGTTTTCAAACTAAAGTTGAGAGATTAAGACCTAATTTAGAGTTATGAAGTCAACCACTAGAAAAAAGAAACAACAAATAGTAAAAAATAAAGAAACGTGAGAACTAAAATAAAAATAAAGAAAAGTAAGAATTTAAGAGAGTTAAATTTTTTATTTTTATAAATCAGCAATTAATATATACTATTGAAAGTTGATAAATCGAGAAATAGAAATACCTTTATTTTAAAACATTTTATACCTTATACTACTGTTTAAAAAATTTAAGTCACGTGCATACATCACTTTTATAATTAAAAAATTAAAACACACCAAAGTACTATTTTTTTAATCTGACTTAACTAGAGCAAGTATTTTGTGTTCCAATTTCCCACCTCTAAATTAATTCAGGAGACAGGAAGGCAGCTTCCTAAGGGATGTGGCTGTACTTTAATTGCTACTCAGAATAAAGCCTTATCTAGGCTATGGAGTTGTGTTCATTACTCCTCATTGAGACACTAAACCAGACTCTACCTACCTAGGGCATAATGATGGTAAGCCAGAGGGGGAAAAAAGGTGATTTGCTAGACAACAGTCAAGAAGTAGTCCCTTGGAAGAGAAGTAATTAATGTGCTTGTGGAAAAATAGGACAAGCAAGGGTTGGATTCACAATCTGTATATAGCTAGTGTTACTAACTAAATGTTTTAGCTTAGAAAGTAAGTTTTGAAGAGGCTGGAACACTAGCAAATTAGTTTGTGCATAGTAAGCATTAGTAATTTTCTACTAGATTGAGAGAGAACTGTATAATGAAATATAATATACTAATACTGGGCCCATCCCCATGAATTCAAAGGTTGAGAAGCCAACCTGGGGGGGAAGAAAGCATTGGAAGACAGCCACACCATTCATTGGACTGGGAGGAGAACCCTCTATTATGTAAGGTGTGGAGAGTTCCCAACGTGTGTTATTTCTTTTATTTTTATGAAATTCTCTTCTGATACGTTCTGACTGGTATCCTGGCTGTCCAGTAAATAGATTTCCTGAGCATTTAGATGGAAGCTCAAGCCTAGTGAGGTATGATACACCCATAAAATATATCATAGTTCCATGACTACCTGTGACCCATGAATCAGTATTGTAACATCTTGTTGGTGTATGTTATGACATGCATTTATACAAGGTGCATTCTTGAAAACATGTCATTAAAATGTCAGTACAATTAATTGCCTGTAAAGGAAGCAAGTAATTAATGTGCTTGTGGAAAAATAGGACAAGCAAGGGTTGGATTCACAATCTGTATATAGCTAGTGTTACTAACTAAATGTTTTAGCTTAGAAAGTAAGTTTTGAAGAGGCTGGAACACTAGCAAATTAGTTTGTGCATAGTAAGCATTAGTAATTTTCTACTAGATTGAGAGAGAACTGTATAATGAAATATAATATACTAATACTGGGCCCATCCCCATGAATTCAAAGGTTGAGAAGCCAACCTGGGGGGGAAGAAAGCATTGGAAGACAGCCACACCATTCATTGGACTGGGAGGAGAACCCTCTATTATGTAAGGTGTGGAGAGTTCCCAACGTGTGTTATTTCTTTTATTTTTATGAAATTCTCTTCTGATACGTTCTGACTGGTATCCTGGCTGTCCAGTAAATAGATTTCCTGAGCATTTAGATGGAAGCTCAAGCCTAGTGAGGTATGATACACCCATAAAATATATCATAGTTCCATGACTACCTGTGACCCATGAATCAGTATTGTAACATCTTGTTGGTGTATGTTATGACATGCATTTATACAAGGTGCATTCTTGAAAACATGTCATTAAAATGTCAGTACAATTAATTGCCTGTAAAGGAAGCTTCAGTTCAGTTCAGTTGCTCAGTCGTGTCTGACTCTTTGCGACCCCATGAATCGTAGCACACCAGGCCTCCCTGTCCATCACCATCTCTCGGAGTTCAGTCAGACTCACGTCCATCGGGTCAGTGATGCCATTCAGCCATCTCATCCTCGGTCGTCCCCTTCTCCTCCTGCCCCCAATGTCTCCCAGGATCAGAGTCTTTTCCAATGAGTCAACTCTTCGCATGAGGTGGCCAAAGTACTGGAGTTTCAGCTTTAGCATCATTCCTTCCAAAGAAATCACAGGGCTGATCTTTAGGATGGACTGGTTGGATCTCCTTGCAGTCCAAGGGACTCTCAAGAGTCTTCTCCAACACCACAGTTCAAAAGCATCAATTCTTCAGCGCTCAGCCTTCTTCACAGTCCAACTCTCACATCCACACATGACCACAGGAAAAACCATAGCCTTGACTAGATGGACCTTAGTCGGCAAAGTAATGTCTCTGCTTTTGAATATGCTATCTAGGTTGGTCATAACTTTTCTTCCAAGGAGTAAGCGTCTTTTAATTTCATGGCTGCAGTCACCATCTGCAGTGATTTTGGAGCCCCCCAAAATAAAGTCTGACTTACTATGCTGAGAAATAGGTTAGTTGAGTTTGTCGTTATTAAATAACTCTTACATTTATGAACAAAGTGGTTGAGGTGAGGTAGGGATGCCCTAATGCTTAATTGCCTCTGTTTGGGTTCCTCCGAGCATACCAAAGAAGATTCCAATGTAAGGAGTCTATTTAGGAGAGTAAGGCAATGGGGAAGTAAGATAGGAGAATGAAGACAGTCAATAAGAGGTGAATTATCAAGGCGGTTATTGAGATATTAGGTTGGTGCAAATGTAATTACGGTTTTGGATAATGAATTTTAAATCATAACTAGGCTCAAACACATCTTTAATAATCATAATAGGAACCATTACAAGCAACACATTTTTGCCAATGAGAAATAAGTTTGTTTATTCTTGTACTTTGGGATTCGCCAACTCTAGGAAAGCGTTTGCAGCATCCTGCTGGTTGTGGAAGTGTCTTCCCTGCAAAAAGTTGTCAAGATGCTTGAAGAAGTGGTAATCAGTTGATGAGAGGTCAGGTGAATATGGTGGATAACACAAAACTTCGTAGCCCAATTCATTCAACTTTTGAAGCACTGGTTGTGAGATGTGCAGTCAGGCACTATCATGGAGAAGAATTGGGCCCTTTCTGTTGACCAGTGTCGGCTACAGGCATTGCAGTTTTCCATGCATCTCATAGATTTGCTGAACATCCTTCTCAGATGACATGGTTTCACTGGGATTCAGAAAGCTGTAGTGGATCAGATGGGCAGCAGACCACCAAACAGTGACCCTGACCTTTTTTGGGGTGCAAGTCTGGCTTTGGAAAGTGCTTTGGGCTTCTTCAAGGTCTAACCATTGGACTGGTCATCGCTGGTTGTTGTCTAAAATCCACTTTTCATCACACATCACAATCTGAAAAATGGTTTGCTGTTGTGTAGAATAAGAGAAGATGACACTTCAAAACGACATTTCTTTTGATTTTTGGTCATCTCACAAGGCATCCCCTTATTGAGCTTTTTTCACCTTTTCAATCTGCTTCAAATGCCCAACAACAATAGAATGGTCAATGTTGAGTTCTTCAGCAATGTCTTGTGTAGTTGTAAGAAGATCAGCTTTGATGATGGCTCTCAATTGGTTGTTGTCAACTTCCAATGGCCAGCCACTGTGCTCCTCACCTTCAAGGCTCCCATCTCCTTTGCAAAACTTCTCGAACCATCAACGCACTGTACATGCGTTAGCAGTTCCTGGGGCAAATGCGTTGAAGTTGCAAGTTGTCTCCACTGCTTTACGACCCATTTTGAACTCAAATTTTAAAATTACTCAAATTTCCTTTGTGTCTAACATCATTTCTCTAGTCTAAAATAAATATAAAATTAACAGCAAGAAATGTCATTAGAAAAAAAAAAAGCAAAAAATGAGCATTAAAATGCTATTTAACATAACCATGTTTAATTAGAAAGTATTTTAATATCAAACAGCAAACTTCAACAATGCAAAAACCGCAATTACATTTGCACCAACCTAGTATAACCAGGACACCAAAAGAAAATAAGACTAAATTTCCTATCAGCTTTCAAATGGGGCTATAGCTTTAGTTTTTAAAAACTAATGTTTTGTATCTTGTGTATCCAAGTTTGTAAAGTAAGATTCACACCCATTTAGTTTACCATCTAGAGTCAATACTGGTTGCTATCATTTAGCTTAGAAAGAAATTAGGTTTTAAAGAGGCTGGAAGCTTAGTATAGTATTTTGGACCGAGTGAGTATTTAGTAATATTGAATTGAGAAAGGAATGCATAATAACACAAAACGATTCTAATACTAGGTCCATCCCCATGAATCCAAAGTCATTTGAATTGAGAAGCCATCCCGGAAAAAAAAGATAGGTGGGGAACTCCATTCCATAAAAATTATTCTAGACACTTTATGATTCTGGCTCATATTTCAGAGTCATCTGGTTAAGGATATCAATCAAATTTATGGCAAAATATGTGACTATGTGTCCTTTCATTTTTACTTCAGCTATTTCTTCCAACACATTACAAAATATAGCAAACATGAACAAAGTAGTGAAACTAACACCTACATATTCACCAGGTAGATTTCACTTTATTTGCTTCCGTTTTTTTCTTGAATCATCAAAAGGCTCTAGATAAGTTAAAACCCAGCCTTTTTGTCTCTTTCTCTTTTTTCTCATGATAAAGACCATCTTCAAGGTGGTATGTATTCTTTCCATGTTTGTTTTTATACTTCTGCCTTATGTGTGTCCATTAATAACATAGTGTTATGTGTTTTTAAACTTTAAACAATACTGGCATAATATTTCATCTTGCCTTTTGAAATTTAATTTTTTTACACATCATATTTTAGATATTTACTATGTTGTTATATTTATGTGGCATAGATTTCTATAGAATGAATAAATCATACTGATTGTATTCTTCTATTAGTAGATATTAGATTTTTTCAAATCTTGCTATTATAAAAAATGCTGCAATACTCGGGCTCAGTTTTTTATAGGGTATCTGCACAGAAATGGCTCATCTTTTCATGTTGTTTATAATAACTTTTGCAATATGCAAGTTTTAACTTAAAAGTTAATCTAATTAGGTCTTTATTTAGGACTTATTTTGTGTATACTGTAAAGTAGGGATCTAATTTTATACTTTTCCATTTTGAAAAACATGAAAAACTTCCACTTTTTCATATTAAATTGAAATATTTCAGATGTTTATCTCTCAGATAAAAACTTCAAAAACCCTACAATGTCATTATCACACTTAACAAATCAAAAGTAATTTCTCAATATTATTTAATCCCTCATCCATGTCCAAATTTCCCCAAATACCTTTTCACAGTTGATTTCATCAAAACAGGATTCAAAATCAACATATTGCATTTGGTTGACACATCTCTTAAGTCTTTAGTTTATTACAGTTTCTTCTCTTCCTTTTTTTTATACCACTTATTTATTTATTTATTTATGAAACAAGGTTTTTTGTAAAAATTCCCCATTTTGCATTTGGTTTATTGCATCCTTGTGGTACTATTTAATATAATCATTTATCTACCACATTTCCAATAAACTAGTAACTTGATCTAAATGCTTGATTAGATTCCAGATCTGATCCTTTTGACAGGAATACTTTGTAGGTGGTTCTTTGTACTTCCTATTTCCTTACATCAGGAGGAACATAATATCTGCTTGACTAATTGTTTATATTACCATACTTTATTTTTAGAAAAATTTTAGATTTACAGAAAAACTGAGCAAATAGTAGAGTTTCTGTATTTATCTTATCTCCATTCCCACAGCTTTCCCATTACTAACATCTTGTGCTAGTATGGTACATTTGTTACAATTAATAAGCTAATATTGATACCTTATTATTAACTAAAGTTCATAGTCTCTCCCAGGTACTGAAGCCCCTCTATGTCTCTGTTTCTTGTTTGTCAACAAAGGTTTTAGTCTCCTAGGCTTTCCCTGAGTTTCAAAGGGAAGACTCAAACAGTTACTAGAGAAAGGATGAAGGAAAAACATTTAAGAAAGATGGATTCAGCAAGAAAACAGAGCCCTAGCTCTTCCTCAAGAGATACACATAACAATCTATGCATATCTTTGAGTTGTTCTGCAGGAACTAAGACTTCCACGCAGGTGGAGGCTGACCACAAGCACATAGACCCCACACTGGCCGGAAACAGAGGGATGATGATTAAGATTCCCAGAACATCACCCTGTTACCTCACACCAACCAATCAGAAGAAAGTCCTTGAACTGCAATCCTCACCTCACATGTTGCTTTTAAAANGCAGGAACTAAGACTTCCACGCAGGTGGAGGCTGACCACAAGCACATAGACCCCACACTGGCCGGAAACAGAGGGATGATGATTAAGATTCCCAGAACATCACCCTGTTACCTCACACCAACCAATCAGAAGAAAGTCCTTGAACTGCAATCCTCACCTCACATGTTGCTTTTAAAAACTCTTCTCTGAAAGCCATTTGGGAGTTTAGGTCTATTGCACATTAGCAGCTCCTTCTCCTTGCTTGGCACCCTGCAAATAACCCTGTATTTTCCTTCACCACAACCTGATGTCAGTAAGTTGACTTTGCTGCATGGTAGGCCAGTAGATCCAAGTTTGTTCAGTAACTGAAATTTCATAGTTTTCACCGAATGCCCTTTTTCTGTTCTAGGATCCCAACCTGATACCAAGGCTGTCTTAACTTATTTTTTCAAGAACTTTTTAAACATTTTATTTATTTGGCTGTGCTGGGTCTCAACTGCAGCATGTGTGATCTAGCTCCTTGACCAGGGATTGAACCCACGCTTCCTGCACTGGGAACACAGACTCATAGCCAATATACCGCCAGGGAAGTTTCTGTCTTACTTTTAACGATGTGTAATTTTGACTAGTAGACAAGTGTTTTCAGGTAGATGTATTCATCATAAAGTTCTCTGCTCAACCTTCCTTTTAGTAGTTTTAGCATCTATTGGTTATCATTGCCTAGGTCCATTATTTCATTAGGAGTTGAATAATTTAAAAATTTTTAAACTTTTTTCTGTAAGTATTAGCTAGAATTCTCCTATAAAGAAGAAGTTCTCCTTCTCAGGTATTTGGTTACTTCTGAAATACTGAACAATTTATCTTGCATAATCTATAATGGTTCTAAATATTAATGATTCTAATATACCCATGTGATATGTCTGAGAAATTCCAATTACTCTTAACTTTTAAATTTGCACAAAAGTCCAAAGAAAATGTTTTATACTGCTAGTCAAAATCTGTGGCTTTCATCTTCCTCTAATTTCAGCCATTTATGAAGACTGCCCCAAAATATGCTGAAAGGATAATAGTTATGATGCATAAAATGAAAACAATTATATTTGTTTTGAGCCAAAAAATTCCAGGAACTTAATAGGTATTAAAATTAGTCCTCACAGATATTTTAAAACTTAGTTATAATAAATACTATTTCTAATTAATTTTCATCACTTAGTGACAGATTCCATAATAGATTATAGCTGAGGAACTGAAATCCAGAGAATTAAAGAAAGTGGCCTAAGGGAATTCAGTAATTTAAATACACAGGCCTATTAAAGAGAATCAATAATAAAAATATAAAAGAATATAACAACTCTAAATACAAAGGTGTGACGTCATTTGTTTCACTTCTATCAAATATCATCTATCTGTGTAGAGAAATTTTCTAATAGTAAAATATGTTACATAATATTAGAGCCATTGAAAAAAGTACCTAATAATGAGCCAAAAAGTATTTCCAATAAAACAGTGGCCTCTTCACATGCTCCATGATTCATTATCTACTTTATTTTGTTCACAAATATCAATACCACAATTGTTTAGAAATTAAGAGGTAATTAATGATTCAAATTTTTAAAGTCATGTAAGACAGGGTCCTTGGCTAGTTAATTAAAGGAACTTTTCACATTTTCCACCTCATGAACATATTACTAGAAAGTATGTTCCTAAAACTAAGACAGATGCTCAGTTGAATACAATACACTCACCCGATTAATGATAACGACCTGAGGAGGTAATAGCTGAGGGCACAAGAAACTTAGAATGGATAGTTAAGGAGCGAAATGACAGCCTGAGACTAACTGCAGTTTGGGGAGACTGTAGCTTAGTCCTACTAATATTCCACTTCTATGTTTCCCCATGGGAAAAGAAGCCCATAGGAACCATGGCAAATCTATCTCCCAAACATACACAAAGAAATGGATTTGTGCAGGATAAGAGGTAGACTGTGGTAGTCATGGAAGTGCCCACTCAGATTTCCTTTAAGAGATACTGCTGCAGGGAGCATAGCTGATTGACCATTGATACATTTTTTACTCTAATGCTTTTGGGTCAGGCCATGCTTCCCTTAGGCTGTGCTGTGTGCTCTTAGTCGCTCAGTTGTGTCCAACCATTTGCGACCCCATGGACTGTAGCCCACCAGGCTTCTCTGTCCATGGGGATTCTCCAGGCAAGGATACTGGAGTGGGTTGGCATTTCATTCTCCAGGGGATCTTCCCGACCCAGGGATCAAACCCAGGTCTCCCACACTGCAGACAGATTCTTTACCATCTGAGCCACCAGGGAAGCCTTTAGGCTATTCCCAGTCAATGGCAGCAAGATGTAAGAACATTCCATTCCATTCCTCCACAAAGCAGGATTCCTTTAACTGGCAACTTCAGCTCAGGGATTCCCCATGGGCCTGGGTGAGATTTTCTCAAAATTGCTCTATGGTTTGAGGTTCTTTCCATACAATCCTTCCTTCTCTCTCTCCTGTCACAGGTGTTAGACCTGCCTCATTCTCCCTGTATGTCCCTTCTCCTTTCCCCTTTGTCTTTCATAAGCATTTCCTCCAATAAATCCCTTACACATCAGATCTCATCTTGGTGTCCACTTCTTCAAGGATTCAAATTGATACACTTTACCTAAGAATTTAGCCTCCTGGGTTAACCTTACAACTGTTTATAGCAAGTACAAACAATTTCTTGGAAAACTATATAGATCAATAGATGATTTAAGATTAGAATACATACTTTAACTTAATGTTAATGCAAATTTACAAGTAAACCATTGAATGTTTTTTAAGGTCTTAATTAGCAATCTCCTGGATTTGACCTCAGAAGGCCTATCCACTATTTAAGTGCTATTCTCTAGTTTGGGGATGGTGTGATTATGTACAGCAGAATTCTTCTCAATTCTGAATTCAAAATTCTGCTCTTTTACTTGTTCTTAGCTCTTATGGGTGGGTATGAGATATTAAGGACCTGTTTCTACATGCTATTGAGTAAGGCATATCAGCAGAAGTAAAAATAAAAGGTAAACAAAGGAAAAGAGCAACCATACTTCCTGGTTTATTCATATTTTTTCCACCTACCACCAGTAATACCATAGCTTTGGTGTGCTTTTTCATAATGCAAAGCAAACAAAACTGTAAACAGCAAATGCTGGGCATCCTCAAAGCCAACTGATACTGGACCAAATTCACCTACCTAGTGTCTCAAATACCATTCTATACCATGCTGGGCAAGAAGTAGAGTCATTGAGTGCATTTGTCTCGATTTCCTAAAAGAATAAATAAAAGCAAAGTCACTTGGCTTGGGAAAAAAATCATATGATATTCATCAAGAAAAATGAAAGGAAGTTTGATTTGGGAAAAAAGAAACAGTATCATACTTTGTTGGCTGACTTTTAAGCCCCTCACCTTGGAATATATCCAGCACTTAATAAAGAAACTTTATACTAAATTGTTGACAGTCAATGTCAAACATCAAAATGATATTAAATTTTGAAATACCAAAAATGATACTTATTATAGCAAAATAGCTCCCTTTACTCCAAAGTGAATATGAATCTCTACTTCTCTATCAACCTGGAGTCACGATTCATATTGACTCCAGGTTGATAGAGAAGTAGATCTGACAAAAAATATAAATACCAGATCATCATTATTTTAAATGTTTTAAGAGATAAAAATTAGGAACTCCCCAGAATATGCTGCTTGAGGTATGTGTGCAAGTGTTTATTTTCCATTATCTAATGAATGTACTTAAGTGCAAATACTTGTGAAGGACATCTATTCATTCAGTAAATATTTACCAATTTTCCACATTGTGCTAGATACTGTTCTAGGTTTTAGGATATATGGAGAGCCTTAAAAGTGGTGATCACTCCCTATTTGACACAAGAGACAACCTTACCTCAGCTATCTTTAGAAAGTGATAGCCCACTGATTTTGTCTCTTGATGAGGATTTCATGTATTATTAAATCTTGGATTCTGTTGTTTCTTTCATTTCCCTTTCTGTACTATCATGCAAATTATGTCTAGTAAATAGCAATCTAGACACCAGTCTACTGAGTGGTTTTTGAAAAGAGATACCACCTCTGAAGAAATTCTAGAGAGAACAGGGAAGCCAGACAGGAGGAAATTATCAAAGAAGCAAATCAAGGTCCTAGAACTAAAGGACACAAGTCCCCTGATATAGGACCTACTGAGTGGCAAGCAGATTAAATATGAAAATTACCCACAACATGATACATCATGCCGTGGGGAAAAAAGAGAAGACTTAAGAACTTTCAGAGAGAAAACATGTATAAAAAACCAAGAATTAAAATTTCACTGCATTTCTTGAGACCAACACTGGAAGCTGGAAGCAAGTGGTGAAATGTCTCAAAACTTCTCAAGAAATATTGTTCCTAATCTAGAGTTCTATACCTGGTCATACTATCAGTTAAGCCTACAGCCAGATGAAAGACAATTTCTGACATATTTCTCAGAAACTTTGCATTCTTTATTAGAAAGCTATCATCAAAAAGAAAGAATAAACTAAACAAGAGGAAATGCTCATGAAAAAAAGGGAAAAAAACAAGAAAGACAAGAAGGATACTGGTACCAGGAGATTTACCATAGGAGAGAGGTGAAGGGGGTTCTCAAATTGATAATGAAGGCAAGTTCATGAATGACAGATATACAGGTGGCAAACAAAACAAAAGGTTGGGACAGGGGGATCCAAGATGCACAAAAATAGCTTTTCTGATGAGTTGAAACATACAAGAAAAAATATACTAATTTATAATAAATATTTATTGAATATTCATTCTAGCACAGACAGTAAGATAATAAACATAATATTCTTCTATATTAAAAGGCAGTGCTGTGCTTAGTTGCTCAGTCATGTCTGACTCTTTGCGACCCCATGAACTGTAGCCTGCCAGGCTCCTCTGTCCATGGGGATCCTCCAGGCAAGAATAATTGGAGTGGGTTGCCATGCCCTCCTCCAGGAAATCTTCCCAAGCCAGGGATTGAACCCTGGTCTNAGTTGCTCAGTCATGTCTGACTCTTTGCGACCCCATGAACTGTAGCCTGCCAGGCTCCTCTGTCCATGGGGATCCTCCAGGCAAGAATAATTGGAGTGGGTTGCCATGCCCTCCTCCAGGAAATCTTCCCAAGCCAGGGATTGAACCCTGGTCTCCCGCATTGCAGACAGATTCTTTACCATCTGAGCCCACCAGGAAGCCCAATTAGAAGGCAGTAAATATTATTTTAAAAAGAAAATGTAAAGCAGGGTAAGGAAGATTTAAATTGTTCTAGTTGGGGAAGGGTGTAGGGTGTGTATAACAATTTAAAATAGGATTATGAGGATAAAACGTCACTTTGAAGTGATATTTCAGGTAAGACCCAAGAATTCAATCCTGAAAAGGATTGGAACAGGGAATTCGTCATGTAGCTATCTGGTAGAAGAACTTTGTAGGCAGAGGGAACTTCTAGTGAGGGTGGAGAAACAGGAGAGGGAGAGATGCCAGAGCAGCAGTAGGAAATGAAGTCAGAGAGGTACAAGAAGGGAGATGTGTTTTGCACAGCCCTGCTGATCACTGTAATAACTGTTTTCTCTCTGAGAGAAATGGAGATCCATTGAGGAAGTGAAATGACCGGCTTACATTTTAAAAGGATCAAGTCTGGCTTCCATGGTGACTCAGACAGTAAAGAATCTGCCTGCAATGTTAAATGTTAATCTTTAACATTAAGAGTTCCTACAAATCACTTTAAAAAAATTAGCCCAGTAGGAAAATATGCAAAGGACAGAAATAGACACTTCAAAGAAAAAAAAAAAAAAAAGACAAAAAGAAGTTTGACTTCCTTCAAAAAAAAAAAGATAGGAAAATTAAAACTATATCAAGACATCACTGGGCTCCCAAAGTGGTGCTAGTGGTAAAGAACTCACCTGCCAAAGAGGAGACATAATGAGACACGTGTTCAATTTCTGGGTCAGGAAGATCCCTGGAGGAGGGCAACCCACTCCAGTATTCTTGCCTGGAGAATCCCATGGACAGAGGAACCTGGTGGGCTACAGTTCATGGGATTGCAAAGAGTTGGACACGACTGAAGTGATTTAGCAAGCAGGCAAGCTAGACATCACATTTCACCTAATCAGATTGGCAAAGATTCAGAAGCTTGATAAAATTCTGAGTTGGAGAGGATATGAGTAAACAGACATTCTTGTAAGTTGCGAGGTGGGAGTATAAATTGGTATGGCAATTTGGCAAAATCCACCAAAGTCACATACCCTTTAGGGTTGAACATGGAGATGGGACACCTAGATACCCCCTTTCAAGGAAGATTTTATTGCGCCAGCTTCTGCAAGATCTGTCAGTAGACAATCTTCAACTGTCAGCCCCTGAAAGTTTTGCGTTGCTGCAAAGAATTGCCCCACCAAAAGTCGATGCCTTCCTGGGACAGCCCACAACCAGTGACTAACGGAGAAGGCGTTATAAAGGTCTTTTTCACTTATTGTGTAAGGGCTTCCTGGGTGCTCAGTGGTGAAGAATCTGCCTGCCAATGCAGGAGACGTGGGTTAGATCCCTGGGTCAGGAAGATCCCCTGGACAAGGAAATGGCAACTCAATACAAAATTCTTGCCTGGAAAATCCCATGGGGTCACAAAAAGTTAGACACGATTCAGCAACCAAAACACCCAACTAAGGCACCCAATGTGGGCCAATTCTGATAAGTCATCTCAGGTCCATGGCTTCCCTATGGAGTTGGCTGAGGCTTCATGCAGCATCTTCAAAGTTTAGCTTCTTTTGCTCAATCTCACTTCCTCCTTCTCCCTTGCACAGCTGTTAAACCCAAGGGCACTCCCTAAAAACACCCTGAACTCTAAATTTCTGTCCCAGAATCTGCTTCTTAGAAGACCTAATCTGTGAAAAATTTGACTCACAGCTCCACTTTTAGGAATCTATCTATACCATTGATTACCCACATATTGGCAAAATGATGTATATTCAAGGTTATTCATAGCGGATTATTTTAAGAGCAAGAATTAGAAACAGTCTGACTAAACAACCAGGTGACTAATGAAATAAAGGCATGTCTATACAATGTAATATGACATATTACTGCTGCTGCTGTTGCTAAGTTGCTTCAGTTGTGTCCGACTCTGTGCGACCTCATAAGCCCACCAGGCTCCTCCATCCCTGGGATTCTCCAGGCAAGAGTACTGGAGAAACTAACACGGACATCATGTCCCTAAGAAACAGACCAACAAATTAGCCTTGACATTTAACGTCCTTCTAAAAGTCATGTTCCTGACTTTGTATATTAGTAACTTTTTCACCCTTACTTTCATTCAAATGGGAAGTAAGTTTATACACTACTACCAGTGGGAATAGGGGTTATAGCTACTTTTCATCTGACCACAAATTTTATTTTTCGAAAGATTTCCTATGTACCCATTAGTTTTGATAAGTGCTCTCAGGCTACAAAAGATGCATAGAGTTATTCTCAAAAGGAATGATCACTATTTAGCTCCTGAATTTTTATCAATAGGCAAACTTGACTCCACTATGGCTCTCAGTCTGAGCCACTGTCCAAGGAAGAAATGTCCATAAAGAAAGGATAAACTACTTAGCATTATTATTTTCAAACTTGTGCAATACCTATTTCAAAAATACAAAGATTATTATTTGAGAGATAGTTACCATATGTTCTTCATGTCCCCTGAGGATAAACAAAAAAGTCAGGAAAAAAAATACAGCTTAAATGAGAACAGTAGGGATTTTGGATAATGGTTTTAAGAAGAACTCCTGGGTAGAAAGTGCCATTGAGTATCAGAAGAGGTTAGCGAGAGACAGTGCAAACTTCTTTCCTCTAGGAGTGTTAGTTGCGTGTACACTGTTTTCCAATTAGTTTCACCACTTGCTTTTCTATTTGTTTTAATAAAGAAGGACAAGTAAAAGCTAACTCATTCCTTCCCAGGGATGTTAATCCATAGACAAACATAGGATCACTACTAAAGACCTTTTAATTGCTTTCTGTTCTTCATCCCAGGCGATCCACATTTTCCTTCCCTTCAGTCTCATATAATACGCATCTGGACTTAAGTGATCCCCACTGGTTCTGAAACTCTCATTATTCCATCCACTGCCTGGGTACTCCTGTCTTCTGACTGCTCCTCCTTTCTCCAGCGTGAGGAATCCCACCTGTGACAAGGTCATGTGGCAGAGGCCTGATGGGCAAGGAGAGTCAAGCCTCAGGGTTTCCCCCTGGTATTTCCTGAGTATGTACGCCAAAAATAAGAATCTGCCTGCCTTATTGTTCTGTGCTTTCCACTCTTCTGACACACTCTGGAAAAAGTTAACTCAGGGCTTTAGTCTTCTGCATTTGAAAGGGATATCTCCTGGGATTTCTTTGGAAGGAATGACGCTAAAGCTGAAACTCCAAGACTTTGGCCCCCTCATGCGAAGAGTTGACTCATTGGAAAAGACTCTGATGCTGGGAGGGATTGGGGGCAGGAGGAGAAGGGGACGACCAAGGATGAGATGGCTGGATGGCATCACTGACTCGATGGACGTGAGTCTGAGTGAACTCCAGGAGTTGGTGATGGACAGGGAGGCCTGGCTTGCTACGATTCATGGGGTTGCAAAGAGTTGGACACGGCTGAGTGACTGAACTGAACTGAACTGTACCCCAAAAACCAGAATCTGCCTGCCTTATTGTACTGTGCTTTTCCACTCTTCTGACACACTCTGGAAAAAGTTAACTCAGGGCTTTAGTCTTCTGCATTTGAAAGGGATGTTTAAATTCAAACCCCCTCTGATAACTCTCTAGCTTGCCTAACAGGTTCCCCTGGACTTTTTATAGCTTGTGAATTGTTTAAGTCACAGGAGCTCAAAACATCCTAGGAATGCAGGGGCTTCCGAGGTGTCAAGATCATTAGAATAAAACTGATTAAGCATTTCATTGTTGAGCCATTACTTGTTGCCAAATTTTCATATCTTTTATTTGTTGATATAGTTGGTATTTAGGAAAAACAAGTAGCAACATTAGATCTTTGAGTTAAGTACCTTCTTTGTTATAACCCACTGTGCCTTTGTTCTATAGGGATGTAACTTTAGTGCTTTAAGGAGATGCAGATTAAAGAAAAACATTTCAGGGGAAAGGAGATTACTATTCATTAAGGAAGAGAGCCAAAAAGTGTTAACAATCCTCTTAGCCGGAAGATAATGTAAATCACCTGAGACCTTTTGTATACAAAAAGATATAAAGAAAGGGTCAGGACTGCTGCCCCTGCATGACTCTGTATCTTCCATTATGTAAAATTTAGGGTATATAAACACCTTTTAAATAATAAAGTTGGAGGGGTTTTTGCACAAGCCTGGCCTCCCCCAAGTCGACTCTTTCTCTTGCTCCCTCTCCCTCCCTCTCCTTCTCAGGCTGATCCCTTGGAACGTGGAGGCTCATTGAGTCTACTTACTTGCCTGGGCTTCTGAGACCCACGCGAGAGGGAGTCCAAGGCGGGGCACCCTCCGATATTCAAGCGGGCGCCTGTGGCCCAACGTAGACACTGCAAGTTCCTTGTCTAGAACTTTATTGGTTTTCCACGTAAACCAAGTTAATCAGCCTCTTTTCTCCACTCATTTTCCTACTACACTATTTTTTTCTGATCTAATCTTATATTTCTAATTAAATAAAAATTTCCTCGCCTATCCCTCTCCCCTACAAATCACCCTGGATCCACCGGGGCAGAACCCCGGCAGAAGACTATAAAACTGCCTGGTTGTAATTTAAAGTTGGCTCCTCAATGACCTGGTTTTCAGGTTCTTAGGTTCCAGGGTCTTCAGACTTGAACTGGGACCTATACCACTCACTCCTTTGGTTCTCAGGCCTTCAAACTTGGGCTGAATTCCATAACTGGCTTTCCTGCTTCTCCAGTTTGCAGATGGCAGACTGAGAGACTTTTCAATCTCTATAATTCTGTGAGCCAATTCTTATAATAAATCCTTCAATCTCTTTCTCTATGTATCTTCTCTTTCTGTAGAGAACCCTGACTAATAAACCTCTCCCTGCTGCCATCTACAACTTCATATCACGTCTTTACTCCTCTGCTTGCATTTCTGCAGCTCCCAAATAACCTCACTGTGCTTATTGCTTGTCTCAGATCAGGGGACCCACCAAGATACAAAATTATATCTACAACCACATCTAAGAGAGACAAGTATGCAGAACTGTCAGAAGATTTTGTTACGGTACAGTTCTTAGCCAGAGCACAGAAGTCACAAGATTCATTTTGATTTCAGCTATAGAAAGCACATTTGTCTTAGAAAGAGTAAACAGTAACAAAAACAACTCAGTCTCACAAGATGTTTGTTTAGTGAAAGATGAAATCCTTTTTTGAGAGAAGAGCATGACTTTTAAATGGAAACTTTTGACATCAGGGTTTAAATATGAGTGGGTAAAGGGAGCTGGTGTCACTCTAAGAGAAAAATACAAAGCAAATATGTGCACCTGTTATTGTAGACATTTACCAAAGAGCTGTGTGTGCAAAGTTGGAATAGAACTCTTAAAATAACTGTGATAAGAACAGATCTCTTTTAAAGCAGAAGATGTATATTTTTTTCTAGCCTTGCCAACACCTACCATGCACAGGTGGGCTTTTGGCAGTAGGGAGTTCTTGCATATAAATATTATTATTCAAATCCAAATTTAAGCACACAGATTTTACATATCCTAAGAATTTCAGTATTTGAATCTATGTAGTTTTTTTTGTTTGTTTGTTTTTTAAATTTACTTTTTAACTTATTTTAATTGGAGGCTAATTACTTTACAATATTGTGGTGGTTTTTGCCATACATTCACATGAATCAGCCACGGGTGTACGTGTGTTCCCCATCCTGACCCTCCCTCCTCCCTCCCTCCCCATCCCATCCCTCAGGGTCATCCCCGTGCATTAGCCCTGAGCACCCTNTTAATTGGAGGCTAATTACTTTACAATATTGTGGTGGTTTTTGCCATACATTCACATGAATCAGCCACGGGTGTACGTGTGTTCCCCATCCTGACCCTCCCTCCTCCCTCCCTCCCCATCCCATCCCTCAGGGTCATCCCCGTGCATTAGCCCTGAGCACCCTGTCTCGTGCATTGAACCTGGACTGGAGATCTGTTTCACATATGATAATATACACGTTTCAATGCTATTCTCTCAAATCATCCCACCCTCGTGTCTCCCACAGAATCTGAAATTCTGTTCTTTACATCTGTGTCTCTTTGGCTGTCTTGCATATAGGGTCATCGTTACCTATGTAGTTTTGACTTGAAGGCACCTATTCTTTGCATTTCACTACTTCTTTTTAGTATCTGTCTATGTCTAGAGCAATGCTGATAGGAATAATAGCTAACATCTTATACATTTACTTTGTGCTAGCACAATTTCAAATGCTTTGTGTATACCAACTCCTTTAATTCTCATACCAACCTGTGAGACATATCACTTTTCATTTTAGGAAAACTGGAGCATAGAAACTGCATTACCTTCCCAAGATCAAAGATCTAATAAGTTGTAAAGAGCGTATTTAAATCCCCACAATTTGACACAGTCTTTGATCTTAAACACTACCCTTGCATTTCACCAGTTTCTTTTAAATGATATATTAAAATTACAGTTTAAAAACTAATTTTGGTAGTTGTAGAAAGTCTTTCTCTAGGGTGCTTGTAGAAAAGCTTTAAATTTAAGAGATATGTACAAAACTCAAAAGGCAAAATGATTTAAAGCAACTTTATTTAATATGTTAATATTTACAGACAGAAATATTATTTGAGAATTGAAATAAAATGGTAGGACTTGACTTAGTGTTGACAATAAACTGTTGTGATGATTAAAAACAATGAAAGCTAATTTAAAAACACACCATTTTTCTGAAGATTAAAAAAGAATTAACAGAAATACAACTATTCCTAAATTCAAAATGTAACTATTTATTTATTTTCCTGCACACTGATAGTAACTCAGTATTGAAACAATCACTCATCTCAGTCGCTCAGTTGTGTCTGACTCTGGGATCCCATGGACTGCAATATGCCAGACTTCCCTGTCCATCACCAACTCCCAGAGCTTGCTCTAACTCATGTCCATCAAGTTGGTGATGCCATCCAACCATCTCATCTTCTGTTGTTCCCTTCTCCTCCTGCCTTCAATCTTTCCCAGCATCAAGGTCTTTTCCAATAAGTCAGTTCTTTGCATTAGGTGGCCAAAGTATTGGAGTATCAGCTTCAGCAAGAGTCCTTCCAATGAATATTCAGGACTGATTTCCTTTAGGATTGANTGATGCCATCCAACCATCTCATCTTCTGTTGTTCCCTTCTCCTCCTGCCTTCAATCTTTCCCAGCATCAAGGTCTTTTCCAATAAGTCAGTTCTTTGCATTAGGTGGCCAAAGTATTGGAGTATCAGCTTCAGCAAGAGTCCTTCCAATGAATATTCAGGACTGATTTCCTTTAGGATTGAATGGCTTTATTTCCTTGCAGTCCAAGGGACTCACAAGAATCTTCTCCAACACCACAGTTAGGAAGCATCAGTTCTTCACCACTCAGCTTTCTTTATGGCCCAAATCTTACATCCATATATGACTACTGGAAAAAATGTAGCTTTGACTAGAGGGACCTTTGTTGGCAAAGTAATTTCTCTGCTGTTTAATATGCTGTCTAGGTTGGTCATAGCTTTTCTTCCAAGGATCAATTGTCTTTTAATTTCATGGCTGCAGTCACCTTCTGCAGTGATTTTGAAGCCCCACCCCCCAAAAAAGTCTCTCACTGTTTCTATTGTTTCCCCATCTATTTGCCATGAAGTGATGGGACTGGATGCCATGATCTTAGTTTTTGAATGTTGAGTTTTAAACGAGCCTTTTCACTCTTTTCTTTCACTTTCATCAAGAAGGTTTTTGGTCCTTTGCTTTCTGCCATAAGGGTGTTGTCATCTGCATNCCCCATCTATTTGCCATGAAGTGATGGGACTGGATGCCATGATCTTAGTTTTTGAATGTTGAGTTTTAAACGAGCCTTTTCACTCTTTTCTTTCACTTTCATCAAGAAGGTTTTTGGTCCTTTGCTTTCTGCCATAAGGGTGTTGTCATCTGCATATCTGAGGTTGTTGATATTTCTACCAGCAATCTTGATTCCAGCTTTTGCTTCATCCTGTCTGGCATTTCGCATGATGTACTGTGTATATAAATTAAGTAAGCAGGCTAACAATGTACAGCCTTGACATACTCTTTTCTCAATTTGGAACCAGTCTGTTGTTCCATGTCTGCTTCTTGACTTGCATACATATTTCTCAGGAGACAGGTAAGGGGGTCTGGTACTCCCAACTCTAAGAATTTTCCACAGTTTGTTGTGATTCACACAGTCAATGAAGCAGAGGTAGATGCTTATCTGGAAATAATCACTATATAGTTACTAATATCTGTTGGAACTAAAGGTTGTTAATTATAAAATTGTTAGTCAAAAATCAGCTTTTTGTCTGATTTTGCTCAGGTTAAGATTACTAATTTATATGGGTAGACCTTTTAATATAATCACAGATTTCTGTGCATAATGCCCCTAACATCAAAATCAAAGAATGATTCTGACTCAGGTCTGGACAGCAGATAGAAGGAGAATGTTTGCCTATAGCTATTAAATAATACATGTCATTAATATAAATAATAAAGAGAAAAAGATTAGCTAGATGTTAGTTTGCCTGAGCCTAATAACATGAACTCAGAAACATCCTCCTTTAGAATACAGAAAGGGAATTGTAGCTGATCCTCACGGTATGTGTGTAAGATTTAGGGCTGAACATTAGCTTGACCAATTTCCTTGCATCTTCTTTAACACCTGTGATCCTTAGGAGTCATATTCCCTGGTAAGCAACATATTGATGGGTTGGGCGTATTGAATCAATCACTTTCATATCAGTCAATTTATCATCAAATAGAGTAATATTAGAAGGGAGAAGCAGATGGGCTGAATCCAACTCATGATAAAAGGAAGAGAAATGCCCCAGGGCTAGACCTGGACAAAGGAGCTTCAAGGTTCTGACTACTGTACTAATGAATGAGATTCCCAGGTGGTGCTAGTGGTAAAGAACCAACCTACCAGTGCAGGAAGCATAAGAGACCAGAGTTCAGTCCCTGGGTTGGGGAAGATCCCCTGGAGGAAGGCATGGCAACCCACTTCAGTATGCTGGCCTGGAGAATCCCATGAACAAGTGAGCCTGGTGGGCTACAGTCCTTAGGTTGAAAAGAGCTGAAGGAGACTGAAGCAACTTAGCATGTACAGCACTATACTAATAGTGATAATTACAAGAATTAACATTATTTAAATGGTATAGACATTCAATAAATGATCAGCTTGATAATCCTCTTCTGATTTAAAAACAATTGTTTTCCATTACTGTCCCTTAGCAAAGGGGCTCCTATTGATCCTGTTGTAAAATAGAGGCAGGGCTTGGTATCAATAGTTTTTCAGTACTAAGCAGTAAAAAATAAACTCCAGCTAGTTTTAGAAGCATAAAAATTTATTAGAGGAATATTAGAGAGCTCTTGGTATAGTTAGGAGACTGGAGATTCAGACTAAGTGCTTAAAAGTACAAATTACAGAGCCACACTTCAGCCCTGACCTGATGATGAAACTGTTGCTGCCTTTATTGAGTGCCAGCTGCAACAGTTTGCACTTTGCCAACTTCTCAACCTTATAGCAACTTCTAATGCTGCCAAGTAGAGAGACTAGCTTCTCAGTTGAAGTTTGATATTTATGCATGTGATCGGTAGAGTTCAGGTTCATCTTTATGCCCTAACTTCAAGGGAACCTGGAAAATGAATGCTTATATTTTCTCACTTCTGGTAAGGAAATCTATTTCTCCTGCTATGAAGACTTATAAAGTGTAGAATTGCCTCACATAGGAAGAATGCTGAGATGATAAGTGGTTGAAAAGAATGATGATTGTCTAGTCCATGACATCTTTATATAAAGCCCTTTTGAAGAGCTCTGGCCTCTGGCCTTGTCAGAAAACCAAGTTAAGTGGTCTCTAAATTTGCTCCAAGGATTCTGACTGATGGTATAACACTGTTGTTCAAATAATGGATCTCTCAGATGTACTGACATGATCTTGAAGGAAAATTTCCTATACTTATTCGTGTAGTAGTGAATATCAGTAAGTCTATCAGTACAGAGAGAAATATCTGGAGTTAATAATAGTATGTTTGACACTAGTACTTGATGTCAGAATGAACATGAGGGATGACCAAATGTTGTCTTTTTTATTAAGAAAAGAGGTGATATTTTTTGTACATTTCATCAATAGACCTAAATTCTCTACTTTAAAAAATAAAAAACTTTCTAAAATCTCAAAGCAGAAGAATGAACATATTATGTACCAGTGCACTGAATTTTCTTTATAGGTGGCATATACCTGATTTGGCAGGAAATTTCTATGTTGTAAATTGCAAAATTTCACCCAATCTTAATCCCCAGAATTATCCAACATGGTCTCAAAATTTGTTCTCCAAGTAGAACAAGTGATTTTTTAGAGTGATATGTTTTCACTAAACTGACATAGAGAATCTGCCCATTCAACACAATTTGTGCAAAATGGTAGTTGGATTAGTATTGGTGATGCTTCTGTAATTTTTTTTTTTTTTTGTATGTGTGTTGTGCTGTGTGCTGTGCTCAGTTGCTTCAGTCATTTCTGACTCTTTGCGACCCCATGGACTATAGCCCAGCAGGCTCCTCTGTCCATGGCATTTTCCTGGCAAGAATACTGGAGTAGGTTGCCATATTCTCTGCCAGGGGATTTTCCCAACCCAGGGAGTGAACCTAAGTAATATTAAAATGCTTTTAGGATGCACTCATCTCATGTGCTAGTAAAGTAATGCTCAAAATTCTCCAAGCCAGGCTTAAGCAATATGTGAACCGTGAACTCCCTGATGTTCAAGCTGGTTTTAGAAAAGGCAGAGGAACCAGAGATCAAATTGCCAACATCCGCTGGATCATGGAAAAAGCAAGAGAGTTCCAGAAAAATACCTATTTCTGCTTTATTGACTATGCCAAAGCCTTTGACTGTGTGGATCACAATAAACTGTGGAAAATTCTGAGAGAGATGGGAATACCAGACCACCTGACCTGCCTCTTGAGAAACCTGTATGCAGGTCAGGAAGCAACAGTTAGAACTGGACAGGTAACAACAGACTGGTTCCAAATAGTAAGAGGAGTGCATCAAGGCTGTATATTGTCACCCTGCTTATTTAACTTCTATGCAGAGTACATCATGAGAAACGCTGGACTGGAAGAAACACAAGCTGGAATCAAGATTGGTGGGAGAAATATCAATAAC
>SJYX01020411.1:1045-42717 GCA_006410675.1 Oreotragus oreotragus
CAATGAAACCAAGCCATGCCTGCAGGGCAACCCAAGGCGGGTGGATCATGGTGGAGAGGTCTGACAGAACGTGGTCCACTGGAGAAGGGAATGGCAAGCCACTTCAGTATTCTTGCCTTGAGAACCCCATGAACAGTATGAAAAGGCAAAATGATAGGATATCAAAAGAGAATCTCCCCAGGTCGTTAGGTGCCCAATATGCTACTGGAGATCAGTGGAGAAATAACTCCAGAAAGAATGAAGGGATGGAGCCAAAGCAAAAGCAATACCCAGTTGTGCATGTGACTGGTGATAGAAGCAAGATCCGATGCTGTAAAGAATAATATTGCACAGGAACCTTTCGAAGACAATGGGCTACTATTCTGGGTGCCCAATGTCCTCTGCCAGCATTCAGAAGTTGTTCTGTGGAATTTGCTAGGCGCTCAAATGTTCTTTTGATGAATTTGTGGGGGAGAAAGTCGTCTCCCCATCCTATTCCTCTGCCATCTTAGGACCACCTCCTGCGGGTCATTTAAAAATTTTTTATTTATTCGGCTGCCTCAGGTCTTAGCCCTGACATAGGGCATCTTTAGTTGCAGCATGCAGACTCTTGGTTGTAGCATGTGGGATCTAGTTCCCTGACCAAGGTCTCAACCCAGGCCCTATGTGCTGGAAGTGCAAAGTCTTAGCCACTGGACAACCAGGGAAGTCCCTGACTTCTTTCTTGTTTATGTACTTCACTGAAGTATAGTTGATTTACAATGTTTCAGTTACACAACAAGGTGATTCAATCATACATAGACACATATATTATTTTTGAAATTATTTTCCATTGTAGGTTATTGTAAGATATTGACTATCCTGACTTTTTTATATATTTTGGGTATTAACTGCTGAAAGTCTTAAGTGCAGGAGCTTCTGACCTCATGAAGTCGGGGTGCATAACTCTCCCATTGTGGATGTTTTGCCAATCTGGAAGCTTTCTAAACCTCATAATATTGGGATATTATGGAAGTTTCCTCACATAGACATGATCGATTATGAAATCTGTTTCTAGACCCTCTCCCTTCTCTGGAAAGTAGAGTGGGGCAGAAAGTTGCAAACTTCTGATCATTGTTTGATCTTTCTGTGGTTACCAGCCCCCATACAGGTCCCATGCAAGGGCACACCCAGAGTCATCTCAGTAGAACAAAACATGCTCCTGGGGCTCTTACCACTTAGAAATTTAGTTTTGTAGCCCTGTGTCGGGGATGAAGTCTAAGAGAAATATTGGAATTAGAGATGATCCTAGATGATTCTTTATCACTTAGGAATTTATAAGAGTTTTAGGAGCTCTGCTGGAAAATGGAGACAAAGACCAGTATATATGAATATTCCTTATTATTTCAATTCCTTATTATTTCAAATGTATAGAAATAATATTTCCTGGAATTTTACTGAATTTGTTTATAGACCAACTTTTTTTTTTTTTTGGTGGAGTCTCTTGGGTTTTCTATAAGTAGTGTCATGCCATCTGCAAATAGTGACAGTTTTATTTCCTTCTTTCTGATTTGAATGCTTTCTGTTTCTTTTTCTTGTCTAATTACTATGGTTAGGACTCCCAAGATTATTGGGTTGGTCAAAAAAAATGCAAACAAATATTTTTTGGCCAACCCAATATGTTGAATAAAAGTAGTAAGAATGGGCATCCTAGCATGTATTTACTCTCTACATATTTGTTCCTGATCTTAAAGGAAATGCTTTCAGCTTCTCATTGTTAAGTATGATGTTAGTGGTGGGGATGTCATATATATGATCTTTACTATGTTGATGTACACTCTTTCTATATCATAGTGTTGAAAATTTGTTTTCTAAATCATAAGTAGACGCTGAATTTTGTCAAGTGAATTTTTTCTGCATCTTTTCGGATGCTCATATGGTTTTTAGTCCTTACATCAGTTGACTTGTGGATATTGAGCCATCCTTGCCTTTCTGGAATAAGTTCTACTTTATTAACAGTTTTTGGTCTTTTAGATGTATTGTTGGATTTGGTTTGCTAATATTTTGTTGAGGATTTTTGCGTCAGGGATATTTGCCTATAGTTTTCTTTTCTTGTAGTATCCTTGTCTAGTTTTGGTAGCAGGGTAATGCTGGCCTAACAAAATGAGTTTGGAAGAATTCTCTCCTCTTTTGTTTTTTGGAAGAGTTTGAGAAGGATTGGTTTTAATTCCTCTTAGAATATTTGGAACAATTCATCAATGAAGCCATACAGTACTAGACTTTTGTTTTTTGGGAGGTTTTGTTTACTGATTCAATCTTCTTACTAGTAATCAGTCTGTTTAGATTTTCTATTACTTCATGATTCAGTCTTGGTAGTTTGTTTCTAGGAATTTATCAATTTATTCTAAGTTATCTAATTTGTTGGTGTGTAATTGTTCATAAGTAGTGTTCTATGATCTGTTGTAATATCTTTCGTTTCTAAGTTTATTTTAATTTTTTTCTTTGTGATCTAAAGATTTGTCACATTTGATCATAAAAAGAAAAAAACCCACAACTATTAGTTTCTTTGATCTTTTCTGTTTCCTTTTTAGTCTTTATTTTACTTATTTCTACTCTGATCTTTTTTTTTTTTTTTTCCTTCTGCTATTGGAATTCATTTTTTCCTTCTTTTTCTACTTCCTGGAATTTTAATATTAGATTGTTTGTTTGAGATTTTTCTTTCTTCTTGATGTAAGCATTTTTCACTATGAGCTTCCCTCTTAGAAATGCCTTTGCTGCATCTTGTAAATTTTCATTTGTCTCATGGAACATTTAAATTTCTTCCTTGACCTATTGATTGTTTAGCAGCGTGTGTTTGATTTTTTCAGCTTTTTCTTAGTGTAATTGTAATTACACACAGTTTTATACTATTAGTGTAGTTTTATATCACTGTGGTCTAAAAAGATGGTTTATATGATTTCAACCTCCTTAAACTATTAAGACTTGTTTCATGGCCTAACATATGATCTGTTATGGAGAATGTTCCATGTGCACTTGAGAATAATCTGGAATATGTTTCTTTTGGAGGGAATATTTTATAAATGTCTGCTAAGTCTGTCTTTGGCATTAGTGGTTGGGGCATAGACTTGGATTACTGTGATAGTGAATGATTTGCCTTGGAAATGAACCTAGCTCATTCTGTCGTTTTTGAGACTGCCCCCAAGTACTGCATTTCAGACACTTTTGTTGACTAAGAGGGCTACTCCATTTCTTCTAAGGGATTCTGGTCCACAGTAGATATAATGGTCATCTGAATTAAATTAAACCATTCTGGTCCATTTTAGTTCACTGATTCCTAAAATGTTGATGTTCACTCTTGCCATCTCCTGTTTGACCACTTCCAATTTACCTTGATTCATGGACCTAACATCCCAGGTTCCTTTGCAATATTGTTCTTTACAGCATCGGACTTTACTTCCATTACCAGTCATATCCACAGTTGGGTGTTGTTTTCACTTTGGCTCAGTCTCTTCATTCCTTCAGGAGCTATTTCTCCATTCTTTTCTACTTGCATACTCGGCACCTACTGACCTGAGGAGTTCATCTTTCAGTGTCATACCTTTTTGCTTTTTCATGCTGTTCATGGGTATGGAAACAGACGTAGAGAAATTGACTGGTTCAAAACTGGGAAACAGTACATCAAGGCTGTATATTGTCACCTTGATTATTTAACTTATATGAAGAGTACATCATTTGAAATGCCAGGCTGGATGAAGCACAGGCTGGAATCAAGATTGCAAGGAGAAATGTCAATACCATCAGGAGTTATAACACATGATACAACTCCTATGGCAGAAAGCAAAGAGGAACTAAAGAGCCTCTTGGTGAAGGTGAAAGAGGAGAATGAAAAAGCTGGCTTAAAACTCAACATTCAAATCTGGTCCCATTACTTCATGGCAAATAGATGGGGAAACAATGGAAAGAGTGACAGACTTTATTTTCTTGGGCTCCAAAATCACTGCAGTTGGTAACTGCTGCCATGAAATTAAAATATGCTTGCTCCTTGGAAGAAAAGCTATGACAAACCTAGACATTATTAAAAAGTAGAGACATTACTTTGCTGACAATGTCCGTCTAGTCAAAGCTATGGTTTTTCCAGTTGTCGTGTATGGATGTGAGAGTTGGACCGTAAAGAAGGCTGAGCATCAAAGGATTGATGCTTTTGAACTGTGTTGTTGGAGAAGACTCTTGATAGTCCCTTAGGCTGCAAGAGATCAAACCAGTCAATCATAAAGGAAATCAGTTCTGAATATTCATTGGAAGGACTGATGCTGAAGCTGAAGCTCCAATAATTTGGCCACCTGATGTGAAGAACTGACATTAGAAAAGACCCTGATGCTGGGAAAGATTGAAGGCAGGAGGAGAAGGGGATGACAGAGGACAAGATGGTTGGATGGCACCATCAACTCAACGGACATGAATTTGAGTAAGCTCCGGGAGATGGTGAAGGACAGGGAAGCCTGGCATGCTGCAGTCCATGGGGTCACCAAGAGTCGGACACGACTGAGCAACTGATTTATGACAAAGTCTGTCTGGTCTAACATGTTGTTTAAGGCCAATATTTCCTTATTGATTTTATGTCTGGATGATCTAGTCATTTACGAAACTAGAATATTAAAGTCTCCTCATTATTGCATTTCTATCTGTTTCTCCCTTAGGTCTGTTAGCATTTGCTTTATGTAAATAGGCGTTCCTATATTGCGTGCATAAATATTTGCAAATGTTATATCCTTTAGTTGGATTGAACCCTTTATCATTATATAATCCCCTTCTTTGTTGCTTATTGCAGTCTTAGTCATAAACTGTATTTTGTCTGATAAAAGTGTAGCTAACCCAGCTTTCTTTTGATTTCCTTTTCCATGGGATAACTTTTCCTATCTTTTCATGTTCATTCTGTGTGTGTTTACATCTGAAGTGAGTCTCTTGCAGGGAGCATATAGGTTTTATTTTTCCATTCAGTCACTCCAATTTGAGAATTTAGTCCATTAACATTTAAAGTAATTATTGATGGGCATTTACTTGCTGACATTTTGTTACTTGTTTTCTGGATATTTTGTAATTCCTTTGTTCCTTCTCTTGCTCCTCATTTGTGATTTGATGATTTTCAGTAGCAGTATGCTTAGTTTCCTTTCTGTTTATCTTTTTTATCTACTATAGGTTTTTTGCTTTATTATTACTATGTTCAGTTCAGTCGCTCAGTCGTGTCCAATTCTTTGTGACCCCATGAATCACAGCACGCCAGGCCTCCCTGTCCATGACCAATTCCCAGAGTTCACTCAGACTCATGTCCATCGAGTCAGTGATGCCATCCAGCCATCTCGTCCTCTGTTGTCCCCTTCTCCTCCTGCCCCCAATTCCTCCCAGCATCAAAGTCTTTTCCAATGAGTCAGCTCTTCGAATGAGGCGGCCAAAGTACTAGAGTTTCAGCTTTAGCATCATTCTTTCCAAAGAAATCCCAGGGCTGATCTCCTTCAGAATGGACTGGTTGAATCTCCTTGCAGTCCAAGGGACTCTCAAGAGTCTTCTCCAACACCATAGTTCAAAAGTCATGAGACTTACATAAAACAATTTATATTTATAATAGTTTAAGTTGATAATAATTAAGCTTGAATTCATTCTATAGATATGCATTTTTACTTTCCCACCATGTTTTATATTTTTGATGTCACAATTTGCATATTTTTATCTTATGTATCCTTTAACAAATCATTGTCTTTATAGTTATTTTTCTACTTTTATCTTTTAACCTTCCTGCTAGCTTTGTAAGTGATTAATCTACCACATTTACAGTGTTAGATTATTCTGAATTTTACTGTATATATATATATCTACCAGTGAGATTTATGCTTTCATATGTTTTCCTATTACTAATTACTGCATTTTGCTTCAACTTAAAGAAGTCTTGTTAATATTTCTTATAATATAGGTTTAGTGGTGATAATCTCCTTTAGATTTTCCTTGTCTAGAAATCTCTTCAGTTCTGAGGGACAACTTTGTTGTGGAGAGTATTCTTGGTTGCAGTTTTTTTTTAAGCCCATTAATTATATGATGCCACTTGCTTCTGACCTGCAAAGTTTCTGCAAAGTTATTTTCTACCGATAATAAGATTATCTACTGATAATCTCAATGTAAGTTCTCTTGGACATAAGTTATTTTTCTCTTTACTCTTTTAAGATCCTCTTCTTGTCTTTAACTCTTGACAATTTAATTGTAATGTAATCTGGCGTGGGTCTCTTTGGGCTTATCTTTGGAACTCTCTTGGCTTCCTTGATCTGGATGCCTATTTCCTCTCCCAGGTTGTGGAAGTTTTCAGCCATTATTTCTTCAAAGATACCTTCTGGCCCTTTCTTTCTCATTTCTCCTCTGAGATTCCTCGAATCTGAATGTTGGTCCACTTGATACTGTCTCATATGCCACCTTCACCCTTTTTCATTCTTTTTTCTTTCTTCTGCTCTGATTAGGTGGGTTCCAATTGCCCTGTATTAGAGTGTGCCGACCCTTTCTTCTGTATTTTTCAGTATTTTGTATATTTATATTTCTGTATTTTTCAGGGCACAGCACACAGTTACTGTGTTCTTTAGTTCTGTGATTCCTTTTAGTGCTTTCTTATATTTTCCATCTCTGTTGAAATTCTCTTCTCCTAAGTATGATGAGTGTCTTTATAATCATTATTTTGAACTCTTATCAGGTAAATCACTTATCTCTGTGTCATTAAGGTCTTTTTTGAGGTTTTATCTTGTTTGTTAATTTGGAACATATTATTCCATTTTCCCTGACTCTCTGTGTTGGTTTATATGATTAGATAAAATGGCCACTTTTCTCAGTCTTGAAGGTGTGACCTTGTGTAGGAGATGAACCTTATTATTCAACACCCCCCTAGCCGTTGGTTGTGTCTCAAACCTTTGTGATTGTCCAGACTGTCTATTCTTAGTGGCTCCCAGAAGCTGAGGCTTGTCAGTGTCCCAAAAGGGAGGATCCTGGTCAGTATCTAGATGCAGGCTGATTGAAAGCTAGACTGTTTGGCAGCAGCATTTAAAGTATAAAAATATACCTCTTTTGGAGAAGGCTGAGAGATGGGCGTTCTTCTCTGCTCCTTTTTCACAGAACCCTGGGTAGTAGCCAGTTACCAATTGTTTCTTTGTTAGCTACCATCCTGTTGAAGCTATGAGCACAAGCCCCACTGGTGACCAGAGCCAGCTATCAAGGAATGTGCCCTCTGGGAAACAAACACAAAAGCTAGGCAACAGACATGTACACAATCTCTTCTGTTCTTTTCTTTCAAAACTGTTTATTTTCTGTCAACCTATTTCCATTTTACGAGTTTGTAGAAGAGCTTAAGACCACTGCTGCCCATCCAGTGTCCTGAGCAGTGGGAGTTGCAGGCCATTCTTCAGTGGCAGGTTGGGATGCTCCAGTCTCAAGTGGGGAAGTGCTGAGTAGGCTCTGAGGGCACCAGCAAGCGTTCAGACCAGTGTGCGCCCTCAGGTTGAACAGCAGTGAACTCCAGAGCTGGAGTGGTCCATTCTCCCTGAAATTCCTCGTTGGTCATAGCCTTCTCAGCTGTTGCCTGGTCTTCCTTTCCAGTTTCTTCAGGATCTCTGTAGAAGCAGAGACCAGGCATGACCTCCCATGGGTGTTCACTGGGGATCATGCCATGCATGTGCAGAACTTTCCAGGTGAGCACCCCCCACATCAGACCCACTGAGTGAGCTCCGTGGTTGTAGCATGGGACAGCGGTGTCCACATAGCACAGAGGAGAGTCTGTGTTACACAGGACAGTGATAGGCAGGTTAATGTAGAGCCTCTCACAGAGGCTGACAGTCAGCCCTGAAACCAGTGAGCACCAGATGTCTTTGCTCCTGGAAGGCCATCAGGATCTGGTTAGGGAAGGTGCCCCAAGTGAGTGGCCAGCAATAGGAGTGGCTCCAGGGACTGCAACAAACTTCCTGAAGGGTGTGACACTGACGTCAGCTGAGTTTTTAGTGGCAACAGTGGCACAAGCTGCCAACAGAAGCTTCACTGAAGTTCCCTTCCGATTTATGATGCCATCACTTTTGCTTTTGTAGATGGACTGTTCCATTTGGAAGTAAAGGTTGATGCCACCTAAGTGGGTTCTTGCACGAATTTGAGGATATCCTCCGCCTTCATTTGCAGTACATCAAAGGTTCCAGGTATCATGAAAGTTTCTCTTTAAGTTACACTGGGAATCCAGAACAATGCCGTATGGACCCTGTCTGGATAGCACAGAAAAGCCACAGTTTCCTTTCTTGGAGACAGCAATGACCTCAAGCAGGGCAGGCTTGAAGATGGCACCCACCAGCCTCCCTGGTCTCCGGAAAGGGTTGCACTCAGCCCCACAATGTGTGTGTGCTCCGCTGTATCCAACTCTCTGCAGCCTTATGGACTGTAGCCCATCAGCCTCCTCTGACCATGGAATTTTCCAGGCAAGAATACTGGAGTGGGTTGCCATTTCCTCTTACAGGGGAATCTTCCCAACCCAGGGATCGAAACTGCTTCTCTTGGGTCTCCGGAATTAGTAGGTGGATTCTTTTACCACTAGAGCCGCTGGGAAGCCCCTAGATGCAAGTTTAACTAGAACTCTGCTCTTTAGGCTAGAGCTGTGAAGGTCAGTCAATAGGCCCCTTTCAAAGAAAGAAAGGGGTTAGTTTAGGTCTGCTGGGTCTGCTCTGTGTCCTGGTGGCAGCTGGCCAAGAACTGTCCCTCTGTTTGTCCCAGTTCCCTGAGACATACAAATACAAGCCCCCCAGGGTGTCCAGGGGCATCCCTGGGGGTCAACCACAGAAACCAGGGCACCAGATATGAAAAACAGGAAACCAGATGTGAAAACTGGGGTACCAGATATGTACAGCTCCTCTCTGGGAGGTACGTGCCCTCTGGAACATGGCAGAGGACAGTGTGAGGATGGTGCCTGCCCTTCAGGCCTCTGGGAAGGATTACAGTCTCCATAGACATGTTGTTTGGAGCCTGCCCCTCAGGCTTTAGCTGTGGAGATGAGCTGACAGCCCTTGGTCTGCTGTCTCTGCTGTGTTTTTTAAAACCCTTTCTCCATTTGTTACAGCCCTGTGGGACCCACAAGCATCAGCCCACCAGCCAGCAGAGCCAGGCAATCAAGAGGTGTCTCCTGGGTGGCAGCTCAAAAACTGGGGTGTCAGATGAGGGTGCAAGCTCAATAGTGGCAGTGTGGAGTGAGGCAGAGAGCGAAGGTGGCCCCTGCTGGCCTGCAGAGAGGGCCTTCTGAACACCAGAGGGTGTCAAGCTAGAGGCCAGCCCCTCAGGCCGATGCTTGAAGATCAACAAGCCTGTTTCACAGAAAGTCTGGGCTCTTTTCAGCCACTGCTGCTGCACCCTGGGAGCAAGTTCATGCTGCCCTTCGAGAGCTGCTTTCCAGATCATGACAGCCTCGTGTATCTTGTAGATAGCTCCAGTGACTTTCATAGTTAGATGTTTTGAGAGCTCATTTCCCAAGTGCAAGTCTTGAAAGTAGGGGTGCCAGACCCTTCACTTCTCAGGGAGCAGCTTTGGGATGGGAGTTCCCTCCCGATTGTGGGTCTCCATGCTGAGCGTGGGGTATATGGTGAGACTGTGTCTCAGACTCTCGTACCCACTCCGATGTGAGTTTTTTCTCATTCACCCAATGTACTAGGAGATATTTAGACAATTATGAGGTCTTTTCTTTCTTTTTTTTTTTTCAGAGGAAATTATTCCATATGTAGCTATAGACTGTGTATCTATGGTAGGAGGCAAGTTCAGGATCCTATGTGACCATCTTGAACTAGAGCTTCAAAATTAAGAACCTTTGTTTTTCATAAGATAGTATCAAGAAAGTGAAAAGACCACCCACAGAATGGAAGAAAATATTTGCAAATCATATATTCGATAGGAAACTTGTGTCCAGAAAAGAGAAATAATTCCCAGAATTCAACAGTAAAAAATGAGTAACCTAATTAAAAATAGGCAAAGGATTTAAATAGACTTTTCTAGAGAAGAAAAAATAAACAAATGGGTAATAAGCACATGATGGTCAATGTCATTCTGGAAACGTGGATCAGACTGCAACGAGAGGCCACTTCGTTCCCACTCAGATATGCAAAAAAATACAAAAAATACTGGCAAGGATATGGAGAAGCTGGAATTCTCATGCATTGCTGGTGGGAATGTCAAATGGTGCAGTCACTTTGGAAGACAGTTTTGCAGTTCCTCAAAAAGTTAAATATAGGATTGCCTTATGGCTCAGAAATTCCACTCCTTGATATATACGCAAAAGATTTGAAAACAGGTACTAAAACAAACACTTGTATATGAATGTTTGGAGCAACATTATTCATAATAGACCGAAAGAGGTAACAACTCATCAATAGATGAATGTATAAAGAAATGTAGCCCATTCATATAGTCCAGCAATACAAAGGATGAAGCCCTGATACATGCTATAAAGTGGATGAATTTGAAAACCTTACACCAAGTGAAAGAAGCCAAACATGAAAGGTCATATGCTGTATGACTCCTTTTGTATGAAATATCCAGAATAGGTAAATCTAGGAACAAAAAGCAGAGAGGTGGTTTCCAGGAGCTGAGGTGAGGTAGGTCACAGATGAGGAACTGCTTCCTGGGTGAGGGGCTTTATTTTGGGGTGATGACAGTGTTGTGGAACTACACAGAGGTGGGCATGGTTGCACAGCACTGTGAATGGATTAAGTGACATTGAACTGTTCACTTTCAAATGGTTAATTTGACCTCATATCGATTTTATCTCAATAAGAATACTTAGGATAGTGATTCGGGGAAGGCAATGGCACCCCACCCCAGTACTCTTGCCTGGAAAATCCAATGGACAGAGTAGCCTGGTGGGCTGCAGTCCATGGGGTCGCTAACAGTCAGACAGACTGAGCGACTTCACTTTCACTTTTCTTCTCCATGCATTGGAGAAGGAAATGGCAACCCACTCCAGTATTCTTGCCTGGAGAATCCCAGGGATGGGGGAGCCTGGTGGGCTACCGTCTATGGGGTCACACAGAGTCGGACACGACTGAAGTGACTTAGCAGCAGCAGCAGCAGGATAGTGATTGCCTGCAGAGCGTATCATGACCAAAGTGAGTCTCTGAGGAGATTCTGGATTGCTGGTGATGCTGTTTGTTAATCAGGGTGTGGAATACACAAGTGAATTCAGAATGTGGAAATTCATTGAGCTGCATACTCACCATCTGACATTTTGCTGGATATGTATTATAGATCTATAAAAAGCTAAAATGGAAAAAAAAAAATGCCCCAGACAGTGCCTGGGGCCTCAGATAGGTCAATAGCCCCGCACTGCACTCCTGGGCCTGCTCCCTCACTGCTTTGGAAGCACGGTTTGGGGAGGGAGGCAGTCACGGCTCCTTCTCACCTGTAGCTGGTCTGATTCTCACGAGGGTTCCGTTGCTCCCACTGGAGACATCACACCACAGCTCAGTCCTCAGACGGACCCAGTTGTCAAGTCCTAACGAAGATGCACCAGGCAATGCACTGAGGAAGGATTTTATGAGAAAACACATGGAAAATGGGCTTTAGCCTTTAGCATTTGAAAGATTCTTTCTGCCTTGTTTATTAAACACCACACTAACTGATCAAATATCCTTTTACACCCTTTTAATGGCAGTTCACAGAATGTTTTCTCCAGTTGTTTGTCTCATGAGATTAGGCCACGTCCTGTTCAAACCGGGGTCCCTCAAACCCTGCGAGGACATTCTGTCTGCATTTGTACCACAGCCCCTCATGTCAAGGACCCTGAGAAGGAGCTGTGGGCCCCACAGGCTCCCAGGTCTCAGAACAGAAAGTGCTCATGGAGGGCACATCCTGTAATGGGATCCCTGCCCTGCTCCCCAGGTTCTGGCCCCTAAGGTCTCCTCCAGGCCCTCAGAAAGCCAGTCTCATCCCGCCTTAAGGCCTATGCTTGCAATGTCTCCCCTGCCCCCACCTCTGATATAATAACTCCATCTGCTTCAGGGAGCTTCCACTCTGCAGGGAGCTTCCACTCTGCAGAAGCCCCCCACCCCACCCTGATCTGCTTTCTTTTATCAGGAAAGACACTCAAATCTGGAAATGACTGCCACGAAGAAGAAATATTTTTATACCAAAGTTCCCTAGAAACAGGAGGTGTCGAGCATTGCAAGGCCACAAGGGGAAGACCATTTGGTCAGGAGGTAGGGGAACAAGGGGAGATGTGGACACAGGCTTTAATTATGGCTTGTGTGGGAAGGAGAGGGCAAGGCTGGGTCGGCAGCCTCCATGCGTGCTGGTTTGGATCATTCAGGGGACGCTGAGTGTGCGGGTCCCTAGTCGTGTGGTCCAGGAGCCATTGGAGCAGGGGATGGGGATCCTGATTGGAGTCACACGGAGGAGCTGGTCAGTAGGGTGGGCTCTGGGTTGGCTGCTTTGCATTTTAAAAGTTTGTTCCTGGGGTAAGTTAACTCTCCCTGGAGATTGGCAGCCCCTCCAGTGTTTGCTGGGAAAGAGGAAAGGCAAAAGGAGAAGGGTTGGTAGAGCATGAGATGGTTAGATAACATCACCAACTCAATGGACATGAGATTGAGCAGGCTCTGGGAGATGGTGAAGTGGGAAGCCTGGCATGCTGCAGTCCATGGGGTTGCAGAGAGATGGACACAACTGAGCGACTGAACAACAGCAACCAGGTATTCATCACATGTTAAAGTCTGAGAATATAGAAAATAGGAGATGTTGTTACCATAGAAGCCTTCCTAGGCCAAAAACATCTAATGTATTTTCTTTTTTTTTATTTTTATTTTTAGAACTTTGTATAATTTCTCTCTCTAAACATTGCTTTTTGTCCCTTGGAACACTCATTCATATTTGTAGTTGCAAATGTCAACTCTGTCTCAAGTTTTAGAGCAACATATTTGGTTAACTCTTAAAGGCCTTTTATCACTTAAACTTGAAATATTTAAAATCTAATTTATTATTTCTTTTCAAATGTACTCCAATAATGATGTCACACATTTCCTAGCTCTAGATCAGAAAACTGGATGGATCTTACATTTTTCTTACTGCCCCTCGTGTGTCAAGCTGCTGCTGCTGCTAAGTTGATTCAGTCTTGTCCAGCTCTGTGCAACCCCATGGACAGCAGCCCACCAGGCTCCTCCATCCACGGAATTCTGCCATTTCCTTCTCCCATGTGTCAATAAGTATGTCTAATTAGCCATTGTTCTGTCCTTTACTATATGGATTTCCCAAGTGGCGCCAGTGGTAAGGAACCTTCCTGCCAAAGCAGGAAACAAAATAGATGTGGGTTCAATCCCTGGGTCAGAAAGATCCCCTGGAGAGGAAATGGCAACCCACTCCAGTACCCATGCCTGGGAAATCCCACAGACATAGGTGCCTGGCAGGCTACAGTCCGTGGGGCTGCAAAGAGTCGGACACGACTGAGCAGGCACGCACTTCTTTCTCATTACTGTCTTTGAAGCCCTTACTTTCTTATATCCACCACACCCCGGTTTCCTTGACTTCACTTTATCTCCTTTCAGATCTCGAGATATTTCACTGCTGGATTAAATTCTCTGAAGCACCACAAATCATTGCCTTCCTGCTCCTCCTGTATTTTAGTGAACAGTTCTTCACTGAATGAACAATTTAGGTAACTCACTATTCTACAAACAGCACAGCTGCGGTTTCCCCAGCAGAAGAAAACCATCCAAGATATGGTCCACACCTACACGGCCTGTCAGATGATGAGACCGGGAAAAGGACAGCACACAGGTGTAAGATATCGGTTGGGGGAAAAGACAGGACATCACTGGGAGATAGATTTCACTGAGGTAAGGCCAGGCAAGTATGGGTACCGTTACTGCTAGCTCTGGTTGACACTTTTTCCGGGTGGATAGAAGCTTACCCCACTAAAAAGGAGACAGCAATAATAGTAGCTAAAAAAAACTTCTAGAAGAGATTATACCTATGTTTGGGCTGCCAGCATTTATCAGCTCAGATAATGGACCTGCATTTGTGAGCAAAATTGTACAGGGACTGGCCTCAGGCCTGGGGACCAAATGGAAGTTGCATTGCGAGTACAGTCCCCAGAGCTCAGGGCAAATAGAAAGAATGAATTGGGCCCTAAAAGAAACTTTGACAAAACTGGCAATAGAGACTGGCGAGGACTGGGTGACCCTCCTAGCCTCAGGCCTGGGGACCAAATGGAAGTTGCATTGCGAGTACAGTCCCCAGAGCTCAGGGCAAATAGAAAGAATGAATTGGGCCCTAAAAGAAACTTTGACAAAACTGGCAATAGAGACTGGCGAGGACTGGGTGACCCTCCTTCCCTTCGCGCTTTTTCAGGGGTGGAACACCCCCTATAAATTAGGTCTAACCCCCTTTGAAATTATATATGAAAGTCCACCCCCCCCATTTGTCCAGTGTTTAAAGGGAAAAATAGACCATCTCTCTCATTGTGTGCTTTTCAACAAGAGATGTTAGCTTTAAATAAAGTACATAAACATATCTGGTTAATACTGAGACAATATCAGGCAGTATTTCAGAATGGAGAGGAAGATTCCTCTCCATGATCAAAGGACAGGGGGGAATGTTGAGACCTGACTTATGACAGGCCTCAAGGACTAAAGTGGGCAAGAGCTACAATTACGGGAAAAACTGGGTCATTGCCCAGAAGGAACTGAGATCATCCTCCCCCCAAACCTTAGGGTTCAGCCAGTCAGCATATTCCCAGACTCCCAGATAACATGAAAAGTCCCCTAAGCAAGCCCGTGTGCATGAAAAATTAGCCAATTAATAAATGCCTAATAACCCCTACAACCAATCCACCCCTGCCAACTCCCTGTCTTTGTTCTAAACCTATAAATACTNTGTCTTTTCACCTTGCTTATAGTTTCCTTTGTTGTGCAGAAGCTTTTAATTTTAATTAGATCCCATTTGTTTATATTTGCTTTTATTTCCAGTATTCTGGGAGGCGGATCATTGAGGATCCTGCTGTGATTTATGTCGGAGAGTGTTTTGCCTATGTTCTCCTCTAGGAGTTTTATAGTTTCTGGTCTTACATTTAGATCTTTAATCCATTTTGAGTTTATTTTTGTGTGTGGTGTTCAAAAGTGATCTAGTTTCATTCTTTTACAAGTGGTTGACCAGTTTTCCCAGCACTACTTGTTAAAGAGATTGTCTTTACTCCATTGTATATTCTTGCCTCCTTTATCAAAGATAAGGTATCCATATATGTGTGGATTTATCTCTGGGCTTTCTATTTTGTTCCATTGATCTATATTTCTGTCTGTGCCAGTACCATACTGTCTCGATGACTGTGGCTTTGTAGTAGAGCCTGAAGTCAGGTAAGTTTATTCCTCCAGTTCCATTCTTCTTTCTCAAAATTGCTTTGGCTATTCGAGGTTTTTTGTGTTTCCATACAAATCTTGAAATCATTTGTTCTAGTTCTGTGAAAAATACCGCTGGTAGCTTGATAGGGATTGCATTGAATCTATAGATTGCTTTGGGTAATATACTCATTTTCACTATATTGATTCTTCCAATCCATGAACCTGGTATATTTCTCCATCTATTAGTATCCTCTTTGATTTCTTTCATCAGTGTTTTATAGTTTTCTATATATAGGTCTTTAGTTTCTTTAGGTAGATATATTCCTAAGTATTTTATTCTTTTTGTTGCAATGGTGAATGAAATTGTTAAATTTTCATTGTATGTTGAAGTATAGTTGACTTATGATGTTGTGTTAGTGTCAGGCGTACAGCAGAGTGATTCAGTCACGCAGCATCCATGGTATTTCCTATTGGGTCCTCCGCTAGATGCTGGCTCTGGGAAGGGGCCAGTCTGTTGTTTTTGCCTGTGTATTCCTAGCATTTAGCACTTAGTAGAAACCCAATAGTGAGTCAATAAGTGAATGAAATTATGTTTGCTTTGGCAAACTGAAATTTTAAGAACTCCTTTACTAAGGCCCTAATTGTATATATGTGTGATTTTTTTTTCCCCCTAAGTGGGACACACTGGTCTTAGTGGCGGGCAGTCCTGAAATGGAGACTGTCTTCCCATACTGTCAGATCTCCCAAATGTTCTGACAAATGTTCCCACCCATGACTTCATGCTAAAGTGGTGCCTGGAGGGGAAACCGCAGGCTGAACGAGGCAGGCACACCTGGAGCCCATGTCATATTTTCTTATCAACTTCTCTCCCCACTTTTGGGGGCAGTGTATGCTTTAAAAGCATCAAGAGAGAGGGAAGCTTGCACTTCAGCTAAAAGGATATGTTGTCTCCAGCTGATTTCTTTTCTAGACCAGGTCTCTGCTGAGAAGTGATGTTGCGCTAATCCCAATAGAATTAGCTGCTGACCACCCAGCCCTCCACAGTGGCCCAATGTGTAGCTGGCTTTTCCCTAGACATGGACGAATTCCCCTTGGCTAAGGAGCCAAGTAAGCAATTTCTGCAACCAGAAGAAAATGAGATACGTAGTTGCCAACTCCCAGATCCAAAATAAATAAATAAATAAATGGGAGGAAGTGGGGAGGGAGATGTGTGGACAGAAGGGGCTGCAGGACTCTCCAGACACTGGTAGCATCACTTTTTCCACTAGAAATTTGATGGGGAATAAAGGCCTTGGTTGTTGACTTTATTTGCTTTTCTTTGTTCACTAGTGAGTTGAAGTTTGTTTTTCTGGTGTGTGTGTGGCGTATGCTCACTGGGCCAGACTTGACCTTTTGTGATGGGCCTGTTGAAAAACACATCCAGTTTCCTGAAAGGACTCTTCACTCCAGCTTCTGAGACAGTTTATACGTTATGGTTTTTTTTTTTTTTTTTTTGCGGCTCCTTATTTTGAGACGTGGTGGTGGATTTGTAGGTATTTACATATTATCAGTGTGGATCACACATATAGGCTAGTCTGGTTTTGAATTTAACGCTGGTGAGAAAAGCTCTTTGTCACTAGCGCTGATAAAATTGCTTCCTCTGGAGTGTGGCTGAAGAGGGTGGAGAGTTCCGGTGGGCTGGGCAGCTCTGTGACAGCCTTGCTGCTGGGTGAGGTAGGGAAATGGCAGATAGTCATGGGGTGACAGGAAGAATGATGCTGGCAACTTAGAGCTCGGGACAGGGGCCTCCTGACTTGCAGAAAGTTCTGGCCAAGAACCAGAATTTCTCTGGGCCTCAGTACTGACCTCATCTAAAAAGACCATAAACAAATAAAACAAAAACAATAAATGCTGGAGAGGCTGTGGAGAAAAGGAAATCCTCCTACTCTGTGGAAGTGTAAATTGGTGCAGCCACTGTGGAGAACAGCATGGACCTCATAGAGCTGTCATATGACCCAGCAATCCCATTCTTGGGTATTTATCCAGAGAAAACTAGAGTTTGACACAATACATGCACCCAGTGTTTCCTGCTGTTGCTGTTCAGTTACTAAGTCACGTCTGACTCTGCGACTGCACGGAATGCAGCACGCCAGCATCCCTCTTCTTCACCACCTCCCAAGTTTTTTCAAACTCATGTCCTTTGCATCAGTGATTCTATCCAACCATTTCATCCTCCGTCGCCCTCTTCTCCTCTGTCTTCAATCTCTCCCAGCATCGGGGGTCTTTTTCAATGAGTCGGCTCTTTGCATCAGGTGTCCAAAGCATTGGAGCTTCAGCTTCAGCATCAGTCCTTCCGGTGAATAGTCAGGACTGATCTCCTTTAAGATTGACTGGTTCAATCTTCTTGCAGTCCAAGGTGCTTTCAAGAGTCTTTCCCAGCACCACAATTTGAAAGCATTAATTCTTCTGTGCTCAGCCTTCTTTATGGTCCAACTGTCACATCTGTACATGACTACTGAAAAACCATAGCTTTGACTATGTGGACATTTGTCAGCACAGTGATGTCTCTGCTTATTAATATACTGTCTAGGTTTGTCAATGCTTTCCTTTCAAGGAGCAAGCATCTTTTAATTTCATGGCTGCAGTCACTGCTGGCAGTGATTTTGGAGCGCAAGAAAATAGAATCTGTCACTATTTCCACACTAATGTTTACTGCGGGACTGTTTCCAACAGTCAAGACATGGAAGCAACCTAAATGTCCATTGAAGAGGAATGGGTAAAGAAGATGTACATATATACAATGGAATATTACTCAGCCATTAAAAGAATGAAATAATGCCATTTGCAGCAACATGGATGGACCTAGAGATTATCATACTGACTTAAGTTAGTCAGACAGAGAAAGACACATATATGATACCGCTTATATGTGGAATCTAAAACAGTGGTACAGGTGGACTTACTTACAAAACAGAAATAGAGTTACAGATGCAGAAAAAAACCAAAGGGGTTACCAAAGGGGAAAGAAGGTGAGGGATAAAACTGGGAGATTCAGATTCATGTATATACACTATTATATATAAAATAGATAACTAGTAAGGACCTACGGAATAGCACCGAGAACTCTACTCAATGCTCTGTAATGACCTATACAGGAAAAGAGTGGAAGCATGTGTATGCACAACTGATTCACTTTGCTGTACTGCAGAAACTAACACAGCATTGTAAATCAACTATACTCCAATAAAAATTAATTAAAAAAATTTGAAATTATACTAAAAAAGCCCAACACAAAACCAAAGTTAGCAATCAAAGCCAAAGATACTCAGCCTTTCTTGATGCTTCAAACAGCAGCCTCTTGAACAATGAAAGAGTCACAGAACAGAGAGAAAGTGCTGAGAAGAATGACATTTCAGGATATTCTGCTTCATCAAGATCAACAGATGTGAAGATCTATGTGTCTCAGAGTGTGTTCAGGAAATAAGGGGAAAAAAAACAAAAAGAAATAGAATGAAGCAACTTGGGCCCTACTTTGTCTAACTTCTTCAATGTGAAATGACACTTGTCATGTTTGTTGAAGCCACTTTTCCTCACCACGCTAGGAACTTCCTGATCACTCTTAGGAGTGATACTGATTTTGATTACATCTTTGAAGGGTTTGGATGATACTGTAATAAGGAGAAATGGACCAAAATGTAAATAAGGTTCATCATGAGGAAATCAGCACTTGATTCAGCCCTGTTATCACTGTATAGCTTATTTCCCACAAGTAGGGAGAAAAAGCACTTCATACAAAAGAAAAATAATACAGCCACTCTGTCTAGTTTTGGTTTCTGCAAAGAACAAAATCTTGAGCATTTCCTGTAATCCAGGACTCTCAGCAGGAGCCACATCATCCTGGCTTTAGGTTAATGTCTGAGGCTGTACACAACATCAGGATGTAAGGAGCTGATTTTTTCCCACCTCGAACAGATAGATGTAAAATGACGATCTTATGGGGGTTAGATATTGTTGGATTTTTTTAATCGGTTTTATTGATGTATGATTCCCTTGCTTTTGCAAATAATTTTTTTTTTCATCTTGAAATACTTTTTGCCTCTGAACTTAGCCTTGACAGAATCAATGAATTTGATCTCACAGTTTTGAAAAGCCATACATGTCCCTCTTTCTAGAGCCATGTGGAACATCTACGGGGACCAGAGCCTCAGTGTCAGCTCTACCGTGGCTCCACCCCAGGGCTGGCACCCTCTTTCCACGTGAAACCAGTGTCAGAGTTCAAGGGGCAGAACTAGCCTCACTGGAAGCCTGATCACAGATCTACCTCACTTGGCGCATGTGTATTCCATGCAATAGACTGCGCTAAGCTTTATTTCTTTACAGGAGCATCTAGCCCTGGGATTGAAGGTCAGTTCAGTTCAGTTCAGTCCCTCAGTCATGTCCGACTCTTTGCGACCCCATGAATCGCAGCACGCCAGGCCTCCCCGTCCACCATCAACTCCCGGAGTTGACTCAGACTCACATCCATCGAGTCCGTGATGCCATCCAGCCATCTCATCCTCGGTCGTCCCCTTCTCCTCCTGCCCCCAATCCCTCCCAGCATCACAGTCTTTGCCAATGAGTCAACTCTTCGCATGAGGTGGCCAAAGTACTGGAGTTTCAGCTTTAGCATCAGTCCTTCCAAAGAAATCCCAGGGCTGATCTCCTTCAGATGGACTGGTTGGATCTCCTTGCAGTCCCATGGGCTCTCAAGAGTCTTCTCCAACACCACAGTTCAAAAGCATCAATTCTTTGTCGCTCAGCTTTCTTCACAGTCCAACTCTCACATCCATACATGACCACTGGAAAAACCATAGCCTTGACTAGATGGACCTTTGTTGGCAAAGTAATGTCTCTGCTTTTGAATATGCTATCTAGGTTGGTCGTAACTTTTCTTCCAAGGAGTAAGCAGGTGGGTGAGGAGATATTGCTGCGGTCCTGGAGGACTTTGATGACTTTCAAACAAAGTCTCCATCATCTAGGGCCATTTGTCGGCATTCATGTATTTGGAAAGAAATACAGAGATGCATGGCCTGATCCCTGGAGCAGCCACATGTAACTGAAACCACCTCTGCACTGCAAATCCAGGCTTGCGCTGTAACTGTGTGCCTGCTTTCCATCAGCCCTCCTGGACCCTGGAGGCTGCCCTTCCTAGAGGAAGCTGTGCAGGCAACCTCTCAGCTCTGATGGAGAGCTAGAGAGCCGTACTCTCAATGTGTTTCTGGTTCAATATCAAAACTCACGGTTCTAAGCGACCTGTGGCAGCTGCTTGTATCACGCCTGCATCACATCGTAATGGAAACTTTCTCACCATGGCAGGGGGCTGCTAGCAGAATGCCTGCCACATCCCTGCTGCTCAGCCTTAGTGAGAAGATCTGAGTGCTGACATTCCCAGCATGGAGGCTTCCCTGGGGCAAGAGAACTGCTGTGCAGGCCTTCAGGGAGAAGGCACTGCTGCACAGCCACAGGATGCTGAGATGCCTGGACGCTTTGTGGTAGACATCTGTCCACACCCTTCTGTCTTCCTGGGGACTAGCTCTCGATGCTGCCCAGCACTATCAATCACATTGTTGTACTCCCCCATCCCCACAAACCAACACCAGGCACATGACCCAGGATGAGCCAGAAATAGCACTCAGTCCTGGATGAACCCGTGATCAAATGGTCCAGGGAAAGCCCTCACTCAGGCTGGTTTGCAGAGGGCAGAGATGGGGCTGCTTCTGTGAGATCTGGGCATCCCAGATCTGGGTGGGAATCCTGTGTGGCTAGGGCCCCACACACCCAGAGAAGGAGATGGGAGACAGAGAGACAGGTTGGAGGCACGGGGTTTGGGTCTGAAGACCCAGCCTATACCTGTACCCCTTCCCATTGCTTGAGTAATGATGCCAAAAGATCATTTTCTCTGTTTACTAGTTTAAATCAAATCTCGGAGACAGAGTTTTGGGGAAAGTAGAAAAGGAGAGCTTTCTTGCTTTGCCAGGCAAAGGGGGAAACAGTGAGCTCAGCCCTCAAATCAAGTGTCCCAACCTGGGGAAGATAGTGACAAGTTTCATAGTAACAGCTCAAAGAAGTCATGATCAGCTTGTGGACACTCTTCTGACGGGTTGGTGGTAAGGTAAGTAGGAGTCAGCATCAGCAACCTTCAGGTCCAACTTCTCTGGGGTCTACAAGCTTGCGAGCAGTGTACCATCACTGATGGTTAACTTCTCCCACCTGGAGGGTTTCAGGTAGCTGCAAAACAGCTCAAAGATTTTGTTGTATGTACCTGTTGATGGGGAAATAAGACTGTGCTACAAAGCTGCTCTAGATCATTGTTTCTCCTTGGTCTCCTGTCCCCTCCTTTCCCTGATTAACAACAGTTTGAATCTGCCTCTTGTAACTCAGGGAAGGTCATGGAGGCTGAATGAACATTGTTTCCTATAATTAAAGAAATGGGGGATACAAAGGCCTTGTGTCCAGAAGCCCCACAGGGCCCTGTGTGGTATCAGTAATGAGAATTTACTTCCTTCCCATCTTTGCTGGGCTTCAGTTAGTTTCATCTGGGTTTCTGTCACTTTCATTTAAAATTGTTCTGGCTGTCCCTGGTACCCAGGTAGCTACCTAGTGGTTAAAGGCATAGATGCCTGGGTTGTGATCCTGGTCCTAAGTGCAGGATGCCTCAGGTGTGAGATAGGTCAGACCACCCTTAAACAGCCTGTTGTTCATGCCCAGGCGATAACAGGCAAGAAAGCGTCCAACACCTCTCAATCATTATGACTGAGTCTTTTTAAGGCCTCCAAGTCATGCGCTCCAAACAAGAGTTTGCTGTTGAAAATAATGTTCTTATTTCTGAGGCAGATTTAAGTGTAACTAGATGAATACAACAGAGAGGGCAATGGCACCCCACTCCAGTGTTCTTGCCTGGAGAATCTCAGGGACGGGGGAGCCTGGTGGGCTGCCGTCTATAGGGTCGCACAGAGTTGGGCACGACTGAAGCGACTTAGCAGCAGCAGCAGCAGCAGCAGATGAATCCAAAGGCCTCCACTTGCTTATTATAGGGGAATTTATCCAGAGGAAAGGAACACCGCCATTCCCATTTATTCAGAGACCCCTTCAGGAAAGGAAACCCTCCTTACACCAAGCTTTCTGCTAAATTCGCAGGCAAAAGTATTTTTATAAAATGTATAAAAAATACGTATCATGGCCTGTACACTAGGAGGTTATGTTCATGATCCAGCTGCAGGGCAGTGTTCTGTAGAATTCAGATTCCTTACAAAATTGCTGTATGCTGCACTGGGCTTCCCTGATAGTTCAGTTGGCAAAGAATCTGCCTGGACTGCAGGAGACTCTAGTTCCACTCCTGGATTGGGAAGATCTCCTGGAGAAGGGATAGGCTACCCACCCCGGTATTCTTTGGCTTCCTTTGTGGCTCAGCTGGTTAAGAATCCGCCCACAGTGTGGGAGATCCCTGGCTTTGATCCCTGGGTTGGGAAGATCCCTTGGAGAAGGGAACAGCTAACCACTCCAATATTCTGGCCTGGGTTGCAGAGTTGGACACGACTGAGCAACTTTCACTTTGCATTCATAAAGTAATTTGTATGAAAGTCCTTACAAGAGACTGAAATGCCTGTTTGTACACTTTCTTGTTCCAGAAAAGATTTATGAGTTTATACAAGATTATAAAAGATAAAAACAAATAAGCAAAGCAACAGGTCCATGGAAGGTGGAAGTCTAAGATAAATATTAATTAGTAAGTAAGATTAATTAGACAGGTGGGTATAAATGAACCATAAATTTAACTCTGAGCTTACTAGTATTTTACACAAAGAGAGAAGGATGAGTCAGTATATATATGTATTAATCATGTCTTTTTGTTTTGGTGCTTTGATGTCCTGGGGCCTTGATGACCTTGTGACGACCACTTCCCTCCCAGGACCAGAGACAGTAAACAGTTAGAGATAGGCTGGGCTTCCCAGGGGCAAGGAAATGGCAACCCATGCCAGTACTCTTGCCTTGAAAATCCCATGGACGGAGGAGCTTGGTGCAGGCTACTATCCATGGGGTTGCGAAGAGTCGGGCACAACTGAGTGACTTCATCTTCCCAGGGGCACAGTGGTAAAAAGTCCACCTGCCAATGCAAGAGATGTGTGTTTGATTACTGGGTCAGGAAGATACCCTGAAGGAGGAAATGGCAACGCATTCCAATATTCTTGCCTGAAAAATTCCATGAACCGAGGAGCCTGGCAGGCTATAATCCATGGAGTTGCAAAGAATTGGACATGACTGAGCAGAGATAGTAAACTGGCCTTCAGGCACTTTTAGAATGCAAACCAACCAATACCACACCCTACTTGGCTAAGGGGCTCTCATACTCTGGGCCAAGATCCCCCTGCCCTGATCACCCAGAGTCAGGTAGCAGACACCTGTGTCCCCAAACTCACTGAGATTATTCAAACTCAATTACTCAAAATCGAATTAGCCAATATTAAATCTGCTTACTCTACCTCTCCTTACCTTTCTTGTGGAAACCATCATAAAGGCTCTTGGCTGAATTTTCCCCACTCCCTCAGTCTCCTGGCTGACCATGAGGCTTCCCAGTATGGCCCTGCATCTCATGTCCAGGGACCTGTGAGAGTGCAAAAATTCTTCCTTTGTGACAGATGTTTCCATGCCTGTGTGTCTTACCAAACCTGACTAAAACAAATCTCTGGCACAGTCTTACAACAGTGATTTGTGGCATCCAAGGAGAAAAAAAGAGATAGTTGATCAAAAGAACAATTACTCATAAAATTGAGGCCAGAGGTAATTATCTCCTGTGAGTCCTCTTAAAGAGGATGTTTTGCCATGGTGTAAGCAAAGCCTCAAAGGCAAATCCACAACTGAATGCCTTGGTATCAGTTAGGATGCTTTCAGCAGCAAGAGATAAAAAACTGACTGAAAGAGGCTTAGAAAGGTCAGGATGGGGCAGATCCACAGAATTCATAGCTCTGGAGAACTTGATTTCTTTGTGATTCTTTGGGGGTCTTTTGCTTCACCACTGAGTACCTTCCAAGCCTTAGTAGATCTTATCATAAGTAGCAAGAAAACATTTGAAATACTAACTGATCATTATTATTCTTGGTATTCCTTTCTATTCCATGACCTTACTTTCTAACATTAGAGGTCAAGTCCAGAGAAAGAAAATGGAGTCAAACTCTTAGCCTTGACTCTAAATAAAATAGGCTTGTAAAACTCATAGCAGAGGGAGTGTCTTGAAAGCTAAGGATTTCAAATGAAAGGAGTCTAGCCTTTGGGTGGGGTGAGGGGACCAGAAGGATCACAGTGGAGAGCTGAGTGCATGACATTTATTTAGAAATGATAGCTGAAAGAATACCTTTTAGCCCAATCTCTCCACCACAGAATGAGAGGAGGAAGGCTTATTTTCTGGGCTACAGGGCAGAGAATCATTCCAATTAGATGGTAGTGTAGCAAGTGGGGGCTTCCCAGGTGGCCTGATGGTAAAGAATCTACCTGCCGATACAGGAAATGCAGGTATGATGCCTGGGTGGAGAAGATCCCCTGGAGGAGCAAACGGCAACCAATTCCAGTATTGTTGCTGGGATAATCCCATGGACAGAGGGGACAGGTGGGCTTTTATCTGTGGGGCTGTGAAGAGCCCGACATGACTGAGTGAGTGAGCACACAGTGTAGCAGGAAAGGCCACTGAAGCTGTGAGTCTCTAAAAAGGAATTCTGTGTCAGGCACACACGGGCCAAATGAATCATAATGACACCTATATAAGTTGGTGGGCCCACTGAGCACTGTGCTCTGTGCCCTAAGAAGGAACCAGCATGAACCAGGGCTCAGAACAGCATCTAATCAGGGTCTTTGGGTAGCCAAGGCTATGGAGTTCAGGGTGGATCAGGGAAAGGCGCTGAGACCCCAGGAGGTCCAAGAGGTGCTGAGAGAGCCAGGGGACCTGGGGAAGGATCATGGTCTGGTGGGGGTGGGGATAGAAACTTAGAGAGCTGGGGACCAGGGGAAGGATCATGGTTCTGGTGGAGGTGGGGACAGACATATAGAGAGCTGGGGACCTGGGGAAGGATCATAATTCTTGTGGGGGGTGGGGATAGATATGTAGAGAGCAGGGGACCTGGAAGGATCACGGTTCAGGTGGAGGTGGGGATAGACAGTCAGAGAGCAGGGACCTGGGGTGGGATCATTGTTCTGGTAGACATGAGGATAGAGACTTAGAGAGCAGGGGACCAGGGGAAAGATCATGGTTCTTGTTGGGGTGGGAACAGGTATTAAGAGCCAGGGACCTAGGGGAAGGAACATGGTTTTGGTGAGGGTGCGGATAGATATGTAGAGAGCAGGGGACCTGGGAAGGATCATGGTTTTGGTGGGGGTGGGGATAGGCGATTAGAGAGCTGGGGACCTGGGAAAGGATTATGGTTCTGGTGGAGCTGGGGATAGATATGTAGAGAGCAGGGGACCTGGAAGGATCACGGTTCAGGTGGAGGTGGGGATAGACAGTCAGAGAGCAAGGACCTGGGGTGGGATCATCGTTCTGATGGGGGTAGGGACAGACACTCAGAGAGCAGGGGACCAGGGGAAAGATCATGGTTCTTGTGGGGGTGGGAATAGGTATTAAGAGCCAGGGACCTGGGGAAGGATCATGGTTCTGGTGGAGCTGGGGACAGACACTTAGAGAGCCGGGTACCTAGGGAAGAATCATGGTTCTGGTGGAGCTGGGGATAGATATGTAGAGAGCAGGGGACCTGGAAGGATCACGGTTCAGGTGGAGGTGGGGACAGACACTCAGAGAGCAGGGACCTGGGGTGGGATCATCGTTCTGATGGGGGTAGGGACAGACACTCAGAGAGCCGGGTACCTGGGGAAGGATCATGGTTCTTCTGTAGTGGGAATAGATACTCCGAGATCACGGGTTCTGTGGAAGGATCATGGTTCTGGTGTGGTGCGGATAGTCATTTAGAGAGCAGGGGGCCTGGGGAAGAATCATGATTCTGGTGGTGGTTGGGGGGATAGACGTTTAGAGAGCCGAGGATGTGGCGTCCAGGACCATGGCAGGGCTGTGGGGCGTGCTGGGTGTGAGAGTGAGGCCCCCATTTGCAGGCCACATGGGCAGGAATGGGCTTTGGCCAGCACCTCTTGCCCCCACCTGCAGTACTTCTCTGGGTCCCCAGAGCCTTGACTCTTCCCCAGGGTTGAGCAGGGGAGACACGTCTGAACCTAAAACCTGAAAAGGCTCCGTTGTCACAGACAGAGCCTGTCTGGAAATAAGAATTTATTTTCACTATTGAGAGAAAATAGGGGCTCAAGACAAGAATAAGCATTTTCATGGAAAAATTATGTTCTTTTTCATGGTTGAGCTCACAGATACTAGGGAAGTCACTCTAAGATATTTTGGTGTTTAGTAAAATAGCTATTTCACTCCAACTAATACCAGTTATTGATTATTAGCGATAGGCAAGACTCAAACGAGTCTCAGAGTTTCTCTTTTGTCCTTATAGGAAAATAGTTTGCCTGTGTTTTCTCGTTTTAATGAATTTTCCATAATGAACATTATTGCTGTGGCATTTATTCCTTCAGGAAACACTACTGAGGATTTCTAGGCATCAAAGACACTGTGCAACACTTTGGAGTAACAGAGAAAATATCAGTGACTTAAACAAGATAGAAAAGTATTTCTCTTTCCTATAAAACTGTGGGAGTAGACAGTGTAGAACTGGCCCCACAACTCCACAAGGTCCTCATGCACCCAGAACTCTTCTCCCGCTTTACGCAGTCTCATTTCACATAATCACTTTCTGGTCCAACACAGCTGCCCAGGTCCAGTCATCACACACACGTTTAGCTAGTGGGAAGCAGGAAAACAAAGGATGTGGCTAGCTGTCTCCTTTGGAAAGTTCCTGGAAGCTGCCAGGTAGATACTGCCATTTACATCTCATTGGGCAAATCTTGGTCAATATGTATTGTTTTAAGGATGACTAAGAAAAGCAGTTTTTAATCTGAGTAGTCATGTGCTCAAAAAAGTGGGAATTCTATAAACATGTAAGAAAAAGGAATGATTTAAAGAGATAACTAGCAATCTCTAACAAGCATTAACAAAATATGTAGGGGTGTTTCATTCAAGTCAATTTAATTCAACAAACATTGACAGGGCATTTAGCACATGCCAGGCACTGGCAAGACAGGTGTGGGCAGGGCCTCCTAGGCAGGCCTTCACCCCATCGTGCTGCTCTCCCTCTGATGAAGCAGCCATTCTTTTCTTTCCCGTCCGATTTGGCTTTGCAGAGACAATAAAGTTATTAAAAGTATTTTCCACTAGCAGTGTTGCTCAATGCTGAACTTTGAGGGTAAATAATTGTTTTACTTACCTGACACTTAATGGGGCATCCTAGACTACAATTACCTTTAGGATTTGAGTGTGAATCATCAATCAGTATTAAATCGCTCAGATCCAGAACCACAAAACCTTAAAACTAGAATGGTTTCAGAAGCTACTGAGTCCGCCCTGCTCATTATACGTAGGAGGGGCTGACTGGTGCCGGAGAATGCCTGGAGTTTGTGGTCCTCTAATGGCAACCCACTCCAGTATTCTTGCCTGGAAAATCCCATGGATGGAGGAGCCTGGTAGGCTACAGTTCATGGGGTCGCGAAGAGTCGGACACGACTGAGCGACTTCACTCACTCACTCACTCACTCCAGGCCCCCTGCCTCCCGCCACTAGTGGGAACACTAGTATCCTGCAGAGGCCAGCATAAAGGACAATCCCAGACCTGTGTCACATGTCATGAGGCAGCGCCAAGGGAGGTTATAACTGATGCTTCATCCTGCTCTTAAATCCCCAGGTGCCTTGTTCCAATTCTGCAGATACATATCTCTGAGCCCTGCTGGAGGCAAAACTTGCTCCTCATTACCCATCTCCTTCCATCTCTCCTCTCCTCTCCTCTTCCTCCAGCCACCCATGCCATCACCCACCCCTTCAACACTTGCCTACCTGTCTTTATACCCGTCCTTGGGTGCAGGGGCAGGGGGCAGAACTTCTCCGCACCAGCCAGGGCAGTGTGTCCTGAGTAGGTGGGCTGAGTATAGTTTGTTGCACTGAGTAAACAGTCTGGTGGTAAGTGATGGAGTGGGTGTATAGAGAGAAAATTACTCATGTCCTCACTTGGGCTGAAGTTAAGCCAGGAGGGCTGGGGATTAGCCTCTCCCTGGTGCACCTGGAGGCTAACTCAGAGATGCTCCTCACATCTCCCTTGAGCAGGTTCTGGTCACGCAGCCTCCAGCCTTCGATCTGGTTCCATGGGGGGCCCTGCCCAGCCTGCTGCTTCCTCAAGCACCTTTCCTGTGGCCTCTGGGTCCTCATGTGCCAGGGCACGCGAAAAAAGTGAGTCCTCTCCTTGGGCCCATGCGGGCCTCAGCTTTCTTGGAGTGCAATATGGGAGCGGGGTGGTCAGAGTTCTCCCTCCTGTGCATGAACAAACCAGAGTTACAGATGTAGTGGGATAGAGAGGGATGGAAAAAGAGCAAGGGAGCATTTCAACCCCACAGGCTTCCCTGGTGGCTCAGATGGTAAAGAATCCCCCTGCCAAAGCAGGAGACTGTGGTTCAATCCCTGGGTCGAGAAGATCCCCTGGAGAAGGAAATGGCAACCTGTTCCAGCATTCCTGCCTGGAGAATTCACGGACAGAAGAGCCTTGTGAGTACAGTCCATGGGGTTGCAGCGAGTCAGACACAACTGAGCAACTAACACTTTCACTCCAGCGGACACAAGATGAACCCTCTTCCCACCCCACGTTCCGGAAACTGGCTGTCAGATGTTTCTGTGATCTGGATTCATCTGACTCAAGGTCCCAACTGCTTGGCACAGCGTAGTGGTCACTTAGGGCTGTCAGTACTCTGAACCAGCCTTTAATCATTTGAGGCAGGGGTATGCAATGGGGCTTAAATACTGGGGGAAGGACTGGATCTGTTTTGCTCCACAAGGAGGCAGAGAAAGTGCTGCTTGAGATGCAGAATCTCCTTTTCTTCACCTGCTTTTTTGTTCTCTGTGTGTGTCTCCTGCATTTCAGAATTCCCCACAGAGAATCTACCTGGAAAAGAAAGAGCAAATATTCAAGAAGTAAAGATACTTCCTGGAAGTTATGATAGCATCACCTCACCTGGGGGCACTGTCCTTATTCAGGAAAGAAAATGGAGGGTTATTATTGGCTACAGACTGTGGGTGGCCTATTTTCTTGCAAGACATCCTAAGTAGAAGGCCTAACTGCTTCAAGCTATTTTCCTTGAATTCATTTGCAAAAAATTGCTCCCAGAGTCTCCCTGCAGAGAAAGAACACACCATATTATTTTAAAGAGAAAGGAAAACCCAGCCTGAGAATTCCTGGTCCCCTAGGCTTGCCTTCCACTCTTGATCACCCTTGGCTGCAGGCCTGCACCAGGAAGGCTGTGGCGGGGGAGGGTGGCCTCCCTTTCCAGGCACCATGTGGTTTTACTCTTCCAGGGCATAGGTGAAGGAGGGTGAGCAGCATACCTCAACCTGCCTCCTCAACAGGAAGGTCCTCGTCTCGGGCATTTTGGATGTTACTGTGAGTNCCCTGCTCATTATACGTAGGAGGGGCTGACTGGTGCCGGAGAATGCCTGGAGTTTGTGGTCCTCTAATGGCAACCCACTCCAGTATTCTTGCCTGGAAAATCCCATGGATGGAGGAGCCTGGTAGGCTACAGTTCATGGGGTCGCGAAGAGTCGGACACGACTGAGCGACTTCACTCACTCACTCACTCACTCCAGGCCCCCTGCCTCCCGCCACTAGTGGGAACACTAGTATCCTGCAGAGGCCAGCATAAAGGACAATCCCAGACCTGTGTCACATGTCATGAGGCAGCGCCAAGGGAGGTTATAACTGATGCTTCATCCTGCTCTTAAATCCCCAGGTGCCTTGTTCCAATTCTGCAGATACATATCTCTGAGCCCTGCTGGAGGCAAAACTTGCTCCTCATTACCCATCTCCTTCCATCTCTCCTCTCCTCTCCTCTTCCTCCAGCCACCCATGCCATCACCCACCCCTTCAACACTTGCCTACCTGTCTTTATACCCGTCCTTGGGTGCAGGGGCAGGGGGCAGAACTTCTCCGCACCAGCCAGGGCAGTGTGTCCTGAGTAGGTGGGCTGAGTATAGTTTGTTGCACTGAGTAAACAGTCTGGTGGTAAGTGATGGAGTGGGTGTATAGAGAGAAAATTACTCATGTCCTCACTTGGGCTGAAGTTAAGCCAGGAGGGCTGGGGATTAGCCTCTCCCTGGTGCACCTGGAGGCTAACTCAGAGATGCTCCTCACATCTCCCTTGAGCAGGTTCTGGTCACGCAGCCTCCAGCCTTCGATCTGGTTCCATGGGGGGCCCTGCCCAGCCTGCTGCTTCCTCAAGCACCTTTCCTGTGGCCTCTGGGTCCTCATGTGCCAGGGCACGCGAAAAAAGTGAGTCCTCTCCTTGGGCCCATGCGGGCCTCAGCTTTCTTGGAGTGCAATATGGGAGCGGGGTGGTCAGAGTTCTCCCTCCTGTGCATGAACAAACCAGAGTTACAGATGTAGTGGGATAGAGAGGGATGGAAAAAGAGCAAGGGAGCATTTCAACCCCACAGGCTTCCCTGGTGGCTCAGATGGTAAAGAATCCCCCTGCCAAAGCAGGAGACTGTGGTTCAATCCCTGGGTCGAGAAGATCCCCTGGAGAAGGAAATGGCAACCTGTTCCAGCATTCCTGCCTGGAGAATTCATGGACAGAAGAGCCTTGTGAGTACAGTCCATGGGGTTGCAGCGAGTCAGACACAACTGAGCAACTAACACTTTCACTCCAGCGGACACAAGATGAACCCTCTTCCCACCCCACGTTCCGGAAACTGGCTGTCAGATGTTTCTGTGATCTGGATTCATCTGACTCAAGGTCCCAACTGCTTGGCACAGCGTAGTGGTCACTTAGGGCTGTCAGTACTCTGAACCAGCCTTTAATCATTTGAGGCAGGGGTATGCAATGGGGCTTAAATACTGGGGGAAGGACTGGATCTGTTTTGCTCCACAAGGAGGCAGAGAAAGTGCTGCTTGAGATGCAGAATCTCCTTTTCTTCACCTGCTTTTTTGTTCTCTGTGTGTGTCTCCTGCATTTCAGAATTCCCCACAGAGAATCTACCTGGAAAAGAAAGAGCAAATATTCAAGAAGTAAAGATACTTCCTGGAAGTTATGATAGCATCACCTCACCTGGGGGCACTGTCCTTATTCAGGAAAGAAAATGGAGGGTTATTATTGGCTACAGACTGTGGGTGGCCTATTTTCTTGCAAGACATCCTAAGTAGAAGGCCTAACTGCTTCAAGCTATTTTCCTTGAATTCATTTGCAAAAAATTGCTCCCAGAGTCTCCCTGCAGAGAAAGAACACACCATATTATTTTAAAGAGAAAGGAAAACCCAGCCTGAGAATTCCTGGTCCCCTAGGCTTGCCTTCCACTCTTGATCACCCTTGGCTGCAGGCCTGCACCAGGAAGGCTGTGGCGGGGGAGGGTGGCCTCCCTTTCCAGGCACCATGTGGTTTTACTCTTCCAGGGCATAGGTGAAGGAGGGTGAGCAGCATACCTCAACCTGCCTCCTCAACAGGAAGGTCCTCGTCTCGGGCATTTTGGATGTTACTGTGAGTGACACAAAAATGGCCCCAGGTTACAATATCCAGAGTCCAGGAAGGCTCTATGGCCAGAGGTCCATTTGGCTACCTTGAGATCTATCCTCAGGGTCATAGAACAGCCTCAGCTGGGGTCCCACTGAAGCCTGAACTCTCACTTTTTCTCCTTCCAGTGTCAATTCTCTATCAGGAAACTAGTTTTTAAGGAGGTGGCAAGGAGGAATGAGACTTGGTCGGTGACTCTTCGTTTTAGTCGGAGAAATGAGTGAGGATCTATTTCAGGTCATCTTATCTCACCTTCAGCCTTAACAAGAACTGGGCATCCCATTGCACAGGTGGAGGAGACATTATTTATCAAAAGTTCTCCTAGGGAAGCGCAGCTATTTATTTGGAAGCAGGTGTCCACAGAATGAAATCTCACAGGTAGAATGAAGCCACAGGTGATTCCCAAATTGATCCACTTGTTTTGTTTGGTGGTGGAATGGGGATGGCTAGGAAGAGATGGATGGAAAAGGGCCAGTGAGAAATATAAGCTCTCTGAATTATCCCCAATCTTAAAAAAATAAACTCACCAAAAGCTCTGGGTAAGTGAACATCTGGTGCAGAGGCTCAGTTTTGCCAGGGAGCAGGCACACATAGTCTGCATTCACGAAGGACCCAGAGGCAGAGGCTGGCGGTGGCGGTGGTTGGGGGATGGGGTCACAGACATTGGAGTCTCATATTCTAATGGATGGGTCTCAGGCAAAGAAGCGTAGGCCTTATGATGTAAGGGTTGACATCTATGTCTGTATTCTATCCCAAATAAGCAAGTGAGTTTGGAATGAAAAGCGAAACCAGCCTGCATGCTCCTTTGCACGGCACTTGAGAATGTCGCCCATTTCAAAGCCACAGGCTTTGGGCTGTGTTTGTGCTTGACAGCGAGTATCCAGCACTTTGCGGGGAACACCGCTGCCGGCTCATTTACGTGGGCCACATGACACAGGTACCCCTTTTGCCTGTCTCCTAGACTAAGAGTTCACAACCTGGGAGCAAACCCTTCGTGCCTCCAAACACCTCCAACATTCCCCAGGGCAACTTGGGTTTCTTTTTGAAACTTATAGGGCTCCTTTGCCTTTATCTCAGTTCTGCCTCCCCCATGGTTGGGTTGGTGTGCCTTAAATTCTTTTGGTGCATAGCATTGCCCAAGGTTCCTATTTAGATGAAGATCCTGATTCAGTAGACCTAGGTGGTCTGAGACTGCACTTTTTAACACACTCCAGGCGAGGCAGGTGCTGCTGGTCAGTGGACCACAGTTTCAGTACTGACCCTCTAGATTCCGGTTCATTCTCTCTAGCCAGTGGGTCCTCAAGAGCTCGGCATCAGAGTCCCCTTGGTGGGGGGTGGGGCGCAGGTGGCTAGGCCCCAAGCAGCCCAAATCTAGGGAGGATACCTGGCAGCAACAGACTAATAAAGTCCCAAATGATGCTCCTGCAGACAGATGCCGGTAAGCAGCTGCTCCAGGAGCAGAAAGACTCACAAACCCTGGGACAGAGCTGGGGTCACGCTGGCCCACGGATTTGTGATGCTCTATGTGCATGGCCTTCTCTTCTGGGCCGCCAGCTTTGGCCCTCTGACTCCTGGAAACAGGAGATCATCTTTGTAGGATGGCTTCAATAAGCAACAGTTCAAGTCTCGACATAAAGAAGACTTCGAGGGAAATGCCACCTAAAAGAAAAATCACCTAGGAAAGCATTGGTGGGGAGATGGTGGGGAAGGACTCTCCCCTGACTTTGTTCCATGGAGCATCCCTGGAAGGCTGAGGGGAATCCCCCAAGCCTTCACTGAGGGAATGAGGCTGGCGAAGCAGGCAGAGCTGGCCGGCAGGGCTCTGGTTGCTAACCAAGGATGCTGCCTTGGGGCAGCGCCAGCACACTCCATGGTGGACACAGCACCTCCCAGAAGATGCACCGTCCCACAGGGCATCTAGCACCGCAGAGCTGGCCCTGCCCCAGCCCCCAGCAGAGCACGCATGCACTGGATCCCACAGTTGAAAACTGCAAGTGACAAACCGTGTAGGGATCTGATCACATGAGTAGATGGTGTAGTCCCCTTGGCACTTACATCTAGTAGCTACTGAAACTCTAGAAAAAGAGTGAAATTAGAGTGTAATTACACCACCCTTGCTTCATATATTCATCTCTCATGTCAAGAGAGAAATGTCACCCTTAACCGACGATTTTATCTTCCACAAAAACTGTCTGCCTGCCCAGGGTGGACCTGTGGATGATTTCTACTTTCATTTTAACACAGATGATCTCTACTCTCATTTAAATAATGACCCTAAAGTCACCACCATCTCCCATAGCAGTGATGGTGCCCCTTGTGTGTGAAAGGACTTGTACTTTGAAAGAGCAATTCCGCAGTGCCAGATCCACAGAGACCCCGAGCTGCCTCCCCACCCGCTTCCGCCCACACACAGGGTGCCTGCCAGGTGTGGTGGGCAATGCAGAGGGGGAGGCAGCACCTGGCATCGGGGGTGTGCACGGCGAAGTGCAGAGACAGACAGGCAGTTAGAACCCCTGTCGTGAGTGCGATGAGGGTGGTGCAGCAGGAGGGAAGCTTCCTGAAGCCACGAGGCCTGCACTGAGCCCTGGAGGCTGAGCAGGAGTCTTACAGGGAAACACACTGGGGCTGGAAGGTCTCTCTCACTCAAGGAACTGGAAGCAGCCAGCCTGCTGATGCTGAGGCTGAGGACAGCATGGGCTCGAGGAGGTGAGAATGGAAAGGCAGGCAGGGGCCAGAGCAGGAAAGACTTCCTATGTCCTGCCTAGAGGGCTGGCTCCCACCACTGCCAGCAGGAGCCCTGCTAAGGCCTTATGCAAAGGACCCTTTAGGAGTGGGTTCTGGAGGAGGCACAGGCAGGCCTTGCGTGGCTGCCCACCTGGAGAGAGAGGTCTTGGGATGTGCCAGCTCTGTGCTGTGCTAGCAGACTAATCCTTGCAGACTTCAGTGCTCATCTCATTGTAGGTCAGANCCTTATGCAAAGGACCCTTTAGGAGTGGGTTCTGGAGGAGGCACAGGCAGGCCTTGCGTGGCTGCCCACCTGGAGAGAGAGGTCTTGGGATGTGCCAGCTCTGTGCTGTGCTAGCAGACAAATCCTTGCAGACTTCAGTGCTCATCTCATTGTAGGTCAGATCCTCCACTACCCTTCACGCCCCAGTTGGTACTCTGAATGGATCTAGAGTCAGCCATCTGTCTGCCATGGAGGCAGTTGAACTGATGGAACCCAGCCATCAAATTCATTTTCTAACAATCAGTAGGGAAAATACTCACCACAATTAGAGAAATGGTTCATACAGTCTTACCTAAGAAAATAGAAAATTGACATTAAAAAAAAACAACAGAAAGACAGGCAAAGGACATGTGTAAACAATAATTTCAGATAATATATAGAAGCACAAAGACTACAAATGAATATAAAATAAAAAATACACAAGAAAAATATTTAATTCTATTAGTGATCAAAGTCATGATGATTTAAGCAAAGAGTTGCCACTTTCCATACATCAAATTTGCCATATTTAAGAAGCAAACACCCTTTTCAGTACTGAGAGGTGAGGTACACTCTCCCCAGCCCAGATGAGGGCTTGCAAACTGGAGACTTTTAAGAAAGCAACTTGGAAAAGTAAAACCAAAAGCCATGACAATTTCTTATTCTGGGATTTTGCTCTCATGAGTTTCTCTAAAGGGAATAATAAGGCAGCAGATATATTCTCAAGGACACTGCCATATTAAATGGTGGGCCTTGAATGTAGAAGTTGAGTGTTTGAAAAAACAAGATGAAACCAAGAAACACAAAAAGTCATCTGTGAGGAAATGTCTCAGGTCCATGGGACAGGACAAAGGGGAGGGCAGGCCACTGGCCACCAGCCACCAGCTCATGCCTCAGTAGAAGTGTTTCCCAGACTGTGTGCCCTGCAGAGGTGGAGCAGCTCAGCCAGCCTGGACGTGTAACTCTCAAGGGATAGGAGCGGTTCTGAAAACCTGTCCCAGTGACACTGAGTGCAGTTGGGGTCAGCCCTTGGCCCCGCTAAGGGGCAGACTCTTTTCAGGGTGCAGTTGGGTTTAGACAGTATTTATTAGGCATGTGCTGGGTGCTGACAAACCTATGGGGCAGGGGGCTTGTCTGTTTTTCTCACAGCCATACCCCTAGAGCCTGGAAGAATGCCAGCCAAACCAAGTTCATGGTCAGCACGGGGTGCAAGGTCCTGAAGCTCGCATGATTTGGAAGAGGCTCTTTAAGAAAAAGAATGCAAAACTCTTTGAAAAATTGGTTCAAAAATAAATTATTTAGCATGAGAAAACAGCAAATTCTAAGAGTTTAAAAGCCTACAAAGTCCACAAATATAAGAAACAGGAAAATAGTATAATCATATTAACTAGCTGACTGACTCACCTCTAGTCACACAGACTGGTGTGAGTGACTGACTCAAACAGACCAGTTTTATTTGGCTGTACCGGGTCTTAGTTGCAGCACGAGGGACCTTTAGCTGTGGCATGTGAACTCTTAGTTGCAGCATGTGGGGGTCTGGTTCCCTGCCCAGGGATTGAACCTGGAGCCCCTGCATTGGGAGCACAGGGCTTAGTCTCCAGACCACCAGGGAAATCCCACCGCCACATGTTTTGAGGCTGTGGCTCCACATCTCCCAGGGCTGGGCTCAGTGAGGCTTGTAAGGGTCACAGTGCAGCCCTGGGGCTACACGGTGGCCTCGGAACCCTAGCTGGTCAGCAGAGGGCAGGATAAGAGGTCAGGGTCAGAGCCAGCCATGGGATGAATAGTGATGATAGGGGCAACCAAGTACATCAGCCCTCACCCCCAACTCTAACTTAAGTATCCATGTCTCAGCGTCCCACCAGCCAGGGCCCAAATTACCAGCAGCCATCCCCATTATATACGAAAGGAAATGCACTGGGAAAGTTGTGGCTAAAATATCTCACTTGGCAAATTTTACCAAAACCTATGACTTTTTGAAAGTGTCACTAGAATCCTTCCTACAGCCTTGATAGGGAACAAGGCGACTGGGGTGGTCCCCAAGGTGTAAGGCCATCTCTGTGCTTAGTAAATGTGTGCTGCTTTGAGTAAAGGACACTGTGACCCTGTGATTCATAATGAGAAATACTCATTTGGTCTTTGTCTCTGTTTCTGACTCACAGCTCCCCAAACCCTTGGGATTTCCTGTGCAGTAAGAGCCACAGAAGCATCTTTTTTTCCACCTGGGCTCTTGTCCTCTGATCCACAAGGTGAAATGGGTGTCCTGTTATTCACAGAAAGCTCCCTTCCACCACTTCTGGGCTGATGTCAGTGAGGAGGCCTTTGGAAGTGCCTGTAGATGGGGGCCGGTTGCCAGGGGAACCAACCATGAATAGAGGGCTGCAACCTTCAGCCCCATGCCCTGACTTCCTGGAAGGAGAGAGGCTGGAGATTGACTCAGTCACCACTGGCCCATGGCTTGATCAATAGAGTCTATGGAGTGAAACCTCCATAAAACTAAAAAAGACAGAGTCTGAAGAGCTTCCAGGTTGGGGAACAGTTAGTGATCTGGTGAGAGTGGTGCCCTCATGGAGGACCAAGAAGCTCCATGTCCTTCCCCATGCCTCACTTGCCATCTGCATCTCCTCCATCTAACCGTGAATATTCATTGGAAGGACTGATGCTGAATCTAAGCTCCAATACTTAGCCAACTCATTGGAAAAGACCCTGATACTGAGAAAAACTGAAGGCAGGAGAAGAGGGCAATAGAGGATGAGATGGTTGGATTGCATCGCTGATGCAATGGACTGAACTTGAGAAAAGCTAGAAGATGGTGGAAGGGAAGGGAAGCTTCATGTGCTGCAGTCCATAAGGCCGCCAAGAGTCAGATACAACTTGGTAANAGGAGAAGAGGGCAATAGAGGATGAGATGGTTGGATTGCATCGCTGATGCAATGGACTGAACTTGAGAAAAGCTAGAAGATGGTGGAAGGGAAGGGAAGCTTCATGTGCTGCAGTCCATAAGGCCGCCAAGAGTCAGATACAACTTGCTAACTGAACAACAACAAAACCCCAGGAATCTAGTAAGTAAAATGTTTCTCTGACTTCTGTGAGCTGCTCTAGAAAGTTAATCAAGCCCCAGGATGGGGTTCTAGGAACCTCCAAATTGTAGGCATTTGGTCAGAAGCACAGGTGACAGCTTGGACCTGTGACTGGCATCTGAAGTGGGGGTGGTCTTGTGGGGATGAGCCTTCAGCCGTGGGACCTGATGTTCTCTCCGGGTGAAGAATGTCAGAACTGAGTTGATTCGTAGGACCCCCAGCTGGGGTCAGAGCCCTGCTTGGTGGTGGTGTAGGGAAAAGCACCTCTCCCACTCCTACAGCCTGGACTCAGTACTAGAATCATCAGAACTGCACCTGGCCTGGAGGAGCTCTTGTTCCAGTGCACAGACCTGGGGCATCTAGTCCAGGATGGATTCGTGGGTCTTCTTGGGCATTGCCTGGGCAGCAGGGACTGTGGAGCTGACCTCAGAGCCAGTCTAGGCGTGGGCACTCAGATGTGGAACACTGTTCACAAGAGGCACTTGCGCTTCCTCATGGCCTTGATTTCTTGCTCCAAGGCGGATCCTCACACTTATATCTGGGAACTCCACCTTCTAGGCTGGGGGCTACTATTCTTAATTCTTCCATCCATGTGGTGGCTGGAAGGGGAGGTGGGGAGGCAGTAGGTTTGCTGAGGTCTTCAGATTCAGGTTTCTGAGCTTGAGTGGAAATCAGAACCCTATGGGGACCTTGGATTGTAAGGGACAGACCCCAGGGGAGGTATTTTTGTGGCCCCATGGTGTGGGTTTGGGAACCAAGTTCACTAAGTGGATGGCCATCACATGTTAACTGTAGTGGGAGCAGAGGAGTCAGGGGATGGGGGACCTGGGATAGGAAAGCCATGCTGTTTGCTTTCACCCATGCAGATTTGCTGGTCTCTACCTGCCCAGTGCACCCAGTTGTCTGACCGGCTGGTAGGAAAGCAATTTCAGATGCTCATCTAGAAATCAAGACTCTTCCTCCGGCTCCTGTGAGGGGTGGCCTTGAAGATCCTCACTGGATGGATCTTGTTCTTTGGGAGCTGGATTCACCTGGCTCCTGCATCGCTCCTCGGCTGGGTGGCCGCATCCTCTCTGGGGGCCTCTTCCCACCCTGATCGAGCCCAGGTGTGCCCTCGCTTCCCACAGGACTAAGGGACAGGCTAGAACCAGATCTGTTGCCCTCTGCAGTTGGACCTCAGTGCCCCTCCCTACTCTGGTTCACACCTGTGAGACTGTGGTCAATGATAAACTGTGATGCTGACCCAGAAATGCCATGTTCTGTGGGTTGGACTGCAAGCAGCCCCTGCTGGGCACAAAAGCCAGCCATGCAGCCACTCAGTGGACACTCAGCATCTTTGAAGCCCTTCATTCTTCCACGGTGAAGTGCTTCTGTTCCAAACCACAGTCCTGGGCACTTTACAAGCTGCCTGAGTTTGTGTAGAATGCCAAGGGGCAAGGATTTTGGCAGTTAGAATCAATCAATTCTGCTGGCCACTCTTCAGATGAACTCCCCAGTCAAGTCCACCTTTGTTTCTTTGTTTTCGGATCTGAGAAGCCAGATCGGGACGTTCAGCCAGCATCAGTGAGATGGTACAGAGTCGCCCTCCTGGCCACAATGCCCGAACAGGACCAGACTGAAAGCAGCATCAGATCAGAAAGCAGAGATTCAGGTTCCAGCTTCTCAAAAGAAAAAAAAAAAAAGAAAGAAAGAAAGAAATCAAGCCATTATCAAGCCATTAGCTTCTTTGAAAGCTGTCTTCTTTTCAGTATCTCAGTTCTTACACATCTCCTAAGCTTGGTTCCCTAACCTCCAAGAAAACTTCTGGTCAGGTGCTGACCATTGTTGTCCTAAAACCTCAAGTCTAACTTCAGAAAGGAATTGATCTGAAAATCCTTGATTTGGTATTGGCTTGGTTCATTGATTTTATTTCATGCAAAGCAACCACTGAAGAAAGACAGACATCCCTTTTGTGTCCAGGGGCCCCAAGCCCCTAGGTGTTTGGAGCTATTTATAAATGTGACACACAATGATGCCTGCCTTGGCCAGTGGGTCATACAGAGCATGAAGTTTGGGGAGGTCGGAACAGATACCTCAGTCTGAATCTGCCCATGATGTCATTTACCTTCTAATTTCAGGTGGCTTGCTGCCCGGGGTCGCCATCTGAGCCTTTGAGGGAACCAGGGCCCCAAGGGAAATTGAGTCCCTGAGGACCCCAGCTGGTAGATTGGAAAACTCTCAACCTGTCAAAGGCAGTGGTGTTGGAAATGCTCCAGTACTGTTTTCTCAGTTTATGCCCTTGGAGCAGTTCTCACATATTTTAATGGAAATCAGGTTTCCCTCTGCCTCACCATCCTCTACCTTGTCCTTTCTAGGCAACAGCACAACCCAGGGCAGGGCATGATGCTTAAACTACCCAGACCCCAGGCCCAGAGAGTCTACAGCTGAGCCTTCTGAAGATGCTCCTAAATGTCATTTGGAACCCCCTTTTCTTTGGTGATTTTGAAGAATCATTGAGAATGGCAGAAATCAAACAAAAAGGTAAGAAAAGCATTTTTAAAGGAAATTATAATAGATCCTAAGAAACTGTATGTCTGCCTGGCATTGCCCCTCAGAACACTCCTGGGATTGATTGCTGAATGATTTGTGACCATCACAAAACAGACACAGTGATGGCTGCAGGTCTGCACTAGTTCAGAACTTGCAGGTCATGGCAACCTCACACCCCAGCGTGTTTAGGTAGTGCTGCTCAGCTAATGCCTCAGAGGAAGCCCAAGGAGCATTTCTGCAATTTCATAAAATATGAAATATAAAGTGTGAATTAGATCAGATCAATGAATAAAATACCAACCAAGATGAATATGGACTTCGGATTTAAAATTTTAAATATGAAAAAAAGAAGGAGATATATGTATATATATAACTGATTCACTTTGCTATATATCTGAAACTAACACAATTATATATCAACTATATTCTAATAAAAATTAAAAACAAAATGAAACAAATTTTAAGTGTTGGAGAAACATCTTGGCAATTCATGTGAAAAATAATTGGAAAGTTAAATAAACCAGTGTTATGTGATCAAAACACATGCACAAACCTGCCCTGCCTGCCTGGAGAAGCTGTGCCCTCACTGAGAGGAGAGAGCCCTGACCCCGCAAGGCAGGTCCTGGTAGGTCAGAAGGAGAAGTGCTCAGGGTCTCTTTGAGAGGCAGTGCAGGGCTGGAAGAACAAAGGCCTGCATTGAATTAGGGACAACTTGGAGCTCGCTCAGGACAACAGAAGCCTGGCTCCAGGTAGAGGGGGCAGAGGGGTCGTGTTTGCAGGTCCAGGTGGTTGACCTTGGCACACACATGGTCAATAGACCCCTACCAACTTCCCTACATTTTCCTCTGCAATTGGTTGAGTTCATGTGACCAAATCTAAAAATGATGTATGTCACTTCAATGGCCATGGGTATTAAGAGTTGGTGTGTCTCTTCCATTCCTGTGAAATTATAGAATATACATATATAAATATATATGTAATATATGTACACACATATATATGTATGTACACACACACACACACACACACACACACACACACACA
>SJYX01020411.1:60721-84949 GCA_006410675.1 Oreotragus oreotragus
TTTGCTTTTATTTCCAATATTCTGAGCAGTGGGTCATAGCGGATCCTGCTGTGATTTATGTTGGAGAGTGTTTTGCCTATGTTTTCCTCTAGAAATTTTATAGTTTCTGGTCTTATGTTTAGATCTTTAATTCATTTTGAGTTTATTCTTGTGTATAACACCGTTTTATGATAAAAAAGAGTCAGTAAACTAGAAATGGAAAGAAATTTCCTCAACATAATAAAGGCCACATAAGAAAACTTTCATATCCAAAGGTGAAAGATTGAAACCTGTTTTTGTTAAGACCAGGAACAAGAAAAGGATGCTCATCTTTTGCAATTTCTTGAATAAATAAAATTATCTCTGTTCACAGATGGCATGATCATATATGCAGAAAACCCAAAAGATTATACATAAAACTTGTCAGAATTAATAAATGAATTCAGCAAAGCTGCAGGATAGAAAACCATTGTACAAAAATCAGTTGCATTTCTGTACAAAAACAATGACAATCCAAAGAGAAAATTAAGAAAACAATTTTACTTATAATAGCATCAGAAAAAATAAAATACTTCAGAATAAATAATCAAGGAGGCAAAAGTCTTGTACCCTGAAAACTGTGAAACATTGCTTAAAAGAAATTGAAGAATACACTTAAAAATGGAAAGACATTATTTCTTCATAAATTGAAAAGATTTTATGTTGTAAAATGCCAATACTATCCAATGTGTGCATGCTTGATTGTGTCCAAATCTTTGCAACCCCATGGACTGTAGCCCGCCAGTCTCCTCTGTCCATGGAATTTTCTGGGAAGAATGCTAGAGTGGGTTGCCATTTTTTACTCCAGGAGATCTTCCCAGCCCAGGGATTGAACCCCAGTCTCCCACATTGCAAGTGGTTTCTTTACCACTACACCTGGGAAGCAATATTATTCAAAGTGATCTGCAGCATCAGTGAAATCCTTATCAAAATCCCAATGTTTCTTTTTTCAAAAACAGAAAAACTTATCTTAAAATTCAAGGTACCCTGAACAGCCAAAGAAAACAAAGTTGAGGACTCATAATTCCAGATTTCAAAACTTATTACAAAGCTACAGTAATTTAAAAAAGTGAGATACTGGCATAAAGACATACACCTATACAAATGAAATAGAATAGAGAGCTCTCAAACAAATCTTTTCACATAAATAAACCTTTGCACAAGGATGCCAAGACCATTCAATAAAGAAAAGACAGACTCCTCAACAAATTGTGCTGAGAAAACTGGATATCCTTATGCAAAAGAGTGAAGTTGTCCTCTTACCTTACAACATATACAAAAAAATCTACTCAAAATGGATCACAGACTTAATTGTAAGAGCTAAAACTATAATACTCTCAGAAGAAAACTGGAAAAAGCTTCATAGCATTAGTTTTGGCAACAATTTCTTTGCTATGCCACAGGAAGCACAGCAACAAAAGAAAACATACATAAATTGGACTTAATCAAAATTTAGTTTTATGCATTTCAAAGTACACTATCAACAGAGGGAAAAGGCAACTCACAGATTGGGAGAAAATAATGCAAACCATAGATCTGATAAGGGGTTAATATTCGGAATTATAAAGAACTCCTGCAACTTAACAATTAAAACAACCTGATTTTAAAATGGGCCAAATACTTAAATAGATATTTATCCAAAGAAGATGTACAAAGGCTAATAAGCACATGAAAAGATGCTCCACATCACTGACTGGGAAATGCAAGTCAAACCCCTATGTGATATCACTTCACAGCCATTAGAAGTATTGGAAGATGTGGAGAAACTGGAATCCTTGTGTATTGCTGGTGGAACTGTAAAATGGTGAAGATGCTGTGTAGAAAATTAAACACAGAATCACCATGTGATGAAGAAATTCCAGTTATAGGTATATACTCAGAAGAACTGGAAGCAGGGACTTGAACACTCATGTTCACAGCAGCATTATTCACAATAGCCAAAAGATGATAACAACCCAAATGTCTATTGATAGGTCAATGGATGAACAAAACGTGGTATATAAAGCATGGGGTATTATTAAGCTTTAAAAAGGAAGGAAATTCTAATGCTACAAAATTGATGAACTTTGAAGACATCATGCTAATTGGTATGTCAGTCACAGAAAGATAAATATAGAGCTACTTATATGAGGTACTTAGAATAGTCAAAATTCATAAAGAAAGCAGAATGCTTGTTGCCAGAGTCTGGGGGAGGAAGGAGAGAGGAATTACTGTTTAAGGTAAATGGAGTTTGAGTTTGGGAAGATGAAGGAGTTCTGGAGGTGAGTAGTGGTGATGGTTGCATAGCAGTGTGAGTGTACTTAATGTCACTGAATTATACACGTAAAATGGTAAATTTTGGGTTATGTATATTTACCATGATTAAAGAATCATTTGCATTTTTATAAGTTAACATCAATACTTCCTTACACAATTAAAAAATGTCTAATCAATAATTAAGCAAGATACATATCACTAGAGCAGGGTTTCCCAACCTTGGCACTACTGATATTTTGGGACAGATGATTAATTGTTGTGGGCACTGTCTTGTGCCTTGTAGGGTGTTTAGTAGCATCTCTGTCCTCTTCTCACTAGATGCCACTAGCACTTTTTCCCCTTTGTGACAAGCAGGATTGTCCACAGACATTGGCAAATGCCACATCCTTACTGGTTGGGAACCACTAATAAGAGTTTTGGAAATTTTGACTTGATCTCAAACTGAGAGTTGTCCAGGCAGCTTCAACTTGTAAGTCTATAGCTATAAATTTATTTCTTGAGGTATCGATTGTTAGACATTTCTGGTAAAATCTTTTCTACCAACATCCTAAGACCATCATTCCCTGTTGTAATCCAACTTCTGGAATCTGTATTAATAGTTTAGAGCAGAGCAAGTTCACAGCTCAGAGAACTGACCTCTTTCATGGTGTGCATGAAATATTTATGTAATTGACTTGAGTTCATAAATAGACAAACAAGACTGTTAACCCAAGTCTCCGTTGTATTTCATGTGGTAGAGAAAAATTATCAGCATCCTCCTACATGGTTAGAGCATAAAGCCAGACTCCTAATCATTGCTACGAGGAATACATTATTAGCCATGTCCAAATCAGAGCCAAAAGCAAGCTTGTCTAAAGACCTGAAACAGAACCAAAACCATGGGGCAGTGAGGGCGGGCAGAGAAGCAGAGAGTCAAAAAAACGACTCCTATTACCACTTGGGATTCACTCCAGGAACTAACAAAATACGTTCTGGGCTTACTCGGCCTAGGGGGTACACTTCTTTGGGGTAATGATGTGCTGAAAGTTGAATCTACTTGGACGTCACATTGGGATCTCCAAAACTGTCAAAGTATATCGCATGGACTGAATGGTGCCCTCTCCAAATGCCTTTGTTGAAGCCCCAACCCTCATCGTGACTGTGTTTAGAGGTAGGGCCTGTGAGGAAATCAATTTGGGATGCCATCAGGCCTACCTCTGGTGCATCTCTGTCTTGCCTCAATGGTAGAACGAGCGGGCTGATGGGAATGAGTAAGGTGTCTGTGTCAGTAAGGGACAGACTAAGTCAGACAAGGAAAGAAAAGCTTTGCTGGAAAGTCTTTCTCCACCCCCATCTAAAGCAGGGAGGGACACCTCCAGTGGAAAAAAGCCATGGCTGTGGATGCCGCTTTTTTCTCTCTTACAGATGGGAGCTAGCAGTTCCAAGAACTACTCCTTTAAAAAGTATTTTTAAAAAAACTGGGACAAGTTTGATCCCCAGAGTTTAAAAAAGACATGCCTGATCGTCTTCTGTGATACTGAATGGCCACAGTATCCTTTGGAAGAAGGGGAACGCTGGCTGGTTGAAGGGTATCTTAATTATAATATTGGTTTACAATTAGACTGGTTCTGTAGAAAACAAGGGAAATGGGTAGAAGTGCCATATGTGTTGCTCTTTTTCTCTCCAGGAGACATGTCAGACTTGTGCAGATTTGGGTGTGAAACCGTCAGCCCCCTCCTATCCTTACTTTGTCCCTATGTCTGGGGCTTCCCATTGAACAGACTGAGAATCGGGGCACCCTTCCAGGAGGGCTTGCCTCAGACTCAGTAGAAATTCAAACAGTCCCAGCTGTGGTCTAGGATCTAAAAAAAACATAAAAGCCTTTTTGGAACTAACTTTACTTTATGACCTTACTTGGAGAGATGTAACATATGTCTTGGGACAGACGCTGACTCCTGATTCAAGAGCTCAAGTTTTGGGGGAAGCTACTACTTTTGGAGACGGCTTGAATGTGAGACAAGTGGAAAAAGAGAACACAAAATAGCCCTCCTCCCCACTGGGAGCCGAGCAGTTCCCATAACAGAGCCAGACTGGGACTATAACATGGCTAAACGAAGATGGGATCAGAGTCTTCTTTGTCATATGTATTCTTGAAGGACTCAGGCGAGCACATGCTAACACTTTAAGCTATGCTAAGTTGGCTGACATAGAACTGGGAGAAAAGGAAACGCCTAACATAGACCATGGGAGGCTCTCTGCAAGTTTACTGACATTGATCCCAAAACTACAGAGGGAGGAATGATCTTAAAAGAGAGTTCTCATTCAGTCGGCTCAGGATATCCACTGTAAAGTACTAAAACAGGCATTGGGACCAAATCCGTCTTTAGATAAACTGCTGCAACTGGCTCAGACAGTTTACTATGGTAGGGAGGATGAGGAGAAGAAAAGGCAGAAAAAGACCAGGAAAGACTGAAGCCCTAACAATGGCTTTCAGATCCATTCTAAAACAGCCTGAAAAATGCCCAGAGGAACCCAGGCAAAAAGGGACAGGCTTGTTATTACTCTGGAAAGGAGGGGCATCTCAAGTGAGGTTGCCCCCTCCAGCTCCCTATCTGGTCTGTAAAGGACCACACTTGAGGAGAGACTTCCCCCAGAGGCATAGGTCTCAGGGACTGGACTCTCAGGACAATCAGGACTGAAGGTGCCTGGAGGTCCCCACATGAGCCCCTGTCCTAATAACACCTGAGGAACCCCGGTATTAACAACTGTGTGTGGGGGGCAGTCAACTGATTTTCTTTTGGACACTGGGGCAACTTTCTCTGTGCTCACTGAAGGCCCTGGCCTGCTTTCCTCCCGATCCACTACTGGGACTGTCTGGATGAGCCAAATGCTATTATTTCAGCCATGCTTTAAGCTGCAACTGGGACTGTCCGCTGTTTCTCATGAGTTTCTGATCATGCTGGAGTCTCCCTCACGCCTTCTAGGGAGGGATATACTGAGCAAGGTCCAGGCCTCTGGTTTCATGAATATGGAGCCTGCTCTTTCTCTCCCATTATTTGAACAAAATGTAAATCCTAGACTGTGGACTGATGGAAAAACTGTGGGTCGAGCACAAAATACTGTTCCTATCCTTGTCAAGCTCAAAGACCCTCATCTATTTCCATATCAAAAGCAGTATCCACTGAAATCTGAGGTTAAGGAAGGGTTAAAACCCATCACTGAAAATTTGAAGGAACAAGGGCTATTAATTCCCTATAACAGTCCACGTAACATTTTGAGTGTAAGAAAAGTCAAATGATAAATGGAGACTAGCTCAAGATTTATGAATAATAAATGAGGCTGTGGTTTCTTTACACCCCATGGTGCCTAATCCTTATACTTTATTGTCTGACTTTTAACTTTGATTATACATTATCTTCGAAGAAGGCAATGGCAACCCACTCCAGTAATCTTGCCTGGAAAATCCCATGGGCGGAGGAGTGTGGTAGGCTGCAGTCCATGGGGTCACTAAGAGCCGGACACGACTGAGCTACTTCACTTAGCTTTTCACTTTCATGCATTGGAGAAGGAAATGGCAACCCACTCCAGTGTTCTTGCCTGGAGAATCCCAGGGACGGGGAAGCCTGGTGGGCTGCCGTCAATGGGACTGCACAGAGTCAGACACGACTGAAGCGACTTAGCAGCAGCAGCAGCAGCAGCATACATTATCTTGGTTTAATGACCATTTTACTGCCCATAAGTAGGTATGAGGTCATATGGCTAACTCCTGAAAAGACACCTACTATCTAACACCTCCATATGCTGGGAACCAAAACAGCCATCCCCAGAAGTTAGCTGACAATTATAACGACTAGAAACAATTGGGATGTTTGCCCCAAGAAACAAGCAGTGTAACCATTCCTAGGTGTTCCAATCCCAGTTCAAGTCCTCCTTTTGCCTGGCCAGGCACTGATTGGGACTGGACCCCTCCATCACGCTGGCTTGCTCCTGACGGGACCCACTGGATATGTGGTTCTTACCTATGGGCGTGGCTTCCCCCTGGCTGGACAGGGAGATGCACCCTAGGTCTAGATTTTATTCATGACTTCATGTTTTCAGTGTTTCCAGAGAAGCCTGCTAATCTACCGCACCTTAAAACTCACTGGACAAGGTCTGTATTTCACTGGTATGATTATCTGGCTGCAATATTCATTCCCTCTGGGAACTACTGATATTATGCTACGAGTTGATGCTCTGACTAACTGACTTCATGTTTTCATTGTTTCCAGAGAAGCCTGCTAATCTACCGCACCTTAAAACTCACTGGACAAGGTCTGTATTTCACTGGTATGATTATCTGGCTGCAATATTCATTCCCTCTGGGAACTACTGATATTATGCTACGAGTTGATGCTCTGACTAACTTTACTCAACAGACTTTACAAGATTCTCAAAAAATCAATTTCAGCCCTTAATGCTGAACAAATACAAATTAGAAAGGTGGTTTTACAAAACAGATTGGCCTTAGATATTCTAATGGCTTCACAAGGAGTAACTTGTGCCATTATTCATAACCAATGTTGTACATATATACCAGATATGAGCACTAATGTTACTCACTTCACTAAGCACATGAACAAGATGATTCAGGCTATGGATACTCCTGAAGCCTCAGTCACCTCATTTTGGGAAACATTAACTAGCTCCCCATGGTGGATATCTATCTTAATAATAATTCTAATTTTTCTGTTTTTATTGTTTGCTCCCTGCATCTGTAATTGTGTAACTGGGTTTGTTTCTAATCATCCGAAAGCTTTTAAGTTTTAAAGTGGTTGTCCAAGCTCCTATGAGTGCCACAGCCTCTCCAACTATTACCTGGGGGCCCTGGATCAGAGACTCAATGTGAAGATTAGGGGTATATGCTGCCTCAACAATTTAGGGACAGTGCCCCATCCCAGCAGGAAGCAGCTATGGAATGAAAACACCACCCCTTTTCCTTTGCAACATAATTCTCCTAAAAGAAAAAGGGGGAATGAGAGTCAGTTCTTAGGTTGATAAGAAGTCTGGGATCCCCAAGGATGAGAAAGGGGTCTGGGGTTCTCAAAGAGGTGAAAAGGATAAACCAGAGCTAATAATTACACAACAAAACAACTCATCTTGCTCAAGGATATTTTCTTCCTTAAACTCTGTACCAATGATTATATAACAATGTATCCTTCTCGAGGACATGTTTCTCCTTCTTAAGAAACTTCTGACTAATCCTGTCATCCTAAAGTATATGTCTGGTTCAGTTCAGTTCAGTTGCAGAGTCATGTCCGACTCTTTGTGACCCCATGGACTGCAGCATGCCAGGACTCCCTGTCCATCACCAACTGCCAGAGTTCACTCAAACTCATGCCCATTGAGTTGGTGATGCCATCCAACCATCTCATTCTCTGTTGTCCCCTTCTCCTCCCACCTTCAATCTTTCCCAGCATCAGAGTCTTTTGAAACGAGTCAGTTCTTTGCATCAGGTGGCCAAAGTATTGGAGTTTCAGCTTCAACATGAGTCCTTCCAATGAATACCCAGGACTGATCTCCTTTAGGATGGACTGGTTGGACCTCCTTGCAGTTCAAGAGACTCTTAAGAGTCTTCTCCAACACCACAGTTCAAAAGCATCAATTTTTCAGCGCTCAGCTTTCTTTATAGTCCAACTCTCACATCCATATATGACTACTGGAAAAACCGTAGCCTTGACTAGATGGACCTTTGTTGGCAAAGTAATGTCTCTGCTTTTCAATATGCTGTCTAGGTTGGTCATAACTTTCCTTCCAAGGACTAAGTGTCTTTTAATTTCATGGCTACAATCATCATCTGCAGTGATTTTGGAGCCCCCCAAAATAAAGTCTAACACTGTTTCCACTGTTTCTCCATCTATTTGCCATGAAGTGATGGGACCAGATGCCATGATCTTAGTTTTCTGAATGTTGAGCTTTAAGCAAAAGCTCTTGCGTGATCAAGCCTGGTCCCTGGTCATCCCAAAGCTAAATCTTTTTCTTCAGAGATCACAAATCTGACATCATTTACCAAAGTGTTTAATTTTTACCTTCTACTCATGGTTTGTTATACTCATCCACAATTCAAAAATTATACAGAAACACACACACACACTTGGGACCAGATGCCATGATCTTAGTTTTCTGAATGTTGAGCTTTAAGCAAAAGCTCTTGAGTGATCAAGCCTGGTCCCTGGTCATCCCAAAGCTAAATCTTTTTCTTCAGAGATCACAAATCTGACATCATTTACCAAAGTGTTTAATTTTTACCTTCTACTCATGGTTTGTTATACTCATCCACAATTCAAAAATTATACAGAAACACACACACACACGGGACTTCCCAAGTGGCTCAGTGGTAAAGAATCTGCCCGCCAATGCAGGAGACACAGGAGTGCAGGTTTGATTCCTGGGTCAGGAAGATCCCTTGGAGAAGAAAATGGCAACCCACTCCAGTTTCCTTGCCTGGAAAATCCCATGAACAGAGGAGCTTGGTGGGTTACATACCATTGGGTCACAAAGAGTTGGACATGACTGAGCAACTGAGCATACACACACACACACACACACACACACAAATACACATATACACACATATATAGGGCTTCCTCAGGCTCAGTGGTAAAGAATCCACCTGCCAATGCAGGAGATGTGGGTTTAATCCCTGAGTCAGAAAGATACTCTTGAGAAGGAAATGGCAACTCACTCCAGTATTCTTGCCTGGAAATCTCATGGACAGAGAAGCCTGTTGGGCTACAGTCCACGGGGTTGCAAAAGAATCAGACAGAGCTTAGCAACTAAACAACAATAATACATATATATATATACATTTAAGATTTTTGCATCATTTTAACGTGTGTTCCTCACTTTATTTTTTGCTATTGATTTATCACTTGCTGTTTATTTTATATTTATTTCAGACTATAGAAATGATGCTTTTTTTTTTTTTTTTAAAGAACAGAGTGACCACTGTAATATGAGCAGATAGTGTGGACAGAGCTTTGGAGAGACCACCAGAGGACTGATGTCGAATGGTTACCAGAATGACAGTGTAGGAAATGAGCAAGAGTATGAAAGAAATGAAAGACAATAGTCCACTGTCAGCGATTACTAGCAACTCCAGAACATAGGTTTCAGTGCAGGCAAGCTTTATAACCAGTGGAAGGTCACAGAAAATATTGTCTATGATATTGGGGCCACAGAAGGGCAAAGTGATGGTAAACACCATCTGGCTCATTGTATGCACAAAGCCAACAGCCCATGATAGCAGCACAGAGCCTCTGAGTACCCGGTGGTTCATGATGGTTGTGTAGTGAAGAGGTTTACATATTGCAAAGTACCTATCAACAGCCATAACTATGAGAAGTGTCATCTCACTACCCCCTAAAAAGTGAAGGAAGGACATCTGAGCCATACAGCCCCATAGAGAAATAGTTTTATTCTCCCTGACAAAATCTGCAACCATCTTAGGGGTTGTGATTGTAGAAACAGACATGTCAAGAAAGGAGAGGTTTCCAAGGAGGAAGTACATTGGTGTGGAGTGCAGATGAGAGTCCAAGGTTATGGTGATCACAATGAGGAGGTTTCCTGCCATAATCGCTGCATACGCCAATAAAAATATGAAAAAAAAGAAAAGCTCAAGTTCCCAAGTGTTGGTGAGTCCTAACAAAACAAACTCAGATATCATTGAGCTATTCATCATTTTCATCAAGTTTGTTTACGTGTTTTCAGAAAGTCTTTAAAATGAAGGTAATCCAGAAAAAGTGATTATTTAATCTATGACAGTTTTGAAGGTAAGGGCATACAGAAAGTAGTATTTGATTCCTACGGAAAAATAAAAGGTAGATATTTCTGAAAAATATATTTTAATTGACTAATGCAAGCACATTACTTGTATACACTTTCACATTACTGCATTTATTTTCAAACAGAAAGACGCCAAAGGGAAATTTATTGTAAAATTTTGTAAATATAGTTTGTGAAGATTTTCTCTTCACATTTATTTGTTGTTTCTACCACAAGTTCATGAATTTATGAACCCTGAGTTTAATGGATCACATAATAATCAAATGGTCTTTGGTCATAAGTTAATTCAAGTGGATTAGAATATAGTCATGTAACTTTTTGGCAGCTAGTATTCAATCTTTTACCCTTTTCACCTTCCTAATTTGAAATATTCAGATTTGTTCATATAAGTTGAATTATGTACCCACTTGGCAAATTGTTACAGTACTTTCTTCTCTCACCTACACTATATTCTCACCCTTCCCTTTTATCTCAAATATATATACCAAATGCTTTAACTTGTTCCTGAAGGTTTAAACTGGCTACAGCCTGTCATGTGTCCCTACCTCCCCCAAATAATAATAAAATAAGCTTCCCAGGAAGTTTCTGCACAAGAACATAAATATTTCTGTGTTAATGTTTCTTTCTTCCTTGTTCTTTCCTTCTCCCTCTGTCCCTCCTGCCTTCCCTTTCTCTTTTCCTTCCTTCTATTTTCTTTCTTTCTTTCTTCAGGTGTGTTCTGTATCTCATACTTTGGTTCGTGAATAAAACTCTTAGCTTCCTCTTTTTGTCTATTTCCCTGACTCTCTTGCTGCTGGATTCCTGGCTGGAGTTTTCTTTCTTGTCTCTTTGCATTCTCTGTGTATATGATTTCTAAACAATCATCAAATCTTTCACAAGTAGTGCTTATTTTTTCCCTTGGCTCCTAATTGCTTATTTTTTTGCTGATGATTGCTTTCCTCTGACTTTTCAAACTTGTGTCTAGATTGACTCTTGATAATTCCTGGCTCAAATATCCTTGATTACTTGTACTCTGTTTTTCCACAATGAGTGGGCACTTTTGCTTACTTATGTCTACTTTTCTCTTTGATTTCGATCTTTTGGCCCCATCTTCCTGTTTCTTTTTTTCCTTTAAAAAACTTTTAATGGATCATACCAACTGCACAGGCACAGATACAAAATCACAGATATGCACACATATGCTTATACCAAGTTCTAGTTCTAGAGTACAAGGACAAAATGTGGAGAATTTACTCTGAATTTCCCTTTTTTTCTTTATAGTTCACGAAAGCTATTGTTTAGTCCAGTTATCAAAACTTGAAAAAAGAAAAAAAAACTGAACCAAGAGTCAAGAATCAAATTCTAGGGAAATATCCTCTTGAACTCTTTTCAACATTGATTTAATTTTCTATAGAAATAAAATAATATCTACTCTTCAGCCTCTCAAATTGTTATAAGACTCTAAAGGGCAACACGTTTTTGTTGTTCAGTTGCTCAGTTGTGTCTGACTCTTTGCAACTCCATGGACTGCAAATTCTCCCAGAGTTTGCTCAGACTCATGTCCATTGAATTGATGATGCCATCCAACCATCTCATCCTCTGTCATCCCCCTCTCCTCCTGCCCTCAATCTTTCCCAGCATCAGGGTCTTTTCCAGTGAGTCAGCTCTTCACATCAAGTGGCCAAAGTATTGGAACTTCAGCTCCAGCATCCATCCTTCCACTGAACATTCAGAGCTGATTTCCTTTAGGATTGACTGGTTTGATCTTCTTGCTATCCAAGGGACTTGCAACAGTCTTCTCCAGCATCAAAGTTTGAAAGCAGCAATTCTTTCTTGCTTAGCCTTCTTTATGGTCCAACTCTCACATCCATACATAACTATTTTTTCCCCAGGTAATCGCCATGAGGTGATGGGACCAGATGCCATAATCTTCGTTTTTTTGAATGTTGAGTTTTAATTCAGCTTTTTCACTCTCCTCTTTCACCTTCATCAAGAGATTTTTCAGTTCCTCTGCAATTTCTGCCACTAGGATGGTGTCATTGGCATATCTGAGTTACTAGTAATTCTCCCAGCTATCTTGATTCCAGCATGTGCTTCATCCAGCCTGGATATTGCATGAAGTACTCTACATATAAGTTAAATAAGCAGGGTGACAATATGCAGCCTTGATGTACTCCTTTTCCAATTTTGAACCAGTCCATTGTTCCCTGTCCAGTTTTAATTGTTTCTTTATCTGCATACAGGTTTCACAGGAGACAGTTAAGATGGTCTGGTACTCCCATCTCTTTAAGAATTTTCCACAGTTTGTTGTGATCCACACAGGCAAAGGCTTTAGCATAGTCAATGAAGAGGAAGTAGATATTTTTCTGGAATCCCCCCCTTTTTTTTCTGTGATTGAGTGGATGTTGGCAATTTGATCTCTGGTTCATCTGCCTTTCCTAAATCCAGGTTGTACATCTAGAGGTTCTTGGTTCACATATTGTTAAAGCTTAGCTTGAAGGATTTTGAGCTATATTTGTGTTATTTTATTCTACACATAGGTGCTAAATACCTATGTGCATTCCCAAAATTTTATCTTTAACATTATCTCATTTTCTGGTGATTGTGAGGATATTCAAACCAATAAGGACCACAGAAGGATTTTTACTATAAAAGATTTGGTAAAGTAAACTTAGTGTTAATGAAAATGTTTTTCTTCATTAAATATAAGTGATAAAATTACCTAGGCTGTCTTCTTTAAAAGAGTTGTTGTCATCATCATTGGTATTATATTTAATGCAATAATTGAGTCTACGTAATAGTTATGAAATTATCAAAATTATGCAGTCTTCGAATTCAAAATACTAACAGAAGAAAACCTTGAGGAAAATCCTAAAAGTAATTTTTATAGCTTATTATGTAAAATTGGAAAATTAAAAGCAAAATTATATTTATTAATTTATGCTTTTTTAAAATTCGCAGGCATATTTATAAAATATATCCATCTAATTGCACATAAACATGATTCAAATATGATATAAGAGACAAAATAATTCATTTTGACAATTTTTATGTATGATCAAGTGTGAAACATTTAAAAAATACTCTTCTACTCGACACAGGTAAAAATAAGTTAGAATCAGAAAAATAATACAGTTATTGCTAATGTGAGGCACAGTTTAAAACTCACATGAAAAATTTAAATTTTGAATGGTACGTATTGAACTGAAAAGGAATGAAAAAATAATTTAATAAACACTCAATCAGGCAAAACTTGGTTTTTCTCTAGCAGAAATTTCTGAGACTGGGATGGTTGCCTGTGACTGAGGAGCCTAGCTCTTTCTGTGCTGTTTATGTGACTGAATGAATAAAAATTATTAGTTCAACTGTGGTGCAAACTTGAAGAAAGAAAACTACGTTTAATATTCTTTGTCTATATTCAGTAATAAAGCCTTTCTACACATTTTCATAAAAGCACTTAATATATGTGAAGATATATAACTGAAAGCTCTTTTGTTAAGGAAAAAAAGGCTGTGAAGTTTCTATTGATTTTGAATTTTTTTAATGATTATTTGTCCTCATAATGTTAGGCTGTGTATGGATTAGATAACCCAGGGGTAATATTCACTTATCACAAAAAATGTTTGACATGTGAACATTCAAATTTTCTGCCAAAATAACCATTACAAATATTTTCCTAAATAAAAAATAAGCTTGTACAGTTGGTAGAAAAAGTGCCAGCATTATATGTGCCCAAAGAACTCTTTTCTCATATATTGATCAAGTTTAAAATATTAAAGTATGTATTTGTTATAAATGTAGTTAGAAAAAGGTGGTAAGTTTAGAACAACTGGAAATAGTCCTTAGGTTACAAAATCACCAAAACAAATATTTTACAGTGTAATTAGATAATCATTTTAAATAGAAGATTTTTTACTTCAGAAAAATAAATATAGACTTGAGGGGAAATATTTTAAATATTGATTTAAATTAATCACCTTTATTTTAGAATTCCATAAATGTTTTCTCAGATGAAGTAAATGTCTAATGTAGGAGAGTAAAAACATGATGAATTAAATGAACATAAAATAAAATAAGTCAATGTTTTCCATTTTCTTGATATGCAATTTTATTAGACTACATTTCGGACTTGTCAAAGATGTTAAATGTAGCCAAGGATGAAACTAATTTTTTGTTATTTTACCATATTCTAAATTATTTTATCTTTTTATCCAGTAGTGGTTAAACAATAAACAGACTCAAATTTATGTTCTCAAAATACAAACTCAAATTATAAAACTGACCCTTTAGATCAGGATATCAGTGGTATTTATCCTTCACATACTGGCTTTCTTCTTATTAAAAATGGATAAATTTGTCCAGATGCTATCTGACCCATGTTGTATTTTACCATTGCCTTCATGATCAGAATAATCTGATTTTCATTAATTTCTAGGTTTCGTATACAAAGTCTCCTCCTTTATTAAAGTATATAGTTTCTCTATGTTTTTAGCACTGCTATTTAAACCTACCAGTTCTAGCTGAGGAATGGCCTCTTCAAAGATATGTAGACACAGTGAAATTCTGAATATATATTTATCTTTTTGCCTCTGTGGATATACATGACAATCATTTGCAGGTCAGAAAAAAAAAGGACACAAAACACATACATAAGGTGTATACTAGTGATTAATGCCCAGAGGGAATTATTAGAGTAAAGGTGGTAGTTAGTTGTCTCTAGAGTTCAGAGCAAGGACTTAGTCTCTCATTATTTAAGTTGATTATGAATTCACCAAGTGTATGTGTTGTGTGGAGTCTCTCTAATAAGTGCTTTCCAGAAAAAAGCATTAACTTAAGTGTTTTGGTTGGTAGAGGGTAAGCAAATTTATGAAAATAGATCTACCATAGATGATGGACTTGAGAAAACTATGATTCTATTCATTTGACTTTACCAATCTGAATATTTATAATTTGATAATTGAATGCATTTATCCAATTAGAATTAAAATAAATAGATCCACACAGAGCAAGGCATATAAGGAAATTCATAGACTATAGACTAGTTCTTAGTACAGAGAAAACTTTCCTTTTACTCTGTAAGGGAATAAGAGAGAGAGAAAGAGAAAGAAGCACACACACTCATAAGCTAGAACAGCAGAGGAGGCCTTCACCAGTGAAGTGAAGTGAATTGAAGACGCTCAGTTGTGTCTGACTCTGCTACCCCATGGGCTGTACCCTACTAGTCTCATCCATCCATCCATGGGGTTTTCCAGGCAAGAGTACTGGAGTAGGTTGCCATTTCCTTCTCCAGAGGATCTTCCAGACCCAGGGACCAAACCCAGGTCTCCCACATTGTAGGCAGAATCCCTACTGTCTGAGCCAGCAGGGAAACCCTTGGCCTTCACCAGGGTAATCAATAAATGATTTATGTTCCATCCATGGGGTTTTCCAGGCAAGAGTACTGGAGTAGGTTGCCATTTCCTTCTCCAGAGGATCTTCCAGACCCAGGGACCAAACCCAGGTCTGCCACATTGTAGGCAGAATCCCTACTGTCTGAGCCAGCAGGGAAACCCTTGGCCTTCACCAGGGTAATCAATAAATGATTTATGGTACTCAAGAAGTGATTAGTTAGTGGAGTTTAGCAGATTTGGAATTTCATGTAGTCTTTATTTTTTTTTAATTTCTTTAATTGGTTTTGCCATACACTGACATGAATCCACCACAGGTGTACATGAGTTCCCCACTCTGAACCCCCGTCCCACCACCCTCCCCATAACATCTCTCTGAGTCATCCCAGTGCACCAGCCTCAGGCATCCTGTATCCTGTATCGAACCTAGACTAGCGATTCATTTCTTACATGATAGTATACATGTTTCAGTGCCATTCTCCCAAATCATCCCACCCTCTCCCTCTCCCACGGAGTCCAAAAGTCTGTTCTTTACATCTGTGTCTCTTTTGCTGTCTCGCATACAAGTTTATCATTACTATCTTTCTAAATTCCATATATATGTGTTAGTATACTGTACAGGTGTTTTTCTTTCTGGCTTACTTCACTCTGTATAATCGGCTCCAGTATCATCCACCTCATTAGAACTAATTCAAACGTATTCTTTTTAGTGGCTGAGTAATACTCCATTGAGTATATGTACCACAGCTTTCTTATCTATTCATCTGCTGATGGACATCTAGATTGTTTCCATGTCCTGGCTATTATAAACAGTGCTGCAATGAACATTGGGGTACACGTGTCTCTTTCAATTCTGGTTTCCTCGGTGTGTATGCCCAGCAGTGAGATTGCTGGGTCATAAGGCAGTTCTATTTCCAGTTTTTTAAGGAAACTCCACACTGTTCTCCATAGTGGCTTTACTAGTTTGCATTTCCACCAACAGTGTAAGAGAGTTCCCTTTTCTCCACACCCTCTCCAGCATTTATTGCTTGTAGACTTTTGGATCACAGCCATTCTGACTGGTGTGAAATGATACCTCATTGTGGTCTTGATTTGCATTTCTCTGATAATGAGTGATGTTGAGCATCTTTTCATGTGTTTGTTAGCCATCTATATGTCTTCTTTGAAGAAATGTCTATTTAGTTATTTGGTCCATTTTTTGATTGGGTCATTTATTTTTCTGGAATTGAGCTGCAAAAGTTACTTGTATATTTTTGAGATTAGTTGCTCATTAGTTGCTTCATTTGCTATTGTTTTCTCCCATTCCAAAGGCTGTCTTTTATGTCTATTTAGTTCTTTGGCCCATTTTTTGATTGGGTCGTTTATTTTTCTGGAATTGAGCTGTATAAGTTGCTTGTATATTTTGGAGATTAGATGTTTGTCAGTTGTTTCATTTGCTATTATTTTCTCCCATTCAGAAGGCTGTCTTTTCACCTTGCTTATAGTTTCCTTTGTTGTGCAGAAGCTTTTAATTTTAATTAGATCCCATTTGTTTATTTTTGCTTTTATTTCCAGTATTCTGGGAGGTGGATCATAGAGGATCCTGCCTATGTTCTCCTCTAGGAGTTTTATAGTTTCTGGTCTTACGTTTAGATCTAATCCATTTTGAGTTTATTTTTGTGTGTGGTGTTAGAAAGTAATCTATTTTCATTCTTTTACAAGTGGTTGACCAATTTTCCCAACACCACTTGTTAAAGAGATTATCTTTACTCCATTGTATATTCTTGCCTCCTTTATCAAATATAAGGTATCCATATGTGTGTGGATTTATCTGTTTTGCCTATGTTCTCCTCTAGGAGTTTTATAGTTTCTGGTCTTACATTTAGATCTTTAATCCATTTTGAGTTTATTTTTGTGTGTGGTGTTAGAAAGTGATCTAGTTTCATTCTTTTACAAGTGGTTGACCAGTTTTCCCAGCACCACTTGTTAAAGAGATTGTCTTTACTCCATTGTATATTCTTGCCTCCTTTATCAAAGATAAGGTGTCCATATGTGTGTGGATTTATCTCTGGGCTTTCTATTTTGTGCCATTGATCTATATTTCTGTCTTTGTGCCAGTACCATACTGTCTTGATGACTGTGGCTTTGTAGTAGAGCCTGAAGTCAGGCAGGTTGATTCCTCCAGTTCCATTCTTCTTTCTCAAGATTGCTTTGGCTATTCGAGGTTTTTTGTATTTCCATACAAATCATGAAATTATTTGTTCTAGCTCTGTGAAAGATACTGCTGGTAGCTTGATAGAGATTGCATTGAATCTATAGATTGCTTTGGGTAGTGTACTTATTTTCACTTAGTATTTTCACTTATTTTCAATTAGTATTTCTCATATTCTTCAGATAATACCCAGAAGTGGAATAATTGAATACCATGGTAGTTTTATTTTTAATTTTTTGAGGACTGTCCACATTATTTTCCATAGTGGCCACACCAATTTACATTCCCACCAACAGTGGGACTATACCAACAGTGTATAAGGGTTCCTTTTGGAGAAAAGGATCATCCTCTGCAACACTTATTTCTTGCCTTTTTGCTACTAGCTATTCCAATGGCATGAGGGGATATCTCACTGTGGTTTTTATTTGCAATTCCCTAATAACTAATGATGTTGAACATCTTGTCATGTGCTTATTGGCCATCTACATGTTTTCTTTGGGAAAACGTCTATTCAGCTCCTCTGTCCATGTTTTTTGGTTGTATGAGTTACTATATATATTTTGGATATTAACCGCTTTTCAGATATATCCTTTGCAAATTTCTTCTCCTGTTCAGTATTTTGTCTTTTTGTTTTATTATGGTTTCTTTTGCTGTGCAGAAGATTCTAGTTTGACATAGTCATATCTATTTATTTTTTCTTTGCTTTCCTTGCCTGAAGAGACAGACTAACGTCACAGAGTATACTTCCTATGTTTTCTACTAGGAGTTTTGTAGTTTCAGGTCTTGTGTTTGATTTGATTTTTATGTATGGTTGTAAGATAGTGATCTAATTTTATCATTTTTCATGTGACTATCCAAATTTCCCAAAACCATTTATTGAAGAGATTATCTTTTCTTTTTATGTTCTTCACTCCTTGGTTGTCAATTAAGTAACCATATATTTGTAGTTTTATTTCTGGGCTCTCAATTCTGTCCCATTAATCTAAGTATCTGTTTTCCTGCCGATACCATGCTGTTTTGATTGCTACGTTGTTGTTGTTTAATCACCAAGTCATGTCCGACTCTTTGTGACCCCCATGGACTGTAACCTGCCAGGCCCCTCTGTCCATCAGATTCCCCAAGCAAGAATCTGGAGTGGGTTGCCATGCCCTCCTCCAGGGGGCCTTCCCGACCCAGGATCAAATCTGCGTCTCCTGCGTTACAGATGGATTCTTTACTGCTGTACCACCGAGGAAACCCCTTAGCATGGAACCTTCTTTTGTTGTCCTTGTTTGGTTTTGGCATCAGGGGAATTTATGCTTCCTAAAATGACGTAAGAAGCATTCCCTCCTCTTCAGTTTTTTTGGAAGCATTTGAGAAGGATAGGTTCTAAAATTAAATATTCTTTGAATGTTTGGTAAAATTCACCAGTGAAGACTTCTGGTCCCAGATGTTTTGCGAGATTTTTATCATTACTTTAATCTCGTCACTAGTGATCGGTCTATTCAGATTTTCCATTTCATCCTGGTTCAGTTTGGAAGGTTGTGTGTTTTTAAAAATTTATTCTTTTCTTCTGGATTGTTCTATTTGGTGTCATATAACTGTTCATGTCTCACAATCTTTTGTATTTCTGTCATATCTGATGCTGTTTCTCCTCTTTCATTCCTGATTTTATTTATCAGAGCATTCTTTCTTATTGCTATAATCTTAAACTATAATTGCTTAACAACCTATGCTGATCTAAAGCTGTAACTTCTGATTCTGTCTTTTTATCACCATACTCAAAGTTTTGTGTACTCCTGTCTTTTCATTTCATGTAGCACACTTCCTTTCAACATTTCTTGTAAAGCAGGTTTAGCAGTGATGAACTCTCCAGCTCATGCTTGTCTGGTTACAGCTTTATTTCTTCTTTTTATCTGAATGATAACTTTGCTGGATAAAGTAGTCTTGGCTGACAGTTTTTATCTCTCAACATTTCAAGAATGTCATTCCACTCTCTTTTAGCCTGTAGAGTTTCTGCTGAGAAATCTGCTGATAGTTTACTGGAGAGTCCCTTGTAGGTTATTATTCTTTATCCCCCACTGCTTTTAAAATTCTTCCTTTGTGCTCGACTTTAGACAGTTGTAGTATATGTGTCTTCAAGAAGGTCTTTTGGCATTGAAGTAATTAGGTGTTCTCTTAGCACCATGGGTCTGTATATACAGTTCCTTCTCCAGGTTTGGGAAGCTCTGAGCTATTATTTCTTTAAATGAGTTCTCTCCTGCCTTCTCCCTCTTTTCTTCTTCTAGAATACTCATTATCCTAATAGTGCCCTTCCTACTAGAATTTGGATAATTCCTGTAGAATTTCTTTGTTTTTTAGATCTTAATTCTCTCTCCTCTGCTACCTGTGTCATTTCTAGGTTCCTATCTTTCAGCTCATTCATTCTGTCTTTCATATATGCTCTGTTTTCAGTATTTTCTAATACTTTCTTCATCTCATTTATTCAGCTTCAGAATTTCTATTTGGATCTTGGAGTTTTAATCATTTTGTTAAAGTGTTCATTCTGTTCACTAACTTTATTCCTGATTTCACTAAAGGGCCTTTCTGAGTTTTCTTGCAGCACCTTACGTTTCTTCATGACAGCTATTTTTAATTCTCTAGAAGTTAGATTGTAACACCCCATGAGTTTAGTTTGATTTCTGGAGAATGACACTGTGTTACTGTGGTTCTTCGTGGAGCTTGATGAGTTTCTCCTCCTTTGGTGCATTTGAAGTAGCAAACACCTTTAAGCAAAGCTTTTTTCATATTCTAATGATTCAGTTCAGTTCAGTCAGTTCAGTCGCTCTTTGCTGTTAAGTCACTTCAGTAGTGTCCAACTCTGTGCGACCCCATAGACGGCAGCCCACCAGGCTCTCCCGTCCCTGGGATTCTCCAGGCAAGAGCACTGGAGTGGGTTGCCATTTCCTTCTTTTGCGACCCCATAAATTGCAGCACGGGAGCTGAGGCCTAATGATTCAATGGGTTAGTAATTAGAAACCTTTCTTTTATTTTCCAGTAGGTGGCGCTATAGCACCAGTTTTTTTTTTTTGTTTTGTTTTTCTCTCACCTGAGTTGCCTCTGGTTGTATTTGTTTTTTTGTTTGTTTGTTTTTTGTTTTGTTTTGTTTTTTTACCTTTTTTTTTAACTTTATTTTTTTATTATTATTATTTTTTTAAATTTATTTATTTTTTGAATTTATTTATTTTTTTACACGAACTCCCAAACATGAACCCCCCTCCCACCTCCCACCCCACATCTTCCCTCCAGATCATCCCCATACACCAGCCCCAAGCATCCTGCATCCTGCATTGAACATAGACTCTGGGTAATGGCGGACGCAGGCGTTTGCGCTGCTTTTCCGCTGGGCGAGTTACTGTTGGGCTTGTCATCTGTTGGTTTTAATTGTTCATTTATTTTTCCTTCCTGTCATGTTGCCCTCTGTGTTTACAAGGCTCGCCACAGACTCGGCAGGGAGAGTGTTTCCTGGCGTTTGGAAACCTCTCTTCTTAAGCTTCCCTTCCCGGGACGGGCTTCCCTTCCCGGGACGGAGCTCCCTCCCCACCTCCTTTGTCTCTTTTTTTTTCGGCTTTTATATTTTTTCCCCTACCTGCTTTTGAAGTCAGTGCTCTGTTTTTCTGGGTGCCTGATGTCCTCTGCCAGCATTCAGAAGTTGTTTTGTGGAGTTTGCTCAGCCTTGAGATCCCTCTGGTTGTATTTGAGTCAACACTTTCTACCCTCCACCACCTCTGACAGAGGCTTCACCCACCTTAGCTGCCATCGCTTGTGCCTCTGGGGTTATTGGTGCCTCTCTGCTGTCTCTGAAGCACACGGATGAGAGTCACTTCCACTGTGTCTGGGGTCTCCTGGGTGACAGACTCTGCTATGTAAGGAAAGAGCTGGTTCTAGCAGAGCTCTTGGGTGGGTGAATCTGCGTACAAGCACTCTAAGAGTTCTTACTCTTTCACAATTCCACAGGTCTCATGGCAGGAATCCTGCTAATCGATAAAGCCAGATAGCTGGGGACAGGCTTGTGTTTAATCTTCAGTCTTAAAAATTGTGGTGGTTGATAAGGGGTATAAACCCTTTGATCCTTGCAGAGAAGTTTTGGAGCTTGGGTTCCCTCCCAGGTGTGAGTTGCCATGCCAGAGGCAGGGTTTATAGCAAGTCTGCGTCTCAGCCTCTCCTGTACACTTTATTGTGGTTTCCCTTTTGTTTACCTAATAAGAAGGGATTGCTTTGTCAGTTTTTAGGGTTTTCTCAGGGGCTTCCCAGGTGGCACAGTGGTAAAGAATCAGTCTCCCGCAGGAGATGCGGATTCAGTCCATTGGTCTGGAAGTCCCCTGGAGGAAGAAGTGGCAACCCACTCCACTATTCTTGCTTGGAAATTTCCATGGACAGGAACCTGATGGGCTACAGTCCTTGGGATCTCAGAGAGTTAGACAAACAACTGAGCAACTGAGCATGCAAAGGGTCAGAGCCAAGCTTCACTGATTTAACCACCAGACTAGGGCACAAGGCAAAGATGGCTCACAACAGATAGGACAGCCATGCCAAGTGGAGGGTCAGCTGTCACTCCCAACCCCAAGCTTCAGCAAGCTGGTTAACGCCTCTGCATTAGANCTGAGCAACTGAGCATGCAAAGGGTCAGAGCCAAGCTTCACTGATTTAACCACCAGACTAGGGCACAAGGCAAAGATGGCTCACAGCAGATAGGACAGCCACGCCAAGTGGAGGGTCAGCTGTCACTCCCAACCCCAAGCTTCAGCAAGCTGGTTAACGCCTCTGCATTAGAGCCATTTCATAGAAATGATGATCAGCCTGGCCATCTTTCCAGGGAGAATGGGGGTGTCTACCTCCTCAGCTCTCAGTCAGAATCAGGATTTTTTCTGAGGAAGTTATAGTACATGTAGATATAGATTCCACTTGTCCATGGGCAGGGTCTTCTTATGTCATCATCTTGAATCAGAACAGAACTTACTTATCTTATTAATCCCTTCCCTGATGTAGCAGGTTCCCCATTACCACTTGATCACACAACACCTTTCCAGACTCTAACATGGATCACAAAGCTATCGTTAACTTACAGAATCTCAACTCTGAGAGAGGGTTATAGTGATGAAGAGGCAGAAAGTCTTCAGATGTTTCTCCCCCATAAATGCATGGGATGGTTCTCACTGTACATGCTCACAGTGTCACATGCCTGAATCTGCTGAAAAATACATGTCTTTCTAGACTGTATGCCACTGATATTATACAACCTTTAACTGTCATTTGACAAAAGCATTTTGCCAACTGCTTTTCTGCTTTCTCTCATGTCATAGACATTGGCATTATTTTTGTGACAAGTTTTAAAGTTTTCTCAGAAATGGTATCTTTAAAATCAGATTTTTCCATGCATGTGTTAGTCACTCAGTCATGTGCGACTCTTTGTGACCCCATGGACTGTAGCCCACCAGGTTCCTCTGTCCATGAGGATTTTCCAGGCAAGAACACTGGAGTGGGTTGTCACGCCCTCCTGCAGGGGATTTTCCCAATCTAACCCAAGTCTCCGTGTTGCAGACAGATTCTTTATCATTTGAGCCACTAGGGAAGTACTTTGCCATGGTGAATATAATTATGGCTACTTGGAAAGTTTGGGGCTCATCACTATCTTTAGCAAGAAAGCTTATGCATTTCTTACTGCAAATCAATGATTTGTATTTGTTTTGGACTAGAGAACCCATCCTACCTTGGTTTATAATTACGCAAAGGCTTCCAATGCGTTATTCCTGTATCTGACAAAATTTATAACAGCACTCAGAGAACAAGGGTCTCCTTCTGTAACAATATCTCATTTTTAGGGATCTAACATGCATCCTATTTACATTATTTTGTGCAAAACAGTAACACTTGCAGATCTACTCCGGTGTATAAATATTCATTTTTACTATGGATATCAAAATCTGTTTACTTATATAATGTTTAAATAATGTTTAAAACTTATTAATCGTAAGGATTGCTATTTTTATCATTACTTTTACACTTTAATGAACAGCTTTTGAGCCACCAATTCATTTTTGTGGATAAGGACTATCATAAAAATAATACTAACAATAATACATATGCAAACATAGCTAATAAACATGATTATATTACATGGAAATAATAGGTAAAATAATGTGACTGGTATGATCTTTATAGTAGATAGGCATCTTAAAAATGAAATGATTAAGACTATTATAATTTTTCTGGAAAATACCCATTCCCATGTTTCAAATATGGGTAACATATATGACTAAAATTATATAATCACCCATTGCCCTAAAACTGTTAAGTTTCTTGAGGAACATATACATAAATCACAGGCAAGAATCCCAGTAGTGTCTGGACCACACTGAGCAATACAATATTAAGAGAACAGGAGAACAAGATGATTTTTTTAAGTATCTGTGAAAAGGACATTCTACTGAATTTATAAGACTGTTTAATAGAGGCAGTGATGTTACCAAAGAATTCCTGTAATTCAAATGTTTGCATTCATCTAAGAAATACATCTAAGAATACACTTCAGTATTCTTGCCTTGAGAACCCCATGAACAGTATGAAAAGGCAAAATGA
>SJYX01020411.1:88880-104410 GCA_006410675.1 Oreotragus oreotragus
CTCAGATATGCAGATGACACCACCCTTATGGCAGAAAGTGAAGAGGAACTAAAAACCCTCTTGATGAAAGTGAAAGAGAAGAGTGGAAAAGTTGGCTTAAAGCTTAACATTCAGAAAATGATGATCATGGCATCCAGTCCCATCACTTCATGGGAAATAGATAGGGAAACAGTAGAAACAGTGTCAGACTTTATCTTTTTGGGCTCCAAAATCACTGCAGATGGTGACTGCAGCCATGAAATTAAAAGATGCTTACTCCTTGGAAGAAAAGTTATGACCAACCTAGATAGCACATTCAAAAGCAGAGACATCACTTTGCGGACTAAGGTCTGTCAAGTCAAGGCTATGGTTTTTCCTGTGGTCATGTATGGATCTGAGAGTTGGACTGTGAAGAAAGCTGAGTGCCAAAGAATTGATGCTTTTGAACTGTGGTGTTGGAGAAGACTCTTGAGAGTCCCTTGGACAGCAAGGAAATCCAACCAGTCCATTCTGAAGGAGATCAGCCCTGGGATTTCTTTGGAAGGAATGATGCTAAAGCTGAAACTCCAGTACTTTGGCCACCTCATGCGAAGTGTTGACTCATTGGAAAAGACTTTGATGATGGGATGGATGGGGGCAGGAGGAGAAGGGGACGACAGAGGATGAGATAGCTGGATGGCATCATTGACTCAATGGAAGTGAGTCTGAGTGAACTCTGGGAGTTGGTGATGGACAGGGAGGCCTGGCGTGCTGTGATTCATGGGGACACAACTGAGCGACTGAACTGAACTGAAGAAATACATATTCAGACTATATTCTTTGCCACAGAATGGAGTTAGAGATGAATGAATAGCCATTATGATCTAATAAGACAGCAAGTATGGAAATGAATGGTTTGAGTGAATATACCTCAATGGAAATTATTGTTTGGAAGTTGGATCTTATTTAGAAATCAAACCAAGTAGAGGTCATTTAATACCTGTGCTTATAAGGACTTAAAAATTCAGAACTTTAAAGGATATTTGGAGATCATGTAGTGAAAACTCTCTGTGACTGTTACATATCTATGGTCTTCTTTAATATCTCCCAGGTAATCATGGAAATGCCTCCTGAAGCAGCCTAGTACAGTTTTAGACAAATCTGATTTTCAAGAAATAAAATTAAACATCCATATCACCTAGTACAAAGTATTTCTTTATATAAAGATAAATCAGTCTCTGCCTCTAATGTCCTCTTGTCAACCATCCAAGTGCAGGCTATATCTGTTCTAACTTCTGTATGGCAGCCCTCGAGATATTTAAAAACAGTTATGTAGTTGTTCTGTCTACAGGTTAGTCATACTTGCCAAGCCTTTCTCGTCTAGTCTTCATCCGCCAAACGCACTCTACTCTGTCAGTATCCCACTTAAGCTGTGATAACTGAAGTGAGCAGATCCAAGCATGGTCTTAACTTCACTTAGCAAAATGGGAATATCCTTTGCCTTTTTCAGGACAAAAATGTTTTCATTAATCTGTTTAGGATCGCACTTTTCTGATACAGCCACATCATACTGGTGATTCTGAGTTTTCAGCTAACTATAACCTTTTTCACATACATGGCTGGTAAACCACATCTTCTCCAGATGGATAAGGAAACCAGTACCCTTTTATATTCATGTAAAAGTAAAAACATATACATCCAAAATGACCACTGCATACATGTTTCTGAACATATATGTTTTTACTTCTGCATGAGTATAAAAGGGTATAGAATTTTCTCCTTAAATGTAATTCTAAGCATTTCACCCTCTCATTTCATGCTCATAAGAACTCTCAGGATTCTGATTCTGACATTGGCTGTAATACATCCCCAATTTTGTGTCATCTGAATACAGTAAAAGATCAATTCTTATTCCATGTAATTATCTAACCAAAAATAATAATCATGATATGAAAATATTCCATAATGATGTCACAAAAATATAATGAATATGACTGCTCAGAAAATGTTTACAGAGATCTTCCTCCTAGTTAACATAAGTTTATCAGTACTTTTCCATAGCATCTATTAAATAGAAACTAATATGCCTTAGTATCCCATTAGCTAATTGTTTCTTGTCTTAGAAGAGGTCATGGGAGATGCTGACAGAGCATTGTTATAAAATCCAGCTATTCTGAATCTACTTCATTTCCTAATTCAGTGAATTGATAACACTGGTGAAAATATGGGTTCCTAGATTGTAGAAAAAAATATTTCTTCACTAAGCTGAAAAATGAGCTCAAAGAAGGTTTGAGAGTACCTTAAAATCATAATACAGATGGTAAACTTGTTTCATTAAAATAAAAGAGAAAATGAAATACTTATGAATCAATTCAGAGAATTAATTGAAACTGTGATTGTGACCAGCAAGCAATGCCCTGGCTGGACTTGCAGACAACTTACTTTTCCTTTGCTTTAGAGACATAGTTGGCTGGAATTTGGGAGTTTTTAATAAAGAAAGATAAGAGTTTGCCAGTTCTGAAAGGGCACTGGATTTTTTTACTGTATATGTCTGATTTATCTCACTTACATAATGAAATCCAGGTCCATCCATGTTCTCCCAATTGGAATCATTTCCAATTGGAATGACTTCCGTCCTTTACATAGATGAATAATAGTCCATATTATATATATATGTACGTATATGTATACACATACATGAACATATGTGTCACACTTTCTTCATCCATTCATCCATCGATAGACATTTATGTTGTTGTCTTGGCTGTTGTGAATAATGCTGCAATGAACAATGGGAATTCAGCTATCTCTTCAAGATAATTCTTTGAATGTTTCCTTAAATTCCTTTGGATAAATACCCAGAAGTGAGAATGCTAGATCACATGGTAGCTCTATATTTAATTTTTGAGGAACTTCAATAGTGGTTGTAGCATTTTCATCCCCATGAGCAGTGTATAGGGTTCCCTTTTCTCCACATCTTAACCAACACTTGTCATTTTAAATTTTATTTAATATGGTCATCCTAGCAGGTATGTAGGTACTATTGTACTATCTCATTGTGATTTTGATTTATATTTCCCTGATGATTAGTGATGTTGAGCACCTTTTCATGTGCTTTTTATGTCTTCTTTGGAAAAGTATCTGTTTAGGTTCTTTGCCCATTTTAAAATCGCATTATTTGTTATATTGCTGTTGAACTGTAGGATTCCTTCTATAGTTTGGATATTAACTCCTTAGCAGATACATGTTTGCAAATATTTTCTCCTGTTCTTAGGTTGCCTTTTCATTTGGTTTATTGTTCCCTGAAAAGGTACTTTCTGTTTCACACAGCAGGTGTGGAAGTGACATTCAAACTACAATATCTTTCTATCATTAAAAGAGTGTGTATTGTCTTTTGACTGTCTCATATCTGTGTCATCCAGTCTAATTTTTAGTTGACTTCTACAGCCCCTACCTTTTTACACTGAAACTCTGTTTAAGCCTTGGCAGAGGTCTCAAAGTTTAGATGATGTTGAACCATTAAAGAGAAGGAAGGCAGTAGGGAGGGGGTGGCCCATTCTTTCTACTGTCACCCTAGCTTTCAGCACAAAGCACACACAACAGAACAAGAGAGCTTTAAGAAGCCACCAGGAATCACAAGATTAAATGACAAGCAGGTAACATAAATGAAGAAGAGAGGTTAGGAAACTGGAGAATAAAACCTCCCACTAACCTAGAATGTTTGCACAGATCCGCCAACTAGTGCCACATAGGATCACAGGCTTAGCATTACCAAGTCTTTTGATTATTTTCAAGACAAGTCAGAAATCTGTGTTTTTATGTGCTAGGTACCACTGCCAGATGTAGCACCAAAAAGGGTAACAGACAGCTGAGTGCTGAGGATTTGCTCTAACTACTAAGTCATAGGGAGTGCTAAGTCACTTCAGTTGTGTCTGACTCTTTGCGACCCCATGGACTATAGCCCATCGGGTTTCTCTGTCCGTGAGATTTCCCAGGCAAGAATACTGGAGTGAGTTGCCAGCCCTCCTCCAGGGGATCTTCCCAACCCAGGGATAAAACCTGCCTCTCTCATGTCTCCTAGCAGGCAGGTTCTTTACCATTTGTGCCACCTGGGAAGCCCACGTCCTAGGGAGAGGGGATAGAAAGCCATGGTTTCCCATGCTATAGGCTTGGCTAATAACCACAGTTCTCCAAGATAAAATGAGGCAAAAACTCAGACTGGTAGTACAGAGTATGAGATCAGCTGAGAGTTGTGCTTAGTCTCTAAGTCGTATCTGACCCTTTGCAACCCCATGGGACTGCAGCCCTCCAGACTCCTGTGTCCGTGGGGATTCTCCAGACAAGAATACTGAGTGGGCTGCCATGCCCTCCTCCAGGAAATCTTCCCAACCCAGGGATTGACCCAGGTCTCCCACATTGCAGGCAGATTCTTTACTGTCTGAGCCACCAGGGAAGCTCCTAGTACAGCTCACAGTTTAGTAAGAAGTTAGAAAATAAGCACAATACGATATGAATAGTGATACTTGTGCACATGAATTTGGAAATTAAATTTCCTGAGGGACTTTTTGAATGTCAATATTATGTATTCATTTTAAAATAATCATGCTGAAATCATAGATAGTAATATTTGAATATTTATATCAAGCAGTTTACTTGGTCCTAGCCTTCTCCTCTCAAATATTTCATCCATAGAGTATTTTCCTTTCTTCCTACTATTGGTACGCTCCTATTCTTTTATCCCAATTATTAATCACTTTGCTGTATTTTGTGTGCCATGTTAAGCCACCGTAAATCATATTCTGAAAAAAAGTAGATTGTACAAATGAGTAAATGAGGGAAGACCGGTGAAAGGAAGAGAAATAGAGAATAAAAAAATAAAACATGTCTTTTTATTTCTTGCAGTGGCCCTTTGAGAAGCAAAATAGATTTAATAAAATCTGTCTTTTTCTCTCACTTACATTATGTGTGGTTTCCTGAATTGGTAAGGAGATATTAAAGGATTCTTCTTTCAGGGAAATATTTGTTCACCCCTAAGAGAGTTCCTCTTAAATAAGTAAGTAGAGAGTAGACAGCCTTACTGGAGTAACTGGTGAAAAGTTCATACTAGGTAGAAAGGATTTAGAAAACTTCGCAAAAATGGCCAGACAAACAAATATCATGAGTCATTTAAATGCTCTGGTTAGAAATATTACGTAAAAAGAGAAATGTTGAGAAGTGTTGAAAAATTGTTTCATGAACCTAGAGGCATGATGACTGAAATAATACAGACAGACTTGGATGAAGAGCTCTGTTTTCTTCCCAGAACTATCTTGATATACTTGGAGATCTGAGATGGGTTCTAAATGAAGATAAGATTTCTTTATGGAAAAATTAAGAAAATTTCTTAATGGAGAAAACTTACAGGACTGATTCAAAGCATGTGCCTATTTGTCAATGACGGTATAATTTTTCACAATTGTTTACTCAACTGTCCACTGAGACAGACAATAATGATTACAGAGAAAGGCATAACTAGTCAGCAAAAAGAGTGCATCAGTTCAGTTAAAAGGCAGGTTCAAGTCCCAGGACTGTCACCTAGAACTATCTGGGTGACTTTGGAAAGGTCATTTCACTTTTGTAAGCCCCATTTCTCAATCTTTAAAACAAGGATAATAACAATAACTAGGACTTTGGATGACTACAATAATCAAATGATATAAAAAGGTATGAAAGTAATGCAAAGAATGGTAGTGAACACATTTCCACAGTGTCAAATTAGTCAATGAAATGATCATTTGTTTGGGGTCCTAGCATGGTTATCATAAGAGAATATAAGAAGATTAGATCAACCTTTTTATATTGTCTGTATCTTAATTCTATCCCTGTGAAACTATTAAGTTTTAATAAATAAAAGTAGATTCAGCAGTAGTGGTTGTTCTCACCATGATAAAGGCTGTTTTCTAATAACCTAAAATTAGTACAGGATTAATATCTGAAATGTTTCTGGTGTGGGAAGAGCAATCTCTTCTCTGTCAGCTGCACATAATAAATAAGTGTGTATAAATGTGTATCTGTTTATCAGATACAAGGTATGTGGTTTGATAAAATCTGTCTTTTCCTTCCACTTACATTGTGTGGTTTACTGAATTGGTAAGGAGATATTGCAGGGAAATATTTGTTCTCCGCTGTGAGGGTTCCTCTTAAATAAGTCAGTAGAGAGTAGACAGCCTTACTTAAGTACTGGATGAAAAGTTCATACTAGGTAGACAGGATTTAGAAAAGTTTACAAAGATGGCCAAACAAATATCATGAGTCATTTAAATTCTCTGGTTAGAAATATTATGTAAAAAGAGAAATGTACTGTACCACAACCTGAAGCATTGTTCTGTTGTCAAAAAAAAAAAGATGCTTTGCGTGGCCTGGCATAGTCTTATGAAGACTTAGAGCCTCTGTGTGGGGAAGGCAATGGCACCCCACCCCAGTACTCTTGCCTGGAAAATCCAATGGACGGAGTAGCCTGGTGGGCTGCAGTCCATGGGGTCGCTAACAGTCGGACAGACTGAGCGACTTCACTTTCACTTTTCTCTTTCATGCATTGGAGAAGGAAATGGCAACCCACTCCAGTATTCTTGCCTGGAGAATCCTAGGGATGGGGGAGCCTGGTGGACTGCCGTCTATGGGGTTGCACAGAGTTGGACACGACTGAAGTGACTTAGCAGCAGCAGCAGCAGCAGCGGCAGAGCCTCTGTGATTGCATGTGTTTAAATGTGCCAGGACAATACATCTCTCAGTAGATGTAGGTCTCTACTGAGAAGCAAACTATCTGGTCAATATGCCTCAAGTTACATGTCTTACTACCACTATTTCTCCTGAGCCAAACTGTTTCAGTTTGAATTTATCATATATTTGGTAAGTCCAAATAACCAAGCTTTTATGCTTGAGCTCATTGGCTTCCTACTCAACTTTCAAAATTACATCCATAACCCTCTCTTTCAGAATTCTCCAGGCAAGAATACTAGAGTGGGTAACCATTGCCTTCTCCAGGGGATCTTCTTGACCTGGGAATCAAACCTGGATCTCCTGCATTGCAGGCAGATTCTTTGCCACCTGAGCCACCAGAGAGGCCCAATTAAATAATACAGTTCGATTCAGTTGTGAAGATTCAATGATTACTTTACTTTGAAAACACTAATGTGAGATCAGAAAGACAGGAAAATTTCACACAATGCTGATTACATAAAATAAGATAGAGGGAAAGGAAAGCTCCAAACCTATTTATTCATCATTGGCTAATAACATTTTAATAATGGATTTGCTGGACTGAACCCAACCATCGGTTGCCAGATCAGCTCTCTTGTAAATGCACTGTCAAAGCTGTCGGCCCTGCCAAGTCCTCCGTTATCTTTGGCACCAGGTGAGATGTTCTATTGGTATACTGGATGTAAGAAACTGGGAGTAGAAAGCAAATAAATCAGTTGGATAACTGCATCAAAATAAATCATGGTTTTCAAACATCTAATTAAACAGTTGGTAACCAAAATACAACTCAATATGTACTGTGTCAGTAGCAACTAACTCACTCTGTCCACAGAATTGCTATTACAAACCATAGCCATGGTGACTTTTTTGAAGTCCAAGAAACATCCTCCTGTACCCAAGTATGAGTAGAGAGTTACACTGAAAACTGATGAGCATAGGACATTTCCCAAACTCCAGTAGGGAGGGAAAAGTTCCTAGCAATTCTGTTTCTTAAGAGCTTCAACAGTCATGTGTATGTGTGGATACATATACATATCTATACATATGTACACATATACACATACATATACATGTATGCCTTGAGTTAACACCATATATCCTCTACAATAGTCTTCCTAGGTGGCTCTAGTGATAAAGAACCTACCTGCCATTGCAGGAGGCATAAAAGACGCAAGCTCGATCCCTGCGTCAGGAAGATCCTCTGGAGGAGGGCATGGCAATCCACTCGAGTATCCTTACCTGAAAATCCCATGGACAGAGAAGCCTGGTGGGCTACTGTCCATAGGGTCACAAATTGTTGGACATGACTGAAGCAGCTTAGCAGAGCACATTCTTTACAATAACCTCTGGAGAGAAAGTAAATCTCTTATGATTATTAATTGTTCAAAATGTTTGTGGATCATGGTAGAGGAATGAATGAGTGAGTTAAATAATTTTCAAGTAAAATAATTAGATCCTATGCTTCTTTTTCTAACATTTTACCAATAGAATCACTACAATGACAAGAAATGGAATATATGTTGTAAAAACTGCTGCAAAACAGTACATTTCAAAGGAGTATTCTCTCTGTACTAGTGCTAAAAAGAAAATGACCTAAGTGAGGATTGGCATTTTTATAAGTTCACTGAGTTTGGATGAGTTATTTGGCATGCAAATCCCCACTGTTATCCAAGACCCTGGGGTGTTTGGATCAAGATGGAACTTCTTAGAAAAGTCCCAGGCAAGGATAACTTGCAGTGATGCCTCCCAGCTTATAGTCCATGTCCTGCAGTGAAGATGTACTTTCTTCCTTTCAATGCACCTCAAAGCTTAGACCAGACTCGATTCCTAGATCTTCAGATGAAGTTAAAGAGGCAAATCTAATATATGTCCTTTGGGCTAAATGACCCACTAATGACTTACTCTACCTTTCTATCGCTTGAATTCCCCAGAAAATTGTTCATAACCACAGTACTTCTCAATCTCGGACCCAATGAAACATATGGACCTCGCATTTGGCTTCAGTCTTTCAGCTCTACCTCTAGCAAACCTATCATGTTTAGTAAGTATTAAATACTCAGTTTCCCCTTTTCTCATTTACAGTAAGTAAAGCAGCTGTCTAGGTCTAGAGGACTTGCCCGCATTTGCTAAATGAGACAGAGAGGTCGTAAATCCATGCAGTCAGTATATCCTGGCTCCATGAGATGCTGGAAGCCAGAATGGAAGAAAAGAGTCCTAAGAACTGATGTTTTACAAAACTAAGAACATGTCTTAGTTTTCCTGCCTTTTCCCACCCTTGAATTTACATTCATTTTCCTTAAGGTATAGTTTTGCATTGTTTCCTTCATTTTTAATGCCACGTTTCTAGAACAGTTGAGAGAGATTTTTTTGGGAAAGTCTGTTTTCATAAATAGTATCAATACCATAGCTAACATTAGTTGAGGACTTACTGTGTACCAGGTACTATACAGCATTCTGTTTTTCAAGCTTTCTTGAGATACAATTGACATACAATGTTGTGTAAGTTTAAGGTATAAGAAATGATTGGATGTATGTATATATGGTGAAATGATTACTACAGTAAGGTTAGTTAACATATCCATCACCTCTGATAGTTATCATTTGTGTATGTGTGCGTGTGTGTGTATGTGGTGAGACTTTTAGAGATATACTCTGTTATCAACTTTCAAGTGTATAATACGGTGTTGTGAACTACAGTTAATATGTGGGTTCATTACAGCCCAGAACTTACTCCTTTTTTAACTATAAGTTTATACCATTTGACCATCTCCACCCATTTCTTTAAACACCCACCCCAACCCCTGGCAACCCCCAATCTAATACCTGTTTCTGTTCTTTTTTTTCCCCACATTCCACACATAAGTGAGATAATACAGTATTTGTCTTTTTCTGTCATACTTAATTCCCTTAGCAAAATACCCTCATAGTTCATCTATGTTGTTGTAAATTACAAGATCTCATTTTTTATTGAATAATATTCTATTATATATATAAAACACCTTAGATTGCTTCCATGCTTAGTCACTCAGTTGTATCTGATTTTTTGCAGCCCCATGGACTGTAGAGTGCCAGGCTCCTCTTAGCATGGGATTTTCTAGGCAAGAACACTGGAGTGGGTTGCCATTTCCTTCTGCAGGGGATTTTCCCAACCCAGGGATCATACCCAGGTCCCCTGCATTGCCAGTAACAGGCGGCTTCTTTACTGTCTTAGCAACCAGGGAAGCCCAGCTTGCTTCCATGTCTTGACTATTGTAAGTAATGCTGCAATGAATGTGGGGGTGCAATATTTCTTCAACATAGTGATTTCATTTCCTTCCAATGTATATCCAGAAGTGGGATTGCAAGATCATATCGTAATACTATTTTTAATTTTTTGAGGGACTTCATACTCTTCATAGTATCTGTGCCAGTCTATATCCCCACAAAGAGTACACACAGATTTCCTTTCTCCAACACTTGGTATATCCTATCCTTCTGATTCTAGCCATTCGAACAGGTGTGAGGTGATATCTCATTGTGGTTTTGTTTTCCATGTCCTAATGATTACAGATGTTAACCACCTTTTTGTGTAACTATTAGCCATCTGAATATCTTCTTTGGAAAAATGTTTATTCAGCTGTTTTTAAAAGTTTGGGGTGGTGTTTTTTTTTTTTTTTTTGCTATAGAGTTGTATGAGTTACTTCTATATTTTGGATATTAGCACCTTATCAGGTATACGGTGTACAAAGGTCTTCCATTCTGTAGGCTGTCACTTAGTTGTGCCTTTTGCCATGCGATAGCTTTTTAGCTTGATGTAGTCCCATTTGTATATATTTGCTTTCTTTGAGTGTGCTTTAGAGAGCTTCCCAGATGACGCTAGTAGTAAAGAACCTGCTTGCCAATGCAAGAGACATAAGGGATGTGAGTTCGATCCCTGGGCTGTGAAGATCCCCTGGAGAAGGAAATGGCCACCCACTCCAGTATTCTTGCCTGGAGAATCCCATGGACAGAGGAGCCTTGCAGGCTATAGTCCATAGGGTCACACAGAGTCAGACATGACTGAAGCAACTTAACACGTATGTTAGAGCCGTATCCATTAACTCATTAACAAAACTAATATCAAGGAGGCTTTTCCTTTGGTTTTTTTCAAAGGTTTTATGGTTTCAGGAATTACATTCAAGTATTTAATTTAATCTATTTTGAGTTCACTTTTATAAGTGGTATAAGACAGTGACCTATCTTTCTTTAGCATATAATATAGTTTCATTCTTTAGCATATATATCCAATTTTCCCAACACCATTTATTGAAGAGATTCATCTTTTCTCCACTCAGTATTCTTGGCTTCTTTTTATGGCTAAGTATCATTCGATATTCAGTTCATTTCAGTTCAGTCACTCAGTCATGTCCAACTCTTTGCGACCCCATGGACTGCAGCACACCAGGCCTCCCTGTCCATCATCAACTCCCAGAGTTTACCCAAACTCATGTCCATTGCCTTTTGGCTAAGATCAAGTGTAGTATCTATTCTTATCAGTTTAATATCTGATAAAGCATCTGTCTACAATGCAGGAGACCCAGGTTCGAGCCCTGGATTGGGAAGATTCGTTGGAGAAGGAAATGGCAACCCACTCCAGTACTATTGCCTGGAAAATCCCATGGACAGAGGAGCCTGGTAGGCTACAGTCTATGGGGTCGCAAAGAGTAGGACATGACTGAGCGACTTCACTCACTCACTCATGTCCATCGAGTAGGTGATGCCATCCAACCGTCTCATCCTCTGTCATCCCCTTCTCCTCCTGCCTTCAATCTTTTCCAGCATCAGAGTCTTTTCAAATGAGTCAGTTCTTCATATCAGGTGGCCAAAGTATTGGAGTTTCAGCTTCAGCATCAGTCCTTCCAGTGAATATTCAGGACTGATTTCCTTTAGGGTGGACTAGTTGGATCTCCTTGCAGTCCAAGGGACTCTCAAGAATCTTCTCCAACACCACAATTCAAAAGCATCAATTCTTTATAGTCCAACTCTCACATCCATACATGACTACTGGAAAAACCATAGCTTTGACTAGACAAACCTTTGTTGGTAAAGTAATGTCTCTGCTTTTTAGTATGCTCTCTAGGTTGGTCATAGCTCCATAGTGGCTGTGTTAATTTACGTTCTCACAAACAGTGTAGGAGTGTTCCCTTTTCTCCACATCCTCTCCAGCCTATATTGTTTGTAGACATTTTAATGATGATCGTTCTGACTGATGTCAGGTGATAACTCATTGTAGTTTTGCATTTCTCTAATAATGAGTTATGTTGAGCATCTTTTCACGTGTTTGTTGGTCATCTGTATGTCTTCTTTGGAAAAATGTTTAAGTCTTTGCCCATTTTTTTGTTTGGATTGTTTGTTTTTCTGATACTGAGCTTCATGAACTGCTTGTATATTTTGGAGATTAATCCTTTGTCAGCTTCTTTGTTTGTAATTATTTTCTCCCATTCTGAGGATTGTCTTTTCATCTTGTTTATAATTTCCTTTGCTGTGAAAAAGTTTTTAAACTTAATTAGATCCCAATTGTTTATTTTTGTTTTTATTTCCATTACTCTAGGAGAGGGGTCAAAAAGGTCAGAGTGTTCTGCCTATGTTTTCCTCTAAGAGTTTCAGAGTTTCTAGCCTTACAAAAATGTATTTTTCATCCTTCACCATATAGTGACTACTCTTTACCCATTTGCCGTCCCCTCACCTCTAGTAAGCACTATTCTATTCTGTTTGTTATAGTTTAATTTAGTTTGTTTTGGAGCTTTTTTTGTTTATTAGCTTTTAATATCCCACATATGAGTAAAATCAAACTATTTGTCTTTCACCATCTGACTTATTTCATTTAACATAGTACCCTCAAGATTCATCCATATTGCCACAAATAGCAAGAGTTTTATCCTTTTTATGACTGAATAGTATTCCATTACATTTATATACCATATCTTTTTTACTCATTCATCTATCCATTGAAGGGCACCTAGGCTATTTCCGTATCTAGGTTATTGTAAATAAATCTACAAAGACTATAAGGATGATATATCTTTATGCGATTGTATTCTAATATTCTATGGGTAAATACACAGAAGAGGGATAGGTCAAATTATATTTATATTTTTAATTTTTTTGAGGAATCTCCATCCTGTCTTCCATAGTGGCTGTACCAATTTACATTCCCATCAACAATGTTTGAATGTTCCATTTTCTCCACATCCTCACCAACACTTGTTAATTCTTGTCTTTTTGATAATAGCCATTCTGACAGGTATGAGATGATATCTCACTGTGGTTTTAATTTTCATTTCCCTGATAAGTAGTGATGAAAATCTTTTCATGTGCCTGTGGCCATCTGTATGTCCACACTGGAAAACATGTCTATTCAGCTCTTCCACCCATTTTTCAGTCAGGTTGCTTTGCTATTGCTGTGTTATATGAGTTCTTAATATATTTTGAATGTTAACTCTTCATCAGACATATCAATTGCAAATATTTTCTCCCATTAGCAAACTATTTTTGTTTTATTGATGGTTTCCTTTGCTGTGCAGATGTTTTTTAGTTGGATACAATTTCATTTGTTTATATTTGCTTTTGTTTACTTGCCTGAAGAGATATATCTAGAAAGATATTTCTAAGATTAATGTCAAAGAATGTATGCTTATGTTTTCCTCTAGGAGTTTTTTTTATTTCAAGTCTTAAATCTTTAATCCATTTTTAGTTAATTGTTCTATGTGGTCTAATTTTATTTTTTGCATGTGTTTGTTCCATTTTCCCAACACTAATTATTGATGACATTATTCTTTCTCCATTGTACATTTTTTGCCTTTATTTTAAATTGTCACATAAGCATGGGTTTGTGTCTGGATTCTCAATTACATCCTATTGATCTATGTATGTAGTTTTCTGCCAATACCACATCATTTTCATTATTATGACTTTGTATTATAATTTAAAATCAGGAAGTATGATACCATCAAAATTTCAAATGACCTATTCTAAGTTCATTGATTTTCCTCTGCTTATTTGAATCTGCTGTTTACCTCTCAGTTGAATTTTTCAGTATAGTCATTGTTTTCTTCAGCTGTAGTATTTCTATTTGATTTTTTTTATTAATGGTTTCTATTTCTTTGTTGAACCTATTTTATTCGTGTATTATTCTCTTAGTTTGGTTTAGTTGCTTGTCTGTGTATTCTTACAGTTCACTGAGCTTCTTTAAGAGAACTGTTCTGAATTCAGACATCTCATAGATCTCCATTTCTTTAGGATCAGTTATTGGGCCTTTATTAGTTTCCTTTGATGGTATTATGCTTACCTGATTCTTTGTGATCCTTGTATCCTTGCAATGACCTATGCATTTAAGTAATTTCTTCTTCCTGATTTTACAGGTTTGCTACAGCAGGAAAAGACTTTGCCTTCATTGGTCAACTCAGATTAGAGTACTGGATGGATCAGCTGGTGGCATCCAAAAGTAGGTGTAGTTTTATATAAGGGTCTCTGGTTGCGGGAGGCCACTGCCTGTGTTCTGAGGTTGAGGGTGTAATCTAATGCTATTGTCTGGGTGCTGTGCTTGATTGGGCCTGATGGCTGGGCTCCGTGTTCCAGCGGGGCCACTGGATGGACTCTCTGATTTGGTAGGGCTGCTGGTTGTGTTCTATAGTCAGTTCTAAAGGGCCACTTGTGGATTCCAAATTTGCCTCTTGTTGGGTGAGATGGCAGACTGTTTCCTGGCAGGACAGTGCCATGGGCTAGAATCTACAATTGGATAGGGGTACAAGTTGGACTCCACATTTGCTCTTGATTAGGTGGAGTCCTAGGTTCTGCTGCCAAACTGAATGGTGCCACTGGATGGACTCTGTGTTCAGGCAGGGCCAGGCACGGTCAGGGCTTTGTCATCAGACAGAGCCTCAGACTGTGCTCTCTGATCAAACAGGGTAACAGACTGTGACCCAAACTTGGGTGGGGCCACAGCCTTTGCTTTGAGATCAGATAGGCCACTGGTTTTGCTCTGTTGTAAGGCAAGATCACTGGCTAGGCACTCTGTTCAGATAGGGCCTCCAGCTGTATCCCACAGTTAGGTGGGGCTACAGACTGTGCTCTGCAGTTGGGCAGGGTCAGCCAAGGCTCCCTGGTTGGGTGGAGCCATGACTGGGGGCCGGGGAATCACTGGCTAGGCTCCCTGTCTGGGCAAGGCCATAGGCTATGTTCAGCAGTCAAATAGGGCCATTGGTTGGGCTGCACTGCTGGGGACCACTGTAGCCTGGACTCCATAGCTAAGCAATACCATAGGCTGGACTTTCAGGCTCTTGTTGTCACTGTTTAGGTTCCCTAGTTATGCAGGGATAGAATTTAAGCTCAACCATTAGATATGGCTGGCTCTTGACTGGGGACTCAATCAGGGAGAATTGTCAACCAAGCTCCCTGGCCTGATGGGCATACCAGCTCAGCTCAACACTGGGGCAGAGCTGGAATCTCTGCTTAGGCACAACGGCAAGCAGGAATGCTGTCCACCAAGATATGAGTTCTGATTGCTATAAGCCCCTTTTTCATCTCTAGCTGGTCCCCGGTGGTTGAGTCTTGCATATTCCCCCTCTGATCGTGATACCAGAAAAGCTTTATCAAGTCCAAGCTCTTGTTCAACTTGTCCAGAAGAATCTGGGCAAGGAATACAGAGAGAGAGACACACACACACACAGAGACACATACAATCTGAGGAGCAAAGAGAAGAATAAAGTAGTTTATTTAGGGAAGACATGAAAGGACACAAAGAATGTGGGTGTCCTTCCTAATAAGGGGCATGCAGCAGAGCTTTTTTTTTTTTTTTTTTTTTTTTTTTTTTTTTT
>SJYX01020412.1:0-26853 GCA_006410675.1 Oreotragus oreotragus
ACTCCAAGCTACTCATATACATTTTAGTAGTAAGACAGTGAATACACATGCTGCCGTAAGGGGGACACATTTTTAAGACTTGAGGGCTGAGTGTAACTGAATTTTGTGATCTCATTAAACTATTAATATATGTTATTTCATATTTTTAAAAAAGTTCTAAAACCATGAACAATGTAAGTTAAAAGTTGTTTGAATTTATAGCAATAGGAGAAGCAAACTTCCATAAGAATTTGGCTTTAAAAGCAAACAGCTATATGAACAATTTGTTAGGTAATTATTAGCTGAAAGCTATTTGTACTCTGAGTTTATTGAATATACACATATGATAATAAGAATTTGCACAAATAGAACCTTTTGATAATAAATCCACATGAGAGATCGTGCCTTAGGGGAGTAATTCTAGATATTATAAGTATATTGAATTCCCTGCACATGGAATGCAGAACTCTTGCTCAAGTATGTAACTATTTTTCATTCATGATGCTTAATAGGTCATTTTACCTAAAGTCTCAGAAAGAATCAGTGTTACAAACAATGGAAAATGATGTTGTTCTATTTTTATATATTCCAAACATTGCAATCACAGAGGAAATAGCAAAACAGAACTCTATAACCTGTCACCAGTGGTGTGCTAAACTACACTCAAAATCACAGTTATCAGAAATAAATAAATACCTAATCATTACCTGAGAAGTCTTCTTGGCATTTTGTATTGGAATCCCTGATTGTTTGCTTTGTGGTATCTACTCAGCTGCTTAGAAAAGTACTTTAGCAGTAAAATAAAATATAGAAGAGATGCATTCTTTTTATGAACTTGTACATTTATAACACTTCATGGAACTGTATACCCCTCCATCAGTTTTACTGTATGTTCACAAAATAAAAATACAATGAAGGATCCTTCCAGTTCCCTTCCTTCATTTAAAACTTTTTGTTACATTTTTATTTGTATGCAATTATTTCATATTTTCGTATTTAAATTGAATGAATGATTGCTCAGAATCAGTCCTTTCATGGCTGTTTCTTTTTCTGAGTTATTTTGATTTATCTTGTGGATTGCTAGATTTCATTCTCAAGGAGTTTATTCTAGGGGACTCATGTATACTGTACTTCCTGAATTTTTGTTTGCCTCATTCTCATTCCTCACCCTCTTTGCCCTTGCCCACTTCTGATGTCTGTAGTCCACAAGTCATTTTCTGGTTTGCTTTTCATGTTTCAAGAGGGCCAGCGATGTGGAATGGCCAGAGCTGGTGGAGTGGGTAGACTGCAGTTCCATTGTGTGTCTTGTCTAAAATACCCTCTCACACCATACTTATGCCAGTTGACTGTATTTCTGGGAATCTGTTTCTTGGATTACAGAAATAGATATCTGGAAACATTATTCCAGATAATAAAATATCTTTCTATTTTATTCTTTTGACCATTTTTTTCTATTTTTTCACCAATACCACACTGTCTCGATTACTGTTTCTTTATATTAAGTCTTGAAGTTGGGTAATGTCACAGTTGTCCAGCTTTCTTTTTCTCCTTCAGTATTATGTTTATTATTCTGGATCTTTTGCCTCTTCATATAAACTTTAGAATCAGTGTGTTGATATCCAAAATAAAATAACTTCCTGGGATTTTCATTGGGATTGCATTAATCTGTAGACAAGTTGGGAAGAACTGACATCTTAGGAATGTTGAGTCTTCCTGTTTATGAACATGGAATATCTCTCCATATATTTAGTTCTTTGTTTTCTTTCATCAGAATTTTGCAGTTTTCCTCACATGTATCTTGGATATCTTTTGTTAGGTTTGTATCTAAGTGTGTAATTGAGGAGTGCTCACTAACTCAATGGACATGAATTTGAGCAAATTCCAGGAGACAGTGAAGGACAGGGAAACCTAGCATGCGGTCCATGGGGCCACAAAGAGTCAGACAAGACTTAGCAATTGAACACCAACAATAGAAAATATAAATTGTGGGCTTCCCAGGTGGTGCTAGTGGTAAAAAATCCATCTGCCAATGCAGAAGATGTAAGAGATGGGAGTTTTATCCCTAGATCAGGAAGATCCCCTGGAGGAGAAAAGAGCACCCTACTCCAGATGCCAGGACAATCCCATGGACAGAGGAGCCTGGCAGGCTACAGTCCATGGGATCACAAGGAGTCAGACACGATTGAGTGAGTAAATATAAACTGTATTCTGGTTTTTAATTTCAAATTCTACTTTTTCATTGCTGATATATAGTCAAGCAGTTGACTTTTACAAATAATCTTGTATCCAATGACCTTGCTATAATCACTGATTAGTTCCACGAGTTTTTTGGCGGTTCATTCAGATTTTCTGGACTTCCTCAGATTTTCTACGTACACAGTCATGTCATCTGTAAGCAATAATGAGTGTATTTCTTCCTTCCTAATTTATATACCATTTATGTCCTTTTCTTATCTTTCTGCATTAATCAGAATTTTCAGTATGATGTTGAAATACAGTGGTGAGAGGAGACATCCTTGCCTTGTCCTGATCTTACTGAGAAAACTTGAGGTTTCTCACTCGTGTTAACCATAGGTCTTTTGTGTCTTTCTTTATCAAGTTGAGGTAGTTCTTCATTCCTGGTTTACTGATAGTTTTTATCATGAAAGAGTGTTGGAGCTTGTCAGATGCTTTTTCTGCTTCTGTAGATATGCTCATGTGATATTTCTTTTTTCATCTGTTTGTGTGATGGGTTACATTAATTGAGTTTTGAATGATAAATCAGCCTTGCATGCATGGGATAAATACACTTGTCATGAAATATATTGATAATTCTTTTTATACATTGTTGGATTTGATTTGCTAATATTTTATTGAATATTTTTACATTTACATTCATGAGAGATATTGGTGTGTAATTTTTTTTTATACTGGCTTTGTTTGGTATTAGTTTAGTACTCAGAGAAGGCGATGGCATCCCACTCCAGTACTCTTGCCTGGAAAATCCTGTGGACGGAGGAGCCTGGTAGGCTGCAGTCCATGGGCTCGCTAGGAATCGGACACAACTGGGCGACTTCACTTTCACTTTTCACTTTGATGCATTGGAGAAGAAAGTGGCAACCCACTCCAGTGTTCTTGCCTGGAGAATCCCAGGGATGGGGGAGCCTAGTGGGCTGCCGTCTATGGGGTCGCACAGAGTCGGACACGACTTAGCAGCAGCAGCAGTGTAGTACTAGCTTCAATGGCTGAGTTAGAGATTGTTCCCTCTGCTTCTATCTTTTGAAAGAATGTAGAGAACTGGTATAATTTCTTCCTTGAATGTTTGGTAGAATTCACCAGTGAACCCATCTGAACCTGATAGTTTCTGTTTGTAAGGTTACTAATTATTGATACAGTTTCTTTGGTGGATGTATCCCTAACCTATTCACGTTGTCATGTCTTGTGTGAATGTTGGCAGATTGTATTTTTCAAAGAATTGGGCCATTTCATCTAAATTATCAAATTTGTAGACATATAGTTGTTCCTAACATTCCTTTATTATCCTTGGAATTTCCATGGGATAGGTACTGATGTCCTCTCTTTCATTCTAATAATAACAATATGTATCCTCTTCTCTTTTGTCTTAATTAGTCTGGCTAGAGATTACTGATTTTATTGGTCTTTTCAAAGAAACAGCTGTGGTTTTGCTGATACTCTGTTGATTTCTTGTTTTCAGTTTCAGTGATTTCCATTCTTATTTTTTTATTATTTCTGTTCTTCTGCTTACTTTGGAAATTATTTGTTATTTTTCTAGTTCCTAAGGCAGGAGTTTAAACAATTGATTTTAGATAAAATATGCATTAAATGCTATAAATTCCCCTCATCTTATAAATTTTGGTGTTATGTTTTCACTCTTAATTCAAAATGTTTTTAAATTACTCAAGATTTTTTGATCAATGTATATTTTATTTAGAGGTGTGATATTTAATCTCCAAATATTTCAGGATTTTTCCATGTATCTTTCTGTCCTTGATTTCTGATTTAATTCTGTTCTGATCTGAGAGCAAATATTTTATTTTATGATTTCTAGTCTTTTAAACTTTTTAATGCCTGTTTTATGGCCTGGAATGTGGTCTGTCTTGGTGAATGTTCTGTGTGAGTTTGACGAGACTGTATTTTTGTCACTATTAGATAAAATAGTGTGGAAGTCCATTATATCCAGTTGACTGATGGTATTATAGAGTTCAACTGAGTGAGTGAGTGAAAGTTGCTCAGTTGTGTCCAACTCTTTGCTAACCCATGGACTATATGGTCCATGGAATTCTCCCAGCCAGAGTACTGGAGTGGGTAGCTTTTCCCTTCTCCAGGGGATCTTCCCAACCCAGGCATTGAACACAGGTCTCTGGCATTGCAGGCAGATTGTTTACCAGCTGAAAGGGAAGCCCAGAGTTCAACTGTGTCTTTACTAATTTCCTGCCTGCTGGATCTGTCCGTTTCTAATAGAGGAGTATTAAGGTCTCCAACTATAAAATGGATTCATCTGTTTTTCCTTGTAATTCCATCAGACATACGCATTAAGAATTATGTCTTCTTAGATAACTGACCCCTTTGTTATTATGTAAGATTCCTGTCTATCTCTGATAACTTTACTTGTTGTGAAGTTAGGAACAACCTAACTGAATCCTGTGCTTAAGATTCCACAAGGCTGCAGTCAAGCAGTTGGCTCTGCCATGTTTTTCATCTGAAGCCTGGCGTTTTCTTTCAGGCCCATTGAGTTTATGGACAGAATTCTGTTCATTACAGCAATTGGTCTGAGAGTCTCAGCTCCTAGAGACCAACCCTCTCGAAAGAAAATTCACAGCCAGCCTTTTGCTTCTTCAGGGTAAGTAGGGGAGTAGCTATCTCTAACCTTACAGAAGTTCTGAATCCTCTTTTAAGGAGGTCGCCTGATCAAGTCAGGCCCACTTAGGATGCTTTTATTTTTGTTACCTTTTTCTTTGTGTACAACAGATGATTTGATATACCTGTTGTGAGATGGTTACCGCAATCACATTAATTCACATATCCCTGATCTCACATAGTTAATTTGTATATGCGTGGTGAGACTACTAAGACATACTGTCTTTGTAAATTTCAGGTAAACAATACAATATTATTAATTATAGTCACCATGCTCTAGTCATCTTACAAGTTTGAACGGCAACTCTTCATTTCTCCAGCTCGCTAGCCCTTGGTAGCCACCATTCTGTTCTCATTTTCATCCTTTCTCTCTTTCTAGATACCACATATAAGTGAGATCATCCAGTATTTATTTAACTTTCTCTGTCTGGCTTATTTCACTTAGCATGATATTCTCCAAGTTCATCTACATTATAGCAAATGGCAGGATTTCCTTCTTTCTCTTGGCTGAAGTAATCTCTTGTTTAATTAACTCAAACACAATTGATTAAGAACATTAATTCTGCAATGTTTGTTACCTTTTTCATATGCTATTAATTAAAATCAAATTGCCAGTCTTATTCGCACTCAAGAGGAGGGGATTATGCAGAACAAGACCCATCTTAGAAATTAATCTGCCCAGAAATCATGACCTGCATATTTAATTTCCTATCTAGTACCTTGACTTGGTTTTATCATAAATACATAAAATTCAACATGATTGAATCTGAGCTCTTGATCTTCTTTGAAGATTTCCCCTATCACAAGTATCACCTCAAAAGTTAATTTGAAGTATTTCCATTTCTTTCCATCTCTACTGCTGTTATCCTGATCCAAGTTAGCATTATCCATATTTGTAGACTGCAACAGCCCCCTTCTTGGCTGATTAATCTCTCAGTTCATTACTCATATAGCAGCAAAAGTGATCTTAAGACATAGATCTAATCTTCTCTCTCCTCTGATTATAAATAGTCTATCATTATCTGTTGCTTTTCAGAATTGCCCTTATGAACTTGGTTGGACGTTACCTATCTTTCCAAGCTCATCTTAGACTGCTTTCCTTTTATTTATCAAGCTCGAGCTTCTTTTTTTTTTTTTTTCCATTTATGTATTTATTTTTTTACACGAACTCCCAAACATGAACCCCCTCCCTCCCATCCCACATCATCCCTCCAGATCATCCCCATAGTTCCTAGGATATGCTAAGTCCTTTTCTCTTTCAGAGTATTTTCACATGTGATTCACTCTATGGAGAATTCTCTCCATTTACCACCACATCTTTGCACATGACTATGTCCTTGTTGGAAGAGGGTATTTGCTATGACCAGTGCGTTCTCTTGGCAAAACTCTATTAGCCTTTGCCCTGCCACATTCTGTACTCCAAGGGCAAATTTGCTTGTTACTCCAAGTGTCTCTTGACTTCCTACTTTTGCATTCCAGTCCCCTATAATGAAAAGTACATCTTTTTGGGGTGTTAGTTGTAGAAGGTCTTGTAGGTCTTCATAGAACTGTTCAGCTTTGGTGATCGGGGCATAGACTTGGATTACCATGATACTGAATGGTTTGCCTTGGAAACACAAACAAAGATTATTCTGTCATTTTTGAGATTGCACCCAAGTACTGCATTTTGGACTCTTATGTTGACTATGATGGTTACTCCATTTCTTCCAAGGGATTCTTGCCCAAAGTAGTAGATATGATGGTCATCTGAGTTAAGTTCACCCATTCTAGTCCATTTTAGTTCACTGATTCCTAAAATGTTGACGTTAACTCTTGCCATCTTCTGTTTGACCACTTCCAATTTGCCTTGATTCATGGACCTAACATTCCAGGTTCCTANTTATTCTGTCATTTTTGAGATTGCACCCAAGTACTGCATTTTGGACTCTTATGTTGACTATGATGGTTACTCCATTTCTTCCAAGGGATTCTTGCCCAAAGTAGTAGATATGATGGTCATCTGAGTTAAGTTCACCCATTCTAGTCCATTTTAGTTCACTGATTCCTAAAATGTTGACGTTAACTCTTGCCATCTTCTGTTTGACCACTTCCAATTTGCCTTGATTCATGGACCTAACATTCCAGGTTCCTATGCAATATTGCTCTTTATAGCATTGGACTTTACTTCCATCACCAGTCATATCCACCATTGGGTGTTGTTTTTGCTTTGGCTCTGTCTCTTCATTCTTTCTGGAGTTATTTCTCCACTGATCTCCAGTAGCATATTGGGCACCTACGGACCTGGGGAGTTCATCTCTCAATGTCCTATCTTTTTGTCTTTTCACACTGTTCATGGGGTTCTCAAGGCAAGAGTACCGAAGTGGTTTGCCATTCCCTTCTCCAGTGGACCACATTTTGGACTGCAAGGAGATCCAACCAGTTCATCCTAAAGGAAATCAGTCCTGAATTTTCATTGGAAGGACTAATGCTGAAGCTGAAACTCCAATATTTTGGCCACCTGATGCAAAGAACTGACTCATTTGAAAAGACCCTTATGCCAGGAAAGATTGAAGGTGGGAGGAGAAGGGGACAACAGAGGGTGAGATGGTTGGAATGCATCATCGACTCAATGGACATGAGTTTGAGTAAACTCCAGGAGTTGATGATGGACAGGGAGGCCTGGCATGCTGCAGTCTGTGGGGTCACAAAAAGTTGGACAGGACTGAGCGACTGAACTGAACTGATGTCCTTATTGTACTTCAGATCCGCTTAAACATCACCCCTTCAAAATGTCTTCTCTGACCAACATGTGTAAAGGAGATCTGCTGGTCCTTATAATCTGTATTTGATACATTGACTCTTGCTTTTAGTATTTGTCACACTTCTTAATCCAATGTTTAATTTGTTTTTCTTGCACTCTCTTGGCTTACTTTTGTGTCCCAGTATCTACACAGTGCCTGTCAAATAACAAATCATCAAAATATATTTCATGAATGACTAAAGTGTTGCTATTACCATTAATATGGGCTAGACTGATTCAAAGAAGCTGTTATGGGAAAAGCTGGCTTTGTAGGATAGAAAGTCAAAATGGGAAAAAGTCCTATGGAAAATGGAATAAACAGTGAAAACAAACTGATGGATGTAGAGATGAGTGTGGAATGCTCAGGAGTCAGTAGACAGAAGGCTTTACATTGGGGAACAACAGAAAATGAGGTTGCAAAATTATGTTTACCAACTTAAGTAGAGCCTAGTAGGTAGATTTTCCAAGATAGGTTATTACACAATATTGAGCATAGTTCCCTGTGCCAAATAGTAAGTCCATGTTGGTTATCTATTTTATATATACTGGTGTGTATATTTTAAGCAAAGGAAAACATTGAATAAGCAATATTTAAGAAAGATTGAGGCAGCATTATTTCCACTGAATTGAATAAATTATCTGGAGATGTTATTTATCCAGAAGTCCTTGTATTCATTTATGAAACACATATTTATACCCCGTTCACTGTGTCTAAGGCAGTGTATTTGGAGTGAGAGTACCATGAGTTTCACTTTAAAGTTGAGTCCTAAAGAACAGAGATCAGCTTGAGGTTGGTGAGGATCTGAAAGAGAAAGAAGAGAATGTTCATGTGCCCAGGGACAAAAGAGAATACAGTTCATTCTTACAAACTTAAATAGAGTAGCCTGCACCTTGAGAGTAGAGTTTGAATAGAGGTGTGAAAGTGTTCAGTCGCTCAACTGTAGCCAATCAGGCTCCTCTGTCCATGATATTTCACAGACAAGAATACTGGAGTGGGTTGCCATTCCCTTCTCCAGGAGCTCTTTCAAACCCAAGGGTAGAACCTGGGCCACCTGTATTGCTAGCAGATTCTTTAGTGTCTGAATCACCAGGGGCTTCAGAGTTATGAGTGATTAAAAAAGTGGTCAAGCGGTAGATCAGAAAGGGCCTTTTTAGTTATTACACTTGACCCTTGAACAACAACACGAGGGTTAGGAGTGCCAACCCTTGCACAGTCAAAAAAAAAAAAAAATCTGCATACTGCTATCTCAGCCTCAAAAATAAAGGAATTGATAAATGACTCACCCAAGGGCAGGAAGCTGAAACCGTGTGGGCAGAATCAGGATTCAAATCCTACTTTTTCTGATTCCACATGTTGTGATCTTTAATCAAACACAAATATTCCTCTGAACTTTATTAATTAAGATCTATAGAATGAAAATACATGTTCTACATTTATTTTTTTTTAAAAACCTCTATGTGCAAATGGACCTGTGCAGTTCAAACCTGTGTTGTTCAGGGGTCAATTGTATAAGAAGTTTGGGCCTCTTNCAAATATTCCTCTGAACTTTATTAATTAAGATCTATAGAATGAAAATACATGTTCTACATTTATTTTTTTTTAAAAACCTCTATGTGCAAATGGACCTGTGCAGTTCAAACCTGTGTTGTTCAGGGGTCAATTGTATAAGAAGTTTGGGCCTCTTGAAACTGTGAGAAATAGGACAATGTACAGTCAGTATTTAGAAAAAGGGATGAGAACAGGTGAGTTATTAGAACTAGAAACATGGATTAAGCTTTCATCTTTGCAGACACTTGATCATTTCAGGGGGGATGGAGAAGAGAAAAGAGAGTAGAGGGAAGTGGGTGAGGTCATTAAAGGTTAGACATCAAAGATTACCGTAGAAGCCAGGGATATGAGACCTTTCGGAATCGTCAACAGATCATGTCATGACAAGGTCCAGAACTCAGAGGATGTGTTTGGCAATGGCAGGAATAAATTGTAACCCTAGGAAAGAAAGTTCTCTGTGGTTGCTTGAATGACAATTAACAGTTAGAATATTTCTGTGTTGATGTCCCCATTTGTGAGTTCCTAAGATATGTGGATAAATAATGTAAAAGTATTTCCCAGTGCTGAAAAATGGAATGTTTTCTCAAGACAAGTAGCCCCTTACTTCTTACTTAGGTTTCCAGTGTATTTAGTCAGCTCTGACTTTTGGTAACTAGTAAAAAAGTAAATCAGTTTATTTTGAGAAAATTTTAATATTTCATAATTTTGGTATCACTCAGTAAGTTTTATTTGAAGGGTACACTTACGTTTCCCTGGGCTCAAATGGTAAAAAAATCAGCCTGCTATGCAGGAGTCATGGGTTCGATCCCTGGGTCAGGAAGAGCCCCTGGAGAAAGAAATGACAACCTGCTCCAGTATTCTTGTCTGGGAAATCCCATGGACAGAGAAGCTTGGTAGGCTGCAGTCCATGGAGTCGCAAAGAGTAGGAGATGACTGAGGAACTAACACTTTCACTTTCTCACTTAAGTTTCGTGGAAATCATGTAATTTGAGGACAGAAAAACCCAAGTTTGTTTTTGTATTCTGGCTCTACCTGTTATGATTTGGGTGAACTTTCATGTTTTGGGGGTGTTTGCTGCTCTAAATTGTCTCTACAACAATATCCACATTTTAGAACTTGAAATTTTAGTTTTCGGCTTTACCTATTGACTTTCTACCGTGACAGAAGAGAATTAGTCCTCTTTCCTTTCTCATCTTGCCACATACAGTCATACTTGTCCTTCAAACCCTTCTGTCCTCCCAATAGAGATAGCATTTTGTTTAGATACATACTCAGTGCTTTTATTGTCAAGACTGTGTCATAATCTGCAGCGTCAACTATGCAGTTTTATCTATTTTTCCTGTCCTGTATTTTTTTTATTTTCCTGAAGTTAATAATATCTTTTTGTTGTTTTTTTAAATTTGTGTGGCTATGCCAGGTCTTACTTGAGGCATGAGAACTCCCAGTTTCAGCATGTGAGATTTATTAATAGTTCCCTGACCAGGAATTGAACCTGAGCCCCCTGCATGAGAGCACTAAATCCTAGTCACTGAACCACCAGGGAAGTCCTAATAGTATCTTACTCTTTCATTTGCTTAATGTTCTAAGTGTTTATCTCTGATTCAAGCAAACTCGTCATCACTGGCTCAATATTCTGTCAAGATGGTCAGACAGATTAGCTAGTTTACAAGTTTTATCTTTTTAAAGAGTTTCTGCCATGCCTCTGTCCTGCTCCAGTTTGAACTGCTCACCATCAAAAAAAATCTGCACAGTTTTTTTTTTTTAATTTTATTTATTTTTTTATTTTTTGTATTTATTTATTTTTTTACACGATCTCCCAAACATGAACCCCCTCTTTTCATTACTGACCAGAAACTTCTCTTCCATCATCCCTCTCCTTCTCTGGGTCGCCTGTTTCCTGCATCTTATTTCTTCCTCTTGTTTTATTCTCTTGCTTGTCGGGTCCTCTTGTAGCCTGTTAGGAGGTAAATTTNTTTTATTTATTTATTTTTTTAGAGCTTCCTTTTTACTTTATTTTACTTTACAGTACTGTATTGGTTTTGGCATACATTGACATGAATCTGCCACGGGTGTACATGAACTCCCAAACATGAACCCCCCTCCCTCCTCCCACCCCCCATCATCCCTCCGGATCATCCCCATACACCAGCCCCAAGCATCCTGCATCCTGCATCAAACACAGACTGGCGATTCATTTCCTACGTGATAGTACACATATTTCAATGCTATTCTCCCAAATCATCCCACCCTCTCCCCTTCCCTCTCCCTCTCCCTCAGAGTCCAGAAGTCCACTCTACACATCTGCATCTCTCTTGCTGTCCTGCATACAGGGTCCTCATTACCATCTTTCTAAATTCCATATAACCTGAAAATGTTTTCTTTTAACCACACCTTTAATTGAGACTTCAATAGAATTTGGTAACATTTAATGAAATTTTAAGTGAAAATAATTTTCCTTGGGAATTTTGAAGACATTCTTGCTCCATTGCCTTATTCTAATAGTTGCTATTGACAAGTCTGATCTTATCCTTATTCTTGATCCTCTAGATGTGATCTGGTTGTGATCCACTTTCTGGTAACCCATGGAATCTTTTCTTTATTCTTAGTGTTCTCAATTGTCTATACAACGTCCCTTGGTGTGTTTATTTCATATTCATTGTGTTAAATACTCACTAATCCCTTTATATCTAGAAACTCATGTCCCTGAAGTTTTCTTGAATTTTATCACCATTGATCCTTTTCTCAGTTCTTGCTGCCTGGATCTCTTCTGTTATTAAAATTTTGAATCTCCTAGATTAATCCTATTTCCTTACTTTTTTTTCATGCTCAATTTTCCATCTTTTTGTCCTGAGAAGTCATCTTAATGAATCTTCTACCTGTATGTTGAGTTTTCAGTTTGGTTATGTTTTTCATTTGCAAGAGCTTTTTTGTTTACTCTCTGATTGCCTTTACTTTCTTTAGTAAATATAGGGTCCTGTTCCATTTGATGGAACCAATTTTTATCTCTCTAAAGATGTAAATTATAGTTATTTTCAATTTTTTTTTGTTGGTTTCATATTTTCCTGTTCTTTGCCCTGCTTCTCGTCCAGTTAACCATTGCCTTTCCTCTTCTGGGGAAGCTAGTTTACATTTCTTTGTTTTTTGTTTTTTTTTCTTATTTACAGTTTAAGACTGACTTTAATCTCCAAAAGATATTTCAATACATATTTCCTTTTTGTTTATTTTACTTAAACTTAAATGGATGGTTTATTCAACAAACATTGTAAACAAATATTTACCTTGTCTGTTGCATATAACATGGGGATAGCTTTTAACAGAAATTCATCAAGCTTGCCTGTTGACTTTTAAAAATTATGTGTGTGTGTGCTCAATCCTGTCCAGCTGTTTGTGACCTCCTGGACTGTAGCCCCCTGGCTCCTCTGTCCATGGAGTTTTCCCGGCAAGAATACTGGAGTGGGCTGTCATTTCCTACTCCAGGTAATCTTCCCCACTCACGAACTGAACCCTCATCTCTTGCGTCTCCTGCATAGGCAGGAGGATTCTTTACCACTGCACCACCTGGGAAGCCCTTTTAAAATTATAAATATAGGCCTAAAAGCAATCCTGAATATATGTTTGATACTACTAGTAGTCAGCCACATCACTTCAAAAATTAGTGCAATTTGTGACATTCAGTTCAGTTCAGTCGCTCAGTCGTGTCCGACTCTTTGCAACCCCATGAATCGCAGCAAGCCAGGCCTCCCTGTTCACCAGCAACTCCTGGAGTTCACTCAGACTCACGTCCATCGAGTCTGTCATACCATACAGCCATCTTATCCTCGGTTATCCCCTTCTCCTCCTGCCCCCAATCCCTCCCAGCATCAGTCTTTTCCAATGAGTCAACTCTTCGCATGAGGTGGCCAAAGTACTGGAGTTTCAGCTTTAGCATCGTTCCTTCCAAAGAAATCCCAGGGTTGATCTCCCTTAGATAATTTAAACTGCAGCTCTTGTGCTCAGCAAGATGGATCAAGCATGTCCTTTCTGCTTTTCCTATTTGAGATTTGCAGTTTACAGAAACACTCATGCTTTCATGGCTGCCTGAGATTTCTTACCATGTTTTCATCTTGTGGGTTTGCATGTATTAACTATTTTTACAAGTGTCTGGGTGATGTCTACTAGCTTGAATTCTTACTGTGTGGATATTTTGCATCATGATATTTAGTCAAGACAGCAAATGTGAGTAGAAGGTTGTTGATTTAAGACAAGTATGGGATCCAGTCAAATTAATTCCTGTCTGTTTGTCCTTCTGGTGGCTATAGAAGCTTCGTATTTTCTTTGAACGTCATTGGATGTCTTAGCTCTTGATGTTCAACTTTAATACTCTGTGAATTTTGTGATTAGCTTTATCCTTTGTGCATCCACCATATCACTAGAATTATTTATTGTATTCATATTATTTTGCTTCATTTTTATTTTTATTTATTTTTTATTTATTTATTTTTTAGAGCTTCCATTTTACTTTATTTTACTTTACAGTACTCTATTGGTTTTGGCATACATTGACATGAATCTGCCACGGGTGTACACGAACTCCCAAACATTTCTTGGGCTTGTAGCACATAGCATCTTGCTTCTTGTTGGTATCTATGGGAACAATTTGATTTCAGCATTTGTGGTCTTTTAAGTTGGTTATCACTCTTCTGCCTGTATTTTATCTTCTACAATTTTATTATTCTCTCTTTCTAGTAATCATTTCTTCCCTTATGTCTTTGCAAGTTTTTTTTTTCCTTCTACTTTCTTCAGTTTCATTTTACAGGAGTTTGAGGAGGAATACACGCGTTTAATCTGTCCCTTTACTAGATTTAGCTAGACATCCTCTTCATTGCTTAGTTAACTAAATTAATTTAAATTAACCAGTAAAATGATAGCATTAAAAGTATCACTGCATGCGTGCATGCTAAGTCACTTCAGTCGTGTCCCACACTTTGCAAACCATGGACTGTAGCCATCCAGGTTCCTTTGTCCATGGGATTCTCAAGGCAAGAATACTGTAGTGAGTTGCCATGTCCTCCTCCAGGAGATCTTTCTGACCCAGGGATTGAACCTGTGTCCCTTGTGTCTCCTACATTGACAGGTGGGATCTTTACCACTAGCGCCACCTGGGAAGCCCAAAAGCATCACTAATTATTCATAATTTTGTAATACCCTTCAGTCTCACAACTCTTTTTTTTGCCATATTTTGTTATATTTCCTGCCTTTTTTATGGGTTGCTAATCTTCGGAGTTATATATTATTCTTACTTTGCTTTGTTGCCATCATTTCAGGCTTCTCAACAATTTAACTATACATGTTTTAACAACTACCTTACGGCAGTCACTTTGATATTTTCATATGAGCACTGTTTGGTGGCGTGTTCTTTGGAGATGCCTTAAGAGCTTACTGTATGATTTTTGTCTAGATATTTTTGCAAGTTTAATTTATTTCTCATTTTTAAAACAAGATTTGTAGATGAGCACCTTTGCTGTTTTACTTCATGTTGTTTCTCTGGTAAATGGTTGCAGGCAAAGCACAGATGGGCTGGAATGTGAAACAAGAGCAAAGAGAGGGTACACATAGGAAAATTTAATAAATATTTGCATGAGATTGCTTGAAGCCAGCCTTGTGTGCTTGACTCACAAACTTTGCGATCCATAAGAAGCAAATTATATTCATTTTAGAATATACACATATTTCTAGTGTTTTATAGAGGATTATGTTAGCCCTAGAATTTTGCTATTTTATGGAAAGCAATATTATCCTTTCTATAAGAGACGTTATAGAATGGCAACATACCAGATGTCTAGATAATGTATAGTGAAGGGGAAAAGTCAGTCTTCCAAATAGTTATTGACTGTCTAGCTAATTATTAATAAAAATAACTACCCAACATATCTAGTGTAAGGAAGCAGTATGCTCTATAGTTATTATACTATTCAGTTCAGTTCAGTCGCTCAGTCATGTCCGACTCTTTGCGACCCCATGAATCGCAGCACGCCAGGCCTCCCTGTCCATCACCAACTCCCAGAGTTCACTCAGACTCACATCCATCGAGTCAGTGATGCCATCCAGCCATCTCATCCTCTGTTGTCCCCTTCTTCTCCTGCCCCCAATCCCTCCCAGCATCAGAGTTTTTTCTAATGAGTCAACTCTTCTCATGAGGTGGCCACAGTACTGGAGTTTCAGCTTTAGCATCATTCCTTCCAAAGAAATCCCAGGGCTGATCTCTACAAGAGCATTATTATTACTGGGATGAGCAGAGAAGGGAATTTATTTATTTTTTTGATGTTTCTTTTTTGATGTTTTTTTAATATAAATTTGTTTATTTTAATTGAAGGCTAATTACTTTACAATATTGTATTGGTAAATAATGTAATATATAGGTGACAACAGAGAAAAGATTTTATCCAGGTAACAGCAAGTAACAATAGTAATAATAAGACAATCTATGTTTTATGGTCTCATCATAAAATTACTAATTTGAAAATAGATCAAGATAGTTTTTAGACTATAAAGCAATGCCAAACTATTTGTCTAAGTTTTGTTGCAGGATTTTGTCATACTAGAAGTAGTCTTCAGTGTTGGACATAATTAAGTACAGAGATTGCTATTGTAAAAAGTAATATTTCAATACCAGTTTGATCCATTCTGTTTTATATTGTAGCCAGCATTATAATTGGAATCCTGCTTACTCAGAAGAAGTGGAAAGATCAAAATGACTTCCTACCGTTCTGTTGCCCATTGCGTTTTGTTGAGCTGTTCCCCGGGGCTTGTGGGATTTTACTTCCCCAACCAGAGATTGAACCTAGGCTCTTGGCAGTGAGCGTGCAGTGCCCAGACCCTGGACTGACAGGTAGTTCCCCACCTGTTCCCTCTTCAGTGCTCTAGGGTTGTTCTTGTTTGTCTGTTGTTGGCTTTTTTCGCACTAGTGACAAAACCCCCACCAATCATAAGAAAGGCAGAATGCAGTCCTACAGTTCGATGAGAGGGGTGGAACTGCAATATTTAGCAAACTGTATGTTCCAGCAGTTTTGTAAGCAGCCCTTTTCACTTCCAAAGGTATCATGAGTTGTTTTTCTATGATTTTAATTATTTATGTACAATGTCAATATTATATCTACATGATAGTTAATTACATGCTGGGTTTCATTTGTCTTTTGAGGACATTTGGAAGTAAATATTATTGCTATGAAGCTTTTAAAATTCTGTGACTCTCTTTCTCAGTCACCCATGTCTACATTATCCTATTTTCGAATCATGTCAATTTTTTCAGCTATAGTGCCCCACCAATCATGTATGGATGTAAGAGTTGGACTGTGAAGAAAGCTGAGCACCGAAAAATTGATGCTTTTGAACTGTGGTGTTGGAGAAGACTCTTGAGAGTCCCTTGGACTGCAAGGAGCTCCAACCAGTCCATTCTGAAGGAGATCAGTCCTGGGTGTTCTTTGGAAGGAATGATGCTAAAGCTGAAACTCCAATACTTTAACCACCTCATATGAAGAGGTGACTCATTGGAAAAGACTCTGATGCTGGGAGGGATTGGGGGCAGGAGGAGAAGGGGACGACAGAGGATGAGATGGCTGGATGGCATCACTGACTCGAGGGACATGAGTTTGAGTGAACTCTGGGAGTTGGTGATGAACAGGGAGGCCTGGTATTCTCCGATTCATGGGGTCACAAAGAGTTGGACACGACTGAGCGACTGAACTGAACTGAAACTCACTAGATTTTGTAATGCCTTTATATATTGATCTATCTCCCTGAAAAGCAACTTCTTCCTATAGTTGATATGAAAAACTCAGGTCCTGCTACCACTGAGAAGTTAAGTCCAGCTTCCCAGGTGGCGGTAGTGGTAAAGAACCTGCCTGCCAATGCAGGAGGCATAAGAGATGCAGGTTCTGTCTCTGGGTTGGGAAGATCCCCTGGAAGAGGGAATGGCAACCCTCTCCAGGATTCATGCCTGGACAGTCCCATGGATAGAGGAGCCTGGCAGGCTACAGTTCATGGGGTCGGAAAGAATCAGACATGACCTTTGTGAAAACTCAGGTCCTGCTGTCCCTGTAACAGAAAACAAATGCGTAGCACCCAAAGTACCTCATTATTATTTAAGATTCGTGGGTATATGAATAACATTTGTATGTGTAAGAGCTATTTCTTTCTACTGTGCACTGCAGTAAAGCACATATCCTTTTTCTCTTCCAGCACTTCAGACTCATGGTTGGAATAAAAAATTTTTTTTCATCTTCCAGTTCCTCTCCCCCAAATCCTTTGGTTCTATTTGATCTTCCCTCAATAATTTCACATTGGTGTATTCATCGTTTCTGATCGCTGTTTCCACTTTGCCGGGGCTGGGGGGCAACATGTTTCATAGATAACTTTCGTGCCTACATTTCTTAAATCCTTGCTCTCCATTTGTTTATTAAACAAATGTTTTGTTTATAGTCTGCCATGTAATAATATCCTGTCTTAGTTTCTTAATTGCATGTTCCTTATGACATGTTTCCTACTTCATAATCCTTTCCTTCAAATTTTTTTAAAGAAGGTCTTTCCATTATCCTGCTGTTTGGACTGAAGGGAATCTCTAAGACTCTAACCTGTAACCTGTTTTATTCTCCCACTGTATCTGTGAATGTTCTCAAGTGTAGCCATTATTTTTATGGTGCTGATTCTCATAACATCACCCATCCATTCAATCACGCTTGGATTATTATATCTACTTCTGAGCCCTGCATTTAAAGAAAAGCATTAACAAACACGAATGTGTCTGGAGGAGGATGATTAAATTGATTGACTACTCCTAAACCATGTCCCATAAGGAATGGCTGAAGGAATTGTGCATATTTATTGTTTATCTTAGAGTAAAAACAATTAAGCGTAGACAGGATAATTGTTTTCAATAATTGGAAAGTCTGTCACATAAAGGAGAGAACAGATTTGTTATGAGTTGTTCTAGAAGGCTCTACTAAAACCAACTTGTACAAGTTGTGAAGAGCTTAGGTTCAAATGTTCCATGATGAGGAGCAGAGGTTAAGTCTTACTCTGTTCGGCTTTGCTTACAGTGTCTGACAGCCAGCCCGAGTCCATTCTAACCTAATGGATGTTTATTGATTGGTTTGAATTTTCCTGAATTGAAAGAATAAACCTTTCTAACAGGAAAAAGAGACTGCCTCTGAAGTAAAAATACCCTGTCTTTTAAAAAATATTTATTGATTAACTACAGGGTAGCTGCCCTGTGCCAGATATCTGGAATATAAAGATATTAACATTTTAATATTGTAGACAACCTTTGTGGGCCAGGTATTCTTCTGAATATCTCTTGCGTGCCTGTGTGCTCAGTCATATCTGGCTCCTTGCGACCCAATGGATTGTGGTCCATCAGGCCCTTCTATCTGTGGAATTTTCCAGGCAAGAAGACTGGAGTGGGTTGCCATTTCCTCCTCCAGCTGAATATCTCTTATATATCAGCATTTCAGATCATTAACCTCACATGATAAATTCTTTTATTCTCCCAGTTGAGGAGTGAGGAAACTGAGGCACGTAGGCATTTCGGCTTATCACTTACATAATAAGCTGAGGGACCGAACGAGTAAGTCATCAAGCTGAGATTTGAATCCAGCAATCAGGCTTCGGAATCTTCTTACTTAGCTACTGTGATAAACTGCCTCCAGTAATGAAAGACTAGAGGATGTGTATGAATTGGAGGACAGAAGGATTTCGGGATTGGAATAAAATCTAGTCCAATCCCTGCCCTGGGGATTCCCAACCAGCAACTGTCCTCTACCTCTACAATTCTGGTCTTCCTGACCTTCCATCCTGTCTCCTCACTGCCTGCTTCCCAGGGATCTTCCCACAATGCAAACCTGATCCTTTCACTTTCTTCACACCTGCCCTCTGTCCCCTGGTGTCCACAGAGCAAATGTCGTCCCCCTAGGTTGACGCCGAGGGCCTCTGTGTTCTGTCTCCACTTCCGCCTCTCGCCTCACCTCCCACTGAACTCTGCATCACGCCATGTGGTTACATGAGCCAGTCCTGCACATTTCCTGACTGGGGAGATAATAGAGTTATTGTGAGAATTAAATTAAATAATCAATATAAAATGCTCAGAATAGAGCCTGGAATGTCTAACTGTTCAATAAATGCTAGCACTATTATTTTCATTTATTTCCTATTATCTTGCTGAAATTGCTACACCCAACATATAGCTTATTCCTCAGTTCTCTCACTGGTCTTAGAATTGCTTTGTAATACACTGTAAAATAAAGGAACTTTATTGGTTCTTCTAATTTATAAATTCAGAGGCAGCGTGTGTCCCTTCGGGGTCCAGTCGGAGCTGTTCCTCTTTTTCTCTGCAGGTTTCTCAGCTTTGCCTTCCTCTCTGCTGCCTTGTTATAGGCTGGCTTCCATTAGGGCTGCCAGAAGGCTTCCAACAACAGCAGGAACTATCTGCTTTCTCATCGCATTCACTGCGAAAGAAAACATTGCATCTCATGACTATCCATTCTGATTAAATCGCCTCCAAAACAGTCACCGTAGCCTGGCAAAGCCTGGTTCGGTGAGTTGGATGGTGACCCTAAAAAAGATACAGACACATTCTAAGTCCAGAACCTGTAACCATATCTGGAAAAGAGGGGGTTACTAATGTAATTAAGTTAAAGATCTCAAGTTAAGCTCATCCTGAATTATCTTGGGGTTGGCAACAGACCCAATGACAAATAGCCTTACAAAACAAAGGAGAGAGCTATGTGAGGTTGGAAGCAGAGATTAGAGCCACCAAAAGTCAGAAGAGGCAATGAAGGGTTCTCCCCTAGTGCCTCCAAGGGTTCGGTGATCCATTTCTATTGGTTACACCACAGTTGATTCCAATTGTGGAGTGCCTCCCATCTTTTTTAAAAACAAATTTTTTTATACAATTTTAAAGCTAATTTCAAAATATTGGCTATATTCTCCGTGTTGTATAATATCATACACCCAATATTTTATACCTCCCACTCCCCACTCCCATACTGCCTCTCCTCCTTTGCCACCATAACCACTGGCTTGCTCTCGGTATCTGTGGGTCAGCTTCTTTTTTGTTACATTCACTAGTGTGCTGTATTTTTTAGATTTCACATATAAATAATATACAGTATTTGTCTTTTTCCATGAATCACTTCACATAATACAATCCAGATTCATCCATGTTGCTGCAAAAATATTCAGTTATTTTTTATGATTCCTATCCCATTAAGTGAAAGTTGCTCAGTTGTGTTCCACTCTTTGCGACTCCATGGACTATATGATCCATGGAATTCTCCAGGCCAGAATACTGGAGTGAGTAGCCTTTCCCTTCTCCAGGGGATCTTCCCAACCCAGGGATTGAACCCAGGTCTCCTGCACTGCAGGCAGATTCTTTACCAGCAGAGCAACGAGGGAAGCCCAAGAACACTGGAGTGAGTAGACTAACCCTTCTCCAGCAGATCTTCCCGACCCAGGAACCGGGGTCTCCTGCATTGCAGGCGGATTCTTTACTATCTGAGCTATCAAGGGAAGCCCCCTTATCCCATTGTATGTGTGTGTACACACACCTATCCCACTGTATGTTTGTATATATATCCACACATACATCACATCTTCTTTATCCATTTATCTATTGACAGATTCTGAGGTTGTGGAAGCCATCTTTTATTTAGCACTTGTTAGATTATCTTGTTAACTACTATGGTAACTAAAATTTAATCATTTCATTGGACTTGCTGAACACCCCCTTATTCAATCTGTAGTTATCACTTATCTCATCTGACATAATCCCTTTCTTCAAGTCATCTTAGAAATGACCACTCAAATTGCCATTCTGTTCTCCCAGGACTCAAAAACTTTTCAAGGACTCCCTCTATCTTCATGGGACCCTTTAATGAAACAGAATTTGATGCTGTGTTTACCTTTGGTTTCCAGAATGTGATTCTGGTGATTCCTGACTGACATATAAATCATGCTATAAGTTCTTGTGACTGTGCTTAAACAAATGTAAAATATAACTAATATAACTCTATTCCTGAATTTTCCATATTTAATGCTTAGACGTCTTTGGAGTCGGGGAACAAGTAAAAATGAGCATTGAGATAGAGTCCATTCAACAGTAATCTGTATGGGTATTTTTATTTTCCCCCCGTTTAATACAAACCAGGGCCTTTGGTTTTAGTCTTATGCAGTCTTTAGAAATAGACTATTGTTGCAAAACCAAAAACCGAAATAAAGCAAAGAACTTTATCCTGAACATGAGAATGTAAAATATGAGTTTAAAACTTTTTCTTCTAAAACAAAGAAGAGAAGGGCAAAACCTTGTCTTGTTATAGACCTTAACTGTAATTAAAATTTAATTGCAATAGCTAAAAGTAGAAGGTACCTGTTAAATAAATTACACAGGAAATCAAAGCAACAAAATGCATAAGGAAGCACCTACAAATTAGTGTCTAGTGAAGGAATATGTTTCTGTGTTCCTTATGACAGAACACATTGAACAATGGAGCTATTACAGAAATAGGCCATGAAACACAGGTCTGAGAAACCATGCAAAACCTATTTGAAAAAACCAGTATTGTGCTACCCATTCATAGTAATTTCACAAACTGTTTTCCTTTAAAATTACTTTGTAATGGTAATGTACTATATTAGTTCTCTTTGCTGCTGTAAAAAATCATATCAAATTTAGTGGCTTAAAGAGTACAAATGTATTATCTTACAGCTGGTGGGTGGGCAGTCTGATCTTGGCTGGCTAATTAACACCGAACACAGAAATTTATAACATACCAGTAAATTTGATTAATTATTTAATAATTAATAATAAATATATTTTAAATGATTGAAATTAAATAGAAAAGCTCAAGTATGACCAAGGTGAGAAGACATTGATCAACACATATTTAAAACATGCTAAAGTTCTGTGAGCACTGTAAACTTTATTAGAAGAATTTATTAAGAAGGTATTTTTGTATAAAAATTTACATTACTACTTACCAAACAGAAAGGGAAATCTGTAATTTGATTAATTATTTAATAATTAATAATAAATATATTTTAAATGATTGAAATTAAATAGAAAAGCTCAAGTATGACCAAGGTGAGAAGACATTGATCAACACATATTTAAAACATGCTAAAGTTCTGTGAGCACTGTAAACTTTATTAGAAGAATTTATTAAGAAGGTATTTTTGTATAAAAATTTACATTACTACTTACCAAACAGAAAGGGAAATCTGTAGATTCAAAGAAAGCAGAATAGAGAGGACTTAATAAATTTAGGAAACCAAAGAATAAGGAGAAAATCCATTTTAAAAATAAAGACAACAGTTTATGATAACTTAAATTACAATATATTTAAAAGTAGATGACTAAAAATACTACATGTAAAAACATGTTATATGCCACAGAAGTTGTTTTGGAAGACATCAGTAAGCTTATATAGAGTGTTTTATGAAAAAGATCTGACATACATAAATTGGTTTTCAATTCAAAAACTTTGGGGGAAAAAAGAAAACCAGATATCCCTAAAGAAAAAAGCAGAATGAAGAAAGAAATGAAGAGAAGAAATCAATAACTAGAAGACAAAAAACAATATAGAGACATTGCAATATACTTTTAAATAAAACAGACAATTCTCTCATAAGAATGTCCAAAGAAAGTAAAAGAAAGCACAAATCCTGTACTGAGAATGAAAAGGGGGTTATATTTACAACTATGAAAGATATCTTTAAAGTCTTAAGAAAATAGTACGAACAACTCTGTGCTTATACATTTGGACATTAGAAGGAAATGATAGTTGTCTAGGCAATATACTTTTCTAAAGGTAACTAAAGAAAAGTAAGATGAATAAATAAATAACCATTAACAAAATCAAGTCAGTAATCAGATTGATTTTCCATTCTTCAAATATAGGCCCTTATGTTTGCACAAACATACTTTGTTGTTCAGTCACTAAGTCATGTATGACTCCTTGCAACCCCATGGACTATCGCATAGTATGTGTTCCACTATCTCCTGGAATTTCCTCAGATGCATGTGCATTGAATGAACTGGTGGACATGAATCTAATCATCAGATCCTCTGCTGTCCCCTTCTTTTGCTTTCAATCTTTCCCAGCATCAGGATCTTTTCCAATGAGTCAGTTCTGCCCATTCAGGTAGCCACAGTATTGAAGTTTCAGCTTCAGCGTCAGTCCTTCCAGTAAATATTCAGAGTTGATTTCTTTTAGGTTTGACTGGTTAGATCTCCTTTCTGTCCAAGGGACTCTCAAAAGTCTTCTCCAACACCACAGTTCAAAAGCATCAATTCTTCAGTGCTCAGCTTTCTTTATGGTCCAGCTATCACATCCATACATGACTACTGGATAGGAACTTGAAATATACAAAATCAGCATTAAAAATCAATAGTAAAACAATAAACTACTGGAAATTCCCTGGTGGTCTAGTGATTAAGATCCTGTGCTTTCACTGCTAAGGGTCCAGGTTCAAACCCTGGTCAGAGAACTAAGATCCTGTGCTGCACAGCCAAAATAAATAAGTTTTAAAATAATGATAAACTACTCAGTAAATTGGGCTTCCCACATGGCTCTAGTGCTAAGAATCTGCCTGCCAGTGCAGGAGATGCAAGAGATGCAGGTTCGAAGTAAGAGTTGGACAGTTGTCCATGTAAAATGAATAGCCTATAGCATACACAAAAGTACATTCCAATTGGACTAAGGTTCCAGTTACGAAGAGTAAAACCTTTAAAATCCCTGAAAGGATATATGAAAGAATAATCATGTTATTTGAAGGGAAGAAATATTATCTTAGAAAATTTGTAAAAATCACAAACTGAGCTGGATGCTGTCCATTTCCGCCATCCCCCTCCCTGCGCTGAGGTTTAGGAAGTTCAGGGTACTGTGCTCCAGAAGAGGCTGTCTGGTCCTCAGGCCATCAGTCAGGTTTGCCAGATGGGTCACTGACATGAAGTCTCAGGACAGGAGGAAATTGCAGATGGGGTAGTTTTTCTTCTGGTTCGCTTAACACCTGGCAATATTGTGTTGGCCATGTCCTTGTCCAACAGGCTACAGCTCCCATCAGCTCCCCTCCCGGCCCTCTCCAGGCTCCAGGAATACTGGCTTTACTTCCTGTCTTCACTGCCAGGGGTGGTTGCTGCTCTTTGACCTTGAAGACTGCTCTTCCTCTTGTTGGTTTCCCTAAAACCCTGAACACATCCTTGTAAGCTGTTCCCCAGAGTCTTGATTTCGAGTACGTCACGCATGTTCTTTCAAGACCCTAGCTGATAAATCATCAAGAAAAATGGAAAATATTGACTTTAAACTTTTACCTGATAAAACAATCACACCACCAGCAACGGAAGGGAGGAAGGAAAGAAGAAGTTGCAGACAGGAAGATTTTTGTAATACTCATAGCTGATGAAGAATTCCCATTCAATAAGAAAAAAAAAAAAAGAGAACGATGGGAAGGAAATACAAACAGGAAATGCATAGTAGAGGAAACTGGAATAGCAAAAAGACAAAGCAAAACTGAAACCCCTGGTATTATAACTTTTCCCTCCCTACACAACTTCTGAGATACAGGGCACCTTCTCCAGCCTCCTGGGTAGTTGTGGGTGGAGGAAGCCTGTAAAGTAGGCACCTGAGGCAGTCAGGACAGTTTTCTGTCTTCAGGCTTGCTGGGAGTGACAGCAATGGGGCGAGGGCTGGAGGGGTTACAGAGGGGGAAGTCATTGGATAAGGAAGTTCAAACTGAGACCCAGGCTTCTAAGTAATGGAGCTGCATTTCACAGCAGCCCAGAAGAGATGGAGGTGGGAGTGAGGACTTGTTCATCAGAGATAGAGGCAAACAAATGGTGGAACCAAGCGATGGTAAACTTTGTGCTGGTGGAGTAGTAAATTAAGGGAATTTGTCCCTGATGGTCTGTATTTTCTTACAGGGTGGGAAAGAGATGGAGAACAGGGAATCTGCTATGAGAGAGGAAGAAGAAGCAATGCTCTGAGGTCCTGTGGAGGCTGAGAGTAGAGACAGGTGGTACCCTGACTCTGGATTCTTCTAACGAGGTCTAAATTGACCTTACAAAACTTCCTTCCTTAATACCATATTCTGCCAAACTGAATAACTCAATTTTCCTTTTAAATTAATTGCCTCCATCTAGTAATTGCTACACTGTAATCCCAAAATGCTTCTGTCGGTAGTCTTGGTTATTGGAAAGAAGAATTTCTAAAGTGTTGGAAAAGAAATACTGGAGTGAAATAATTATTTTTATATCTTTGCAATTATTAGGGATTCCTTGGTAGCTCAGATAGTAAAGAATCTGCCTGCAATGCTGGACACCCGAGTTTGATCCCTGGGTTGGGAAGATCCCCTGGAGTAGGAAATGGCATCCCACTCCAGTATTCTTGCCTGGAGAATTCCATGGCCAGAGGAGCCTGGCAGGCTATAGTGCGAGGGGTTGCCAAGAGTTGGACATGACTGAGTGGCTAACACTACTAATTACTAAGGATAAATCCACAGAATATACAAATAAAAATAAATATGCACTTTTTTAAACAAAGTCACAGAGACCCTTTCAGTGTTTTAATAGTCTGTTTCTCCATTTGAAGTTTAGAACTAAGGAATTATAAGTACAACTAGAAAGCTATCTATGTCTTGTTATTGGAGCTCCAGATTCAATTCAGTGCTTGGTACCTGTTCGTCTCAAGGTACTATGCTTATGAGTGAGGAAAGGAAGGATTGAACAAAATACAGGGAGCCTTTGAGCGTGGAAATGCTGAATAATGCTGGTACATAAAATAGCATTATTCTAAGTAATTTCAATCTCCAGTAGTCTGCACTTTTTCCACAAGCATGGAGGTAGATACATAGTGTCCAAATAGGTGTGTGTTTTCCCATCACAACTGACCTTCAGGCTTGCTTAAAGCAATATGCTATTCCTCATGCCTCACCTTTGTTTAATGAGAGCCATTTCCTGATGCCAGTGTTGGGTTAATGGACTGAGATGGGAGAAAATCAAACATATCTCTCCGTTTTCCACCAGATTGCTTTTCTGCCTTGTGGCTTTAATCACTCAGTTCTACTCACATCTGCCATCATAACAATTATGGGTTTTCTCCCGACTTCTTACCCAGGAGGGTATGTCAGAGTATAGCAACATCTCCTGAAGAAAGGAAGGGCAGATCCTTAATCTTTTTTTCCAGCATCGTAGGTAATAATTTTCCTCTGTGAACCCCCAAGGAATACTTCTTTTGGTTTTCACACCCACCATTTCCCACAGGTCTTTGGCTCTGTTCTGATTTATGAGCTCTCTTCTATCCTCTTTCTTCCGAGATAAGTTTCAATTATGTAGACAGATTGTAAAAGTCTCTTCTTTTCCTCATAAACAACTATTTCTTTGTTGGTAGTAGATTTGGTCTAACTGGTTTCCTCCTGTCTGAATCTTCTTGTGAAGTCGAGAATGGTGCCTGTTCGTTGTTTAGCTGCAGCATCGAGGAAAGAGAAAACTGGCCCTGTGCCCCAAGTTTCGGGGCATATGGACAAGTGCATATTACAGACTGCAAGCTCTATGCCCCAAGTTTCCAGGCTGAAATTTGGACAAGTGCATAGTGTGGGCTGGAGTTTTCCTCGAGGGATTCGATCTTAGAGCCACTCAAATTGCAGATCTCCCTCCGGAATTGCT